>JAJGOT010001048.1:0-92562 GCA_022457155.1 Cladopsammia gracilis
GCAAAGGGCAATACTAAGAGTCACACTTCAACTGCCGTGCACTTGAACTTAACCGCCGTGCACTTGAATTCTGCTTCAATATTTTTGAAGCCCAAACATAAGAGAATACCCCAGTATTTTTTTTTTTTTGGGGGGGGGGGGGGGCTAAAAAAAAATGCTACCTACCTCAAATTTCCTTTTCTTTCGTAGCGGGTCAGCCTTTCAGAGCTCAATTTAGACGCCATAGTTCGATTTCGAATGCAGATTTCTTCGGCACATTTCAACCGACGCCATTTTTGATTGCTTTGAATGGAAGCTGTGTTTGTCCTCTCTCGGGGGAACTGGGACTCAAGGGACCAAACAGCCGCAGGCAAAAATACTGGGACAAAATTTCGGGGCGGGTATAAGTTCTCGAAAATTGTGCCAGGTCGCCATTATGATGACGTCATCATATAGTCAAAAATGTCTACGGCCCGCACTGTCGAAATTTCGCCCCTATGCAGGTTACTAAGAGCACGAGCACTCGCTAAATATGCCTATCTTGACTTCGTGTTTTCTCACAGCAGTCGATTTTTTGCTCTCCTGTTTCGTTTGCCTATAGCAAAGGTCCCTCGCGAAGTAAAGCGAAAAAAATTTATACCTTTCAATTAACATCTCAAATTAACAAGTACCTGTTTGCTCGTTATGACTTCTTACCAGGCACACAACCGAGTGAGAAGGCGCAGTGCCTGGCCACCACATTTATTTTCATAAGTGCGGTGGCTTAGAGTAAAATTATTATTCTTGTCAGTTGCTGTAAAATAATTAACGACATTTTCGTTTCTCCGTTACAGCCAGTATGTTATACGAGAGGCAGTGGCCTGCAAAGTGGGGCATTTATTCTGTAAGGCCTATATAGGCCAGTGGGTCAATGTCCATAATAGAAGAAACTGCCCTGTCGGAAGACAGAATCTCCAAGCCTCCGACTTGAGGAACATAATTGCCTTCGACAGGGTAGTTGACTCTCTACAAGTCTTCTGCCCGAGAAGAGAGGAAGGGTGTTCATGGACGGGTTCGCTAGAGATGAGATCAAACCACAAACGGCAATGCCTCCAGGAACCCGTCCAATGCATACTAACTTGAAGTGTTAAATTTGGAGTTAAAATAATCCCCCCCCCAAAAAAAAAAAAGTAGGGGGAGAGACCCTTGGAAAATTACAGTGTATGTGCAACAAAGAAGCATCCACGGACTTGGAATGCCATTTTCATTATTTTATGTGTTTTGGGTCCATTGGGTCCATTTTGGTTGTTGTGTTACATTCCTTATGTGGTTAGAGTTTTACTCATCTATGATTGTTTTTGTATTTTTTTTTTGTATTTTACTTATTAACTCCAATCGAGGATATTTATTTATTAATAAGCATTACATCTAGTTTGAAAAGATCATCATTTCAGAGTTTCAGTTATGTAACAAATCAAGGAAAAGTCTTTGATTGAACGGTGTTTCGCAGCTCGGTAAATATCCACAACTTCGGTTAATAGTTGTTAATTAATAGTTAAAAAGTTTCTATTATTATCCAACCAAGTTTGCATCTTGATTTGAATTAGTTACAAATATTTACATAAGCCGAAATTACGCTAGAGAATAAGCACAACGGTATATAGGCCTCGTAGTGACAGTAACGAAGGACTCTTGGTTTGAGTTAATTCAGTTAGATTTACAATAGTTGATTTTGTCTGATGAATGGAAAAACTTGTTAAGATCAATATTGATTAGGACATAAAGTATCAAATTAATTTATTTTTAAGGGTGAATAAACAGTAGATTAATTGAGTCAGCATATCCGTTTTTTTTTTATTTGACTTCCAGGGAGGTAAACTGTTTTGCAGAGACAAAAGCCATTTTCTTTAGCCTGTTTTGCAGGCGCCCTTTCATTTCGAGGGCGCGCGCTCTCCCCTTGGCGCGTTCCCCTCGCGCGCGCCCTCGTCATTTTGACTGACTTTAGCGCGTTAGTAGTAATGTTATATACTATACGGCACTTTTCCATTTTTATCGATAAAACACGCTAATGTCGGCGACACCGTTAACATTACTGTGTTTTATCGTTAATTTTTAGTTATGCGGGAACTTACAGATCTAGTGTGTTTTTGTCGTTACATTATACATATCGTATAATTATAGGCGAATCACCTATAATTATTCACCGTTAACATTAATCAATATCCGTATGGAAAGGTTTCGATTCCTGATTCTGTCTTTACCATACATCGTTTATCGTAACATAACCTAAAGTCTTTTTCTTGATACTTGTTTACAACCTGTTTTGTTAAGGGATCCCGAGTTATCGCTTGTTTGTTTACGATTGTTATTCGTTCCTTTTGACCTTCGATGATCTGTTTCATGGTTTGTTGATTTATTTTTTGACTATTTTTGTGATTCAGTGTGAAACCCTTAACCTTACATACCATTTTACCATCACTTGATGAGTAACTGTATGATTTTGGGCCTGAACCACACCAATTAGTAATAAAATGTCCGTTTAACTCATCGGTTAGATCACCAAGACTGTCACCTGTTTCGATCTGTTGCCCCCCCTTACGATCGATATACCAACAACTATCGGTGTCAAAACCAAGAACCTGATCACCGAGTTTATCCAACACTCCGTACAACATCATTCTAGCGTGACTGGTTGTGAAGGTTGCAATAAAAATGTTTGTGGTATTACTATTATCGACAAACTCCCCTTTTAAGTTGTAAGTCATTTCAACCATCTCTTCATTTATAAATTGAATGTTCAAATTGTCTACACGACTATTTAACAAGATCCTGTAAAATTCGATCGGATCAGTGACATACAATGTCTTATTCAACTTATTTTGTTGACCAAACTTTCCCCATAAGCTATTCAAACATAACTTGGCAATCGCTCTCCTAACAGATTGAACTTAATTTCACCAAGTTCGATCCCTAGCTTTGATTTTACAACCGCCTTGTACTCTTCAACGGATCTGTAAGTACATCCTTTCCCCGTCTTCAACTCGCTACTCTCCATCTTGATTTTTAAGAATTTTCGTATATAACTTTTGAAAAGGTTATCTGATCTTTCAGGGAAGTGCCACACCTCATATATACGAAGTACCTTATACCCTTTCCGAATCGCCTCGTTCATTTCGTTTGTACACCATGTTCCGATGAATGACCGTTCATCATCTGTATGTGTACATTTCTGAATCTTATTTTCGGCGCATGTTCTACAGAGAGGAAATAGTAGCTTTTCAGCCTTATCGCATTTCATTCTTACAGGTAACACTGGATGATAAAGACCTCTTGGTGGTAAAACTTTACATTTCACAAAACCAAACCAATCCTTATCGTACTCTTGAGGAGGATCGAATATCTTTGTCGGATGACCTACCGGATAATCCTTGTTGAATTGTGCCGTCGGATATAAACTAACAAAGTCGGCATATCTCCCTTTCTCACCTTTCTTGAAATCGTGGGTCAGTTTTGTTACATTTGTACGACCACCGAAAAACGCGTCCCAAGGATTAAGAGGTCCAACAATCTCCCGATCCCACGTTTTTAGAAACGTACGAAATTTCTTAAACATTTTATCCTCTTTCAACTCACATTCGTAAACCTCAACCAATTCATACCCCGCAGCTCTAATTTTATCGTTTTTCGCAGCCGTCCTCTTTCTTAGAGCCAACATATCCATATGATTTTTTGGGTTTATTGTCTCACTAGAATAACACTTCTCACAACCGTGCCAAAAACAACCTTGAAATTCGTAGACAGTATTCCCACAAAACCCATCGACTTTTCCGATACCTAGTAAAGATTCTTCACCACCATTCAGAGCATGTTTTATATTAACACCATCTCTCTGTGAAATCCAATCTAACCAAGCGATACTAATTTTACTATATGTCTCATTACAGTAGTGTTAAGAAGCCAAAATGGCGTTTGATTAATTTCAGCTTATTACCTAATCGCTAAGTATGCCGTTGTTATTCTCGACTATCTAACTAAGGAATGTTGTGAAGTATTTAGTCGTTTAAATTGTTGTGCTTAAGGTTTCTCTTATGTTTAGGGTTTCTTTATAATTCTCGTTCATAGTTCAAGGTTATTGAAGGTTTAGCCCACACTGGTAGTTCTTAGGTTTCTGAGTAGTACCGTCTACTTTATGGATTTGTTAAACTTGAATGTCGGTTCTTTAAGTAGGCGTGCTTGGGAACTAAAGCTGACCTTGGATTTTACCTACACTAGGATTCTTGTTTGGGTGTCTAGTCCAATTTTACAGTTTTAGCTCTAGTATTCCATTGGTTCTTTAGTACTTGTTATCGACAGCCGTTTAGATGTTTCTTTTACTCGTTTGGTTAGGCCACCGGATATGCTTTAAAAGTTCCCACGGTTCGCGAACCCAAACATGTCTACAAAAGTACTATATAGGTAGGCTTGTATCAATAGTCAGTCAGTAAGTAGTAGTCAGTAGTCTAGCCGGTCGACAAATCTTGTAGTCTAGTCAATCGACCAATCTTGCAGCCTTGTAACCTACGTTGATCAAGTTTGAAGCTACGCGAGAAGTCCCCAATAAAGAAGACTCCTGGAACCTCTTGTTTTAGCAAGCGAGGCCTCATTACATTGGTGGAGAACTCGATTTACGTTTCATCACATTGGTGGAAAAGCCCGTCTGTGGATTGTAAGTGGAACTTTGCTTCTTTCCGTGTAAATGCCTTTCCATTGCAAGCTCAGTTAGTAGTTAGTAGTCCGATCGAATTCTTAGCGCTAGTTTGATTGTCTGTTAATTATATCCGAAGTGGTCAATTTCAATGAAAGATTCTTAATTCGTTTTGTTGTTTTAAGCTAGAGAAGAAAATTTTTCTTAGTCGGTCGTTTCACATGAATGGCCAGCCCCGCCTCCACCCGCTCCACAGTCTAAAAGATCGTTGTTTCGTTACTTTCTTAAATCAATAAATTCTTCACAGAAAGTCGTACAAACGCAAGCAGGTAGTGCAATCCCCAACCCGAGCGAAGTTTCCGAATTTTCTTGATGTTCTGGTGATCATAGTTCTGATTCGGAAGAGAGAATAACTTATGAAAATATCGAGAATAGATCAGAAAACAATGGGAATAGTAACCGTGAAAGCACAGAAAACTTTTTGGTTAACTACGAACCAATTCCAACGCAACCGAATTCAAAGTTAGACAGTTCAAGTTCTAATAGCATTGATCGTTTTTTCTTTCTTCTGGTAATACCGATATGCAGGATCAAGTCGATCGATTATGCGAGGCAGTTCAGCAAATGCAAACAGCATTGAATTCACAAGCTAGTGGTTCGAATGTGAGGTTATCAGTTGCCTTTCCAATATTTAGGGGAGATGAGTGTGAAGATGTCCATGAGTTTATTAGCAATTATAAGAGAGCTGGACGTTTGAACGGTTGGAATGAAATTGATTTAGCACTAGGACTTCCGTTGTACTTAAAGGGACATGCCAGTGCTTGGTTTAAATCTTTGCCTGCGGTAGACGAAATGACGTTTGATGAGCTATCGGCTGCGCTAATTCGACATTTTGCGTCGAGAGCTAGTGAATGGCGCTTAAGACAGGCACTTGGCCAGCGCCGGCAATTAGAAAAAGAATCAGTAGCTGATTATTCTTACAGTCTTCGAACGCTTTTCTCTAGGATACATTTGCCCAGGAGTGAGTGGACTCATTACTTTGTACAAGGCCTTCTACCTCAAATTCGAGAGTATGTTATTTTGCAGCAGCCAGACAATATTGAGTCAGCAGAAAATTTTGCTAAGTTAAAGGAGTTTGTGTTGGCTAGCTCTGAGAAAACCCCAGTGTTTGACCCTAAGGTGGTCTCAACTCAAATTTTGGAGGAACTGTCAAAAGCTGTCTCGCCGAAAGACAAAACAATTGGCGCTGTTGATAAACAAGGTTCTCATGTTAAAAGATCCGAAGTAAGGCAAATAATTAGAGAGGAATTTCAGCGGTTAGCACCTAACGCTGCTCCTAACTCAAATAGGTATCAGCAGCGTTGTAACTCAGGTTTTCAGGCAAGAGGATTTCGCTCTCGCACATGCGATGCAATTTGCTATAATTGCGGTAAAAAAGGTCACACTTATTATTTTTGCCGGGCAAAACCAGATCCAAGGATCCCACGTCGTGGCGGCGACAGACAAAACAATTATCAACAGCGATATCAAAGTAATCCTCGTTGGGGTCAAGGTAGTCCTGGTTGGAACTCTCAAAATAAACCCGTGATGGGGGCGCCAGAATTTATAGAAAGTAGACAAGAGGGTCGAACGGGTTCGCGCAAAGCTGATAAATATGCTTTCAGTAGAGTGCGTCCTGTCGAGTCTCTTATAGAGAATAAATATAATTCGAGTCCCGAAGTACCTACTTTAGATTTTGTTGATGTTCCGCTCTGCTGAAATGTTTACATCACGTTCTTCCGTCCTACCTAACACTCCAAAACAAACCACTTGTTCGCATATTGACGATAACATTACCTTACAAACAAATACTGTATCAGCCAATTTTATTGAGTGTCTAGAGTCATTGAAAGGGGTCATAGCAAAATATGAGAGTGCGGTAAACAATCCGCCAAGTTTTCAGAACAAACGTGCACATTTTCATGCTGACGCGGGTTCGTCAGATTTTTATATTTCGTCTACTAAAGATAAAACACCCGTGTATTTTTATGAGCGCTCAAAAGAAGAGAATTCTCAAGTTTTTAAATTCGCCACTGTGGAAGAAAACAAGTTGGCTATTGAAGAAGTTGATATTATTGATACTTTGGACAAAGATGACGTTGTTGTCACTGAAGTTATTGTTTATGATGTTGTCGTTAATTATATTGTTTTGAAAAATGATGCTGGCCCCATTACCCAATCATTTCCCGTATTTAATGGCGAAGTGAATGTTAAACATACTGAGGAACAAGTGAATGTTGAATCTCCAGCCTTTAGCAATGTAAATAGTGTTAAGTGTAACGCACGTTTGCCTGAGCCTTCTCTTGACAAGAATGCATTAGAAGCTTGTGAAAGTGACGAACTTACTGAAGTGAGAGAAGTTTGTTTTCCTTTTGTAGGGCATACTGCTACTATGTCAATTAGCATAGAAGGTCACAATTTTTCTTGTTTACTTGATTCGGGAGCAGCTGTCACGGCAGTAAATTCTGATGTATGGCACAAATATTTACGTCACGCTTATCCTAATTTAGATACTTCGGTAAATGTTACGTCGGTCAATGGTTGTCTCTTGAATTCTTTGGGGAAAACATTGATGCAGTTTGTTATTAAATCTGAAAATTTTCTTTTTGAAACCCACGTGATTGAGGACTTAGCTTATGATGTGATTCTTGGAAGAGATTTTCTTCAGAAATTTTGTTCCAAACTTGATTTTGAGAATGGTGTTGTGAGTTTTTCTCCTGAAGCAGACCCACTGCCGTTTTGTAGTTTTGCAGAGAATAACTCTAGTGAACTTGATGTCGATCAAGGTGGTAATTTTATTTGTTCTGTGCATGCTTGCTCTTCCTTTGTTATTCCACCTGAGTCTGAAATTTTGGTTTTAGGGAAGTTAAATTCCTCACCGAACAAAGTTGGGAGTAACGGTATAATTGCCCCTAGAATTGATCTACCTCATCGTTATTCTGTTTTTGGAGCGTCAGAACTTGTCAAAATTGCAGATGATGGTACAGTTCCTGTGAGAATGGTTAATCCTTCCTCCCTACCGGTTAAAATTTACCGTAGGACAACGTTGGCTAATTTTGAGGAGGTCGATCAAAACATAGCAACTTTTCAGCTGAATGAAACAGAACAAGTTAGTCCTCATTCCCCTCCTGATTCGAAAAGCAATCAATCTCCAGAGCATGATTATTCTTGGCTTCCTGATTTATCAGATAGTGTTTTGACCGATTGTGATAAGGTTAAGTTTCGCGATTTATTTAAGAAATATCGTAATATTTTTGCTTTGTCGGATGCTGAGCTAGGCAGAACATCCTTAGTACAGCATGTGATTGACACAGGAGATGCTATGCCGATTAAGCAAAGACCTTACCGAACCTCGCCAGAGAACAAACAAGAAATTGACCGTCAAGTACAAGACATGCTCGAGCGCGGAATTGTTCAAGAATCTGTTAGTGCATGGTCTTCACCTGTCGTTTTAGTCAAGAAAAAAGATGGTTCGATTAGATTTTGTGTTGATTTTCGAAGGGTTAATAAAATTACGAAAAAGGATAGTTTTCCTATGCCCTTAGTATCAGAAACATTAGATGCGTTATGTGGTACTCAGTTTTTCACGACTTTGGATTTGAAAAGTGGTTATTGGCAAATAGAGCTCCACCCTTCAGCTCGTGAAAAGACAGCATTTGTTACGCATAATGGTCTTTACGAATTTTTAGTTATGCCTTTCGGTCTTACTAATTCGGGTGCAAGTTTTCAGAGACTCATGGGTCATATTCTGAGAGGTCTGGAATATCGTTTTGCCTTGATTTATATAGACGATGTGATTATATTTTCTAAGTCAATTGAAGAACGTTTGTCCCACCTCGAAGAAATGTTTAGAAGGTTGCTTGAAGCGAATGTCAAGCTAAATCCGAAGAAATGTAGTTTTGTCAAGCAGAAAGTCGAATATCTAGGACACTTTGTAACTCCTGAAGGTATTATTCCCAACCCAGCTAAAGTGCGGATAGTCCAGGAGTTTCCGACTCCGACTAACCTGAAAGAATTAAGGAATTTCTTGGGTCTTGCAAATTATTATAGGCGTTTTGTGAAGGGTTTTTCAATCATTGCCAGTCCTTTAAATGCATTGACTAAGAAAGGTGTTTCGTTTTGTTGGACTGAAGCGTGTGCTAACGCTTTCGACAAGTTGAAACGAGCATTAGTGTCCGCTCCTGTTTTGGCGTACCCTGACTTCAAGGAGCCATTTTTGTTGTTTGTTGATGCTAGTTCCACAGGAATTGGATTCACTCTGGCTCAAAATCAGAACGACAAAGAAGTAGTTATTGCTTACAATGGTCGCGATTTGAATCACGCAGAACAAAATTACAGTACTACAGAAAGAGAGGCACTCGCCTTAGTTGAAGGAGTTAAGAAATATCAACCTTATTTGCACAATCGTAAATTCACCGTAATTACTGATCATAGTTCCCTTCGCTGGTTGATGAATATTAAGGATGCTACAGGCCGTCTTGCCAGATGGTCTTTACTCCTCCAGCAGTATGATTTTGATATCGTTCACCGCCCTGGTAGAATGCATAGCAACGCTGATAGTTTGTCTAGGCTTCCCTTTCAGACTTGCGAGTTGAGTTCACTCCAAAAGGGGGAATCCCAAGTGACGAAAACTAGAGAACTACAAAGGCGTGATCCTGAGTTGAGTGAGATCATTGACTTCTTGGAAAGCGACATTTTACCATTCAACAACAAAAGTGCACGAAAAATTTTGCTCACAAGTGAGAGTTTTTATATTAGGCAAGATGGTCTACTCTATCACTTAGACCATAACCAGAAACGTAACGCTCGAGACTCCTTTTCTCAGCTTGTTGTTCCATCAGCTTTAAGATTTGAGATTTTATCTAATTTGCACGATCACGTGTCAGGTGCTCATTTTGGAATACACAAAACTTTTAATAAAGTTAAGCAAAGGTATTGGTGGAAAGGAATGTTTAAAGATGTCGAGCATTGGTGTAAGTCGTGTACGGAATGTTCTATGAGGAAATCACCAAGAAATTCTAAGAAAGCACCATTGCTTCCTCTACCTGTCGAAAACGCATTTGATAGAGTGGCTGTAGATGTGTTAGGCCCTTTTCCAACATCGAGGAATGGCAACAGGTACATAGTAGTTTTCAGTGATTATTTGACTCGCTGGTGTGAAGCATTTCCAGTGCCTAGTGTTGAGGCTAGTGTTATTGCTCGTCTTTTGGTTAATGAGATCATTGCGAGACATGGTGCTCCTAGAACTTTGTTGTCTGATCGCGGAACTAACTTTTTATCTAAGCTGGTCGCAGAAGTTTGTAAGATCTTTCAAATTCACAAAGTTAATACTTCTAGTTATCATCCGCAAACAGATGGTCTTGTGGAAAGGTTTAATTCTACTCTTTGCCAGTCTCTTTCGATGTATACAGCGCGTGACCAGAGGGACTGGGACGAGTTTATCCCTCTCATTCTGTTCGCTCATAGAAGTTCCGTTTGCGAAGCAATAGGGGATAGTCCATTTTATTGTCTCTATGGACGCGAATGTCGTTTACCTTTAGATGTCAAATTATTAGGCCCAGTGGCTGATGACGTTACACCTTCCGTTTTCGAGCATCGTAAGCGTATTGTAGAACAAGTAGAATTAGCTCAGAATTTGGCAAGAGAAAATTTGCAGCGTTCTCAGCAGAAAATGAAAGATTATTATGATCAAAATGCAAAGGATCCTATGTTTGAAGTCGGACAGCGAGTTTGGGTTTACACTCCTAGAACTAGAAAGGGTGTGTCCAAAAAGTTATTACATAATTGGTTAGGCCCGTACCGCATTGTTGAAAGGTCTTCTCCAGTGCATTTTCGCTTACGTACTGATACCAATAAGAAAGTGTCTTTTGCTGTTCACGCCAATAGAATGAAACCATTTGTAGACCCTAGTTTGAGACCAATCGATCCACCTTTGATTAATGATCCTAATGAACCATGTCTTGATGAGGCAGATCTTCCAGCCGATTGTTTTATTGAGGATACAAATGTTAATAAAAGCAAGCATAGCCATTCACAAGTATCCCCTTCAAAATCTACAATCTCGCAGTCAGTACCTCAACCGCAGCAGGTTGTGGTTGACAATCAAACGGTCTTCAGTGCTGAGAAAATTCTGAAACATCGCGTTAGAAATGGGAAAAATCAGTATTTGGTTAAGTGGGTCGGCTACCCAAAGAACCAGTCTACTTGGGAACCTGAAGAAAACATTTTAGATAAGCGGCTGCTTGAATCCTTTAATCAGTCCAAAGTGTGATACCTTGTATGTTAAGAAGTACTATCTGAATACAGGTCCGTACTGGTCCGTAGCGTTTTGGCATTTCTTAGGTTTTTTTTAATTCAAAACACTTTAGATC
Source organism: Cladopsammia gracilis (assembly GCA_022457155.1). NCBI lineage: Eukaryota > Metazoa > Cnidaria > Anthozoa > Scleractinia > Dendrophylliidae > Cladopsammia > Cladopsammia gracilis. The sequence continues at coordinate 11,053 of JAJGOT010001048.1, forward strand.
GAGTTTCTTAGTTGAATAAGAAGACACTGGTCGGTTGTTAATAGGAATAAATGACTGAGGATCCCTTGTTGAGATTGATCATAACTTCCTTAAAGGAAGGTTTGTCTGTTCTTGCTAGCCCTATGATTAATGTCGAGCATAACGGTTATAATCTAATTGTCAACATTTTGTTTTTGGCACCAGAAATCAAGTACTAAAACATTTTTTGTGTAGTGGAGTACTTGACACCACTTAAGTTTAGCATATCGGGTAAGTGTTTTACAGGGCCTCTCCAGCATACAGTCCTTGCTTTAATTACTTATATTCTATTAAATGAAATTCGAAGCAGAAAATGTCTTTAAAAGTGTTAAATAGGTGTTTCAGTAGTGAAATAGGTTTTCTCTGTCCTAAAAATGTGTTAAGAACAGTTACCAGCTTGCAATGTTTGGGTTTTTGCATGGAATCCACATTGAAACTGTCCTTTACAAATAGTCATTTGCCTGCGCTCAACTGTGATCACTTCAGCCCTTGGTCCATCTTGGTGGAAGGTTCTTTCTTTCATCAACGTCTGGTTCCATCAGTACAAGCGCTGGTGCGTTAGTCATTACACCCCTTACAGTGTAAAACGTCTCACCTCACGTCAGCTTTGATGAAATGAAGGCCAGTTTGGCCATCTGCCCCGAGCGCCCAATGGTGTCACTACGCTGTTTTAAACCTTTACGGTCACGTATGTTCAATGGGAACCAAGTTCAAGTGACCTAACTCCGTTACACCTGCATCACAAGTCATTGATCATTGTGAGTGGCGTTTCCCACGATAAGTGCAATCCTCCTGTTCCCGCTGTTCAAGCCATTAAAGCTTAATCATCCAAGCCTCACAAAGTTTGCAGTCAGTATTTAAAGGCCAGTTAAAAGAAGCAAAAGTGCGCTCCCAAAACCAGGAACCTTCAATCCAAGAAAAGCAGTTTGATCTTCAACTTCAAGAACATTAAAAGAGACAAGAACCACAAAGCAAAGGAACATTGCTGAACATTGATACATACTTAACTTTGAACTATTTTGATATGTTGAGTTAAAGATTATGCACGTCATATCCACCAACTCGCTAAGTGGATTTGCATCTTCTGTTTTAAAAGTAAGTGCAGCGTTGTCCCAGACTGGACGGTCCTCCGATGCAACCATTTAATTTACATGGACTGTTTTAGAGAAAAGAAAGAACAGCTCAAGTCAATGTTCAAATGTCAATACGGTGAAGAATTCCCAGAAAGCGCCTACGATTACATAACAACTTACACTTCCACCGGTCGTGCAGAAGTGGGACTGTAATTTCGTCGAACGTTTCTTTTTTTAATGAACTTACATTTTGGTTTTGATTAATTTGTTGTGATTGAACATTAAGCATTTACAAAACCGTTGAAGCTAGTCCAAGCTGACCCTTTTTGTTCTACAAGTTTCAGTTTTTATAAGTCTTCTTCAAAGTTTTTATACTCCTAGAGTCTGACTATGGTATAGTAATACATTGTGTTTCGTCTTTTTATATACACATATATGTATTTCATCGTAGTAGTTCCATTTTATTGTCCCTGTCCGCATCGGGACGATGCAGAAATTAACAAGGGGGGCATGTTAAGAAGCCAAAATGGCGTTTGATTAATTTCAGCTTATTACCTAATCGCTAAGTATGCCGTTGTTATTCTCGACTATCTAACTAAGGAATGTTGTGAAGTATTTAGTCGTTTAAATTGTTGTGCTTAAGGTTTCTCTTATGTTTAGGGTTTCTTTATAATTCTCGTTCATAGTTCAAGGTTATTGAAGGTTTAGCCCACACTGGTAGTTCTTAGGTTTCTGAGTAGTACCGTCTACTTTATGGATTTGTTAAACTTGAATGTCGGTTCTTTAAGTAGGCGTGCTTGGGAACTAAAGCTGACCTTGGATTTTACCTACACTAGGATTCTTGTTTGGGTGTCTAGTCCAATTTTACAGTTTTAGCTCTAGTATTCCATTGGTTCTTTAGTACTTGTTATCGACAGCCGTTTAGATGTTTCTTTTACTCGTTTGGTTAGGCCACCGGATATGCTTTAAAAGTTCCCACGGTTCGCGAACCCAAACATGTCTACAAAAGTACTATATAGGTAGGCTTGTATCAATAGTCAGTCAGTAAGTAGTAGTCAGTAGTCTAGCCGGTCGACAAATCTTGTAGTCTAGTCAATCGACCAATCTTGCAGCCTTGTAACCTACGTTGATCAAGTTTGAAGCTACGCGAGAAGTCCCCAATAAAGAAGACTCCTGGAACCTCTTGTTTTAGCAAGCGAGGCCTCATTACAGTAGTGTCTTTTACAACAGCGATCTGTTCCTCAGGCATATGGTTACTTCTGTAGATAGTCATACATACAGATGCGATGGTTATATATTGAAGGGGGTCGATGTTTTCTAATTCGATAAACTCTTCACGAAACTTCAACATACTTTGTCGGAGGATGTCTACATCACTTTCACAGTACTCTATCAGCTCCTTCTTCATGTCAAACACATAGTTTTCTTCAACCCGTGCTTTGTGCCATTCTAGGAAATCTTTTCTCACTGAAGATTTCATCTGATCATAACCATAGTATTTCTTACTAGGAATCGGCCCTACATAGTTTTGGTTACACTTTTTGTTGAAATAATGTGGAAAATACCCTTTTTTCAACTCTTTCAAATCAAATGCCTTTGGGAACGTTGATAATGCCGATGCGACAAAGTTTATCGAATCAATAAACCTAACAGTCTCAGCTTTCATATATAAAATCTTTGTTCCGTTGTAAATACAATAAGGTTTCACTCCGTTCTCTATACACCAATTTCGAATAAACTGAGCATCGTAACTTTTTGCATTGTGCGCTATGAAGGTGTAATTACCTTGTTTTTCGTCAAAAACAAATTTACAAAATTCATCAACCGTTTCAAATTTGTATTTATTACCATAAAAATCATGGCAGATGGCTAAATTGACCTCATGAACCCCAGTCTCCTGAGTCGCCTCAAAATCATAGAATATGTATTTATCAGTTCTTGTCTTGCAAGAATAACATTTCTCCCTTTCCTTAGTATCTTCAGTGCATTCTCCTGTAGTACACTTTCCACCCTTGCATCTCACGGACCGTATATAACATTCATGTTCACTCTTATCACAGTACTCACGACAATTCGAACATCGTGAATATCCGCATCTATGATTCAACAACTTTCCTTTTACTGTACACCCACATTTACGACAATATCCGACTTTATCACATACAATATCGCTCTTTTTCCCTGAGGATCTTTCACGTATATGCTCTACAAAACACTCTTCTCCAAAGAAAGTCCTACAACACATAGCACACATAATCTCTTTACCAGAACACTTTTGTCCATCAGGATAGTATTTAAAACATGCCGTACACTTAGCGGGACAGTAATGACAATCACGATGTGTGTAAGGTTCTTTACAGGTATGGCAATAATAAGCTTTACTCAAGAACCCAGGCATGCTGGTAATAACGTCAAAGTGGTTATTGTTTTTGTAAAGGTATATCATCTGATCATCATACTCATTTTCAGAAGTGTAGATCAGCTCATTGAACTGATCACCGTCTACAATGTTTATCTGAATTTTTAGGTGTTTCGCAAATTTCTCTACATCTTCGAGGGTCGATCCACCTCGACAATAAATATCAACTTCGGCTTCCCTATGAAGTTTTAGAGCTTCTTCTTTCTGTAACCTTCTCGACTTATTAAACCCATCCTGTAGCTGAGTTTTTGTCCATTTTTGTTTATTTATGTTTGCACGAGCCGTCACTATCGCTCTTGCAAGACAGATCGTATCATTATTTTTAATTGTGATTATACTCTTTTTATTGTATGCATTTAATTTTGTCACACGCAATCGGCCCGCCCCCCTAACACTCTTCAACGACTGAATCTCTATCTCAACCTCGCTAATCGGAACATCCTTGTATTCAACGAATCTAGCTATCTGTTCGACCAGATCTAATGAAATATTATCTGTGATTGTGATTATTTTTGTACTGACCGGTTTTTTCCAACTTATATGATTTAGTATCCAACGAATCCTGTCACCGTTTTGTAACCCTCTATCTTTTATTACTTTATTCGCTATTTCCATCAGTAATTTGTCAATATCGAATATTTTATACGGGTTTAGTATTTTTACATTGAATTTATCGAAAAACGATTTGAACTTTCTACTTTCCTTTGAAGATATATTGATTATCTCATACGGTACTCCTTGATTATCGATCTTTTTCAAAACTTGGTTAAGTTTTTCTTGTAAGAACCGTGCGCCACGCTTGTTTTTTGCGTGTTTTATTTTCTTTGTTAGGCGGGCAGCCTCCCTCTTTAGTTTCTTTTGTCTCTTCTTATCAAACACCGAAACCTGTTCATCTTTAGTAACATATCTTTCAGATCTATTTACATCCTCTTCTAATTTCTTCCCCTTCTTTGCTTGACGGGCTTTTTGCTTCTTTTCTTTCTTCTGTCTCTTCTTATTTCGTTTACGTTCAGAATCTGAAGATTCTAACGGTGTCTCTGATTGACGAGTAGTGTTGTCTTGCGGTTGCGGGGACGATTGCCTTTTTCTTCTTCGAGGGGGTGATGGTGAAGGTTGTCTTTTCCTAGGAGGGGGTACTTCTTCTTCGTCTATAAAATTTACAATCCCTCGTGAAACGTGTGGTACTTGTTTACTCACAGATGGAACATCTATACTACTTTCAATGAATTTAATCAGGTCCACCTTTCTCAAACGTGAATAACCTTTCAAGCCGTTTTCACGTGCAAATACCCTAAGCTGTTGAACAGTTTGTGAATCCATACGTAAGTATTACATCATACCCAAGATTTCTTTATTACCATTTTTTAATTTTCATTTCACGTTCATGAAATGAAAAAAAAGAAGAGATCTTCATTACAGGTCTTTCAATTCTTTCAAATCTATCCAAGAGTTGAATTTTTCTGGATAACCGCTCCACTTCACTAACGCTTTACCTTTTCGAGCATCTCGTCGAATCACTTTCTCAATACGAAAGATGACCTGCTTAGCCTTCTGTAACTCTTCCTTATAAAAAGTACCTGTTATCTCCTCACCCAACTCATCCTTTATTTTATAAGTTATAGGGTTAGTGCGTTGAATCTTATCGATAGTAAAAATCTCTTCAGTCCAATTCGGTGTGTAACCTTTATCGAAAACAGGGCGTTTATATTTCGATATTCGAACTTTATCACCAACTTTAAATTTCGGCTTAGTATACGTTCGTTTCATCTTACCATACAGATTTAAATAAACAGCACTTTCATTCTTTTTCTTCGACGCTTCCACAGGTGTCATTCCGATGCTTCGGTGTTTTGTATTATTGTATTTTTTCAGTATCTTCGGTAACACATCATAATACACGGTATTGTTTTGGATGGTTTTTTGCTTAGAAATTTTTTCTTTTATCGTACGGTTCCATCTTTCACAAACAGTAGATTTTTCTTCATTCTCTGTCGAATATAGATGTATCTTATTTTTATCCAACAGTTCTTTCATATTCTTATTGTAATACTCTTTACCCTTATCAGCCCAAAGCATTCTTGGTTTTCTTCCTTTCTTGAATATTGTTTTGAACGCTTCTGCAACACTCTCTCCCTTTTTATTCTTCAGCGGTACAATCCAACCGTATTTACTGAAAACATCTAACACCATAAGAAGATACCGATAACCCTTATTCCACTTACTATATTTCTGCATCTCAACAAGGTCAGAACACCATATCTCATCGATACCGTTTACAATAACACGCCGCCGAGTAAACTTTCGTCTTATAGGTTTATGCAACTCATCGGCTAACTGTTCTAGCCAACTCGGCGGCTTTTTCCGTTTTTTGAAACACCCAATCCAAGTTTTTGTTTAGTATCTATTACATTTCTAGCTAACCAATGACCCCATTGTCGCTCACTATAGGGTACACTATCCAAAGCTTTCACCATTTTCCTATCTGCTTCATTTTTACATTTACGCGGGTTCGGTTTATTTGCACATACAGAATAATCAACGTCATGCTGCATCGCTATAGCATCCGTTTTACCTGTCGGTTGATCGTAGATCTCTAGTATTTTACCTGTTTCATCATGTTTTAATTGTTTTTCTAGCGGGTTATACGGTCCTGTATATTTATGTCCAGGTAATGGCCACCCTCCTTTCGGTTTCGGAAGTTTACCGATCGCTTTATGAATGTCGAAACCGTTACCGCGGTGAAGCGGATCGAGTCTTTTCGATAAGTCTCCCGTGAAACTGTCCAAACCTTGATCTATATACTTATTAGCGGTTCATTTAATCTTTTTCTTTACAAAGTCTGATTTGATGGCTTTTGACGCTCCTATTTTTCCTAAATTGTAAAGACCTTTCATACCAGCTTTCATGGCAATCTCTCCAAGGCTATGACTACCTTCCACATCAAAAAAGCCCCCACCTTGTGGGGGCAGAACTAGTTTCCCGAAATCATATCGAAATGAGATTTCTTAACGAAACGGATTTTCTTTATATCGCAATTAGCGCACTTACACCAATAATAAGATCTACCGTTGACGGCTATCTCATAACCGGATGGTTCAGCGTTGTTTGTATGTTTTTGTTCCTTGACACAATATATATTTGCTGGTGGTTCCATTTTATTATACGATCTGTATAATAAAACTTTTTTAATTTTAATTACATAAAATATTTTTTAATAAACGTTTCGTTGTGTAGGGTATCTGTTAAGCTAAACGGTTGTAAGATATCGTAAAAATCTTTCTTGAGTGACCATTGATGAAGGAAATAAAGACAATAATAACCGCAAAGGACGCTTTTTATGTTTTGATACTGACTTGAATTATAGATTACCTGTTTCCCTGCGCTTGTAAATTCTTCAGGATAACCCATACCAAAACTATCGAAATACCAGATGACAGATCTTTCAGATCTATCGTGAGATGGAGCGCAACAAACCCAATGAGTTCCGGCATTTTCAAGCGAATCGAGATTAATAATGCATGGACTATGATTTTTAGGCATAACTTCATCCCTCGAATATATCCCTTTGAAATTAGGTATTCTAAGGTATGTAATCCACTTCATCAGTTCAACATTACTCAACGGTTTGTTTACGAATTTGGGTTTTACACTCTTTACAAGAGTGCCCCTACTAGAGGTATATCCTTGAACGGGCTGTTTGGTCCTAAAAGTAACCCTTTTCCCTTTTTTTTGGTTCCCGCTCCAAAAGTATTTTCACCCCATCGGCCATAGAATGGAGGTGGCGGATCATAAGGATTTCTACTCATTCCTAATCGCGGTGCCCCTTTTCCATCTTTAGGTCTTCCTATTCTGGGTGCACCAGATCCGGTCAATTTTTTAAACGCTTCAATAGCCAACGGAATTCCGATACTAGCTAATATCGTTCCTAATAACCCTCCAGATTGTGTTTTTGTCGGTTTTATCACCAATCCTTTTCCTGTTTGGAAACCACGTTGAAGAACTCCTTTCTCTTTATCTGTTAGCAAATGAATATTATTAAACAGATGTTGAATCTTACTATTCGGGATGAGGAAACCGCCAGTTTGACTACAACCGCTACCGCTTATCTTTTTAACAATTTGACTTGCTCCTTCACTCGCTAAACCGGCAAGAGCTGATAAACCGAGTGTTTTAGCTAAAGTCGGTGCTAACGTTTTCGCTAGCGGTATAATTGCACTCCACAGACTTCCACCTTCTCTCATTACTTTTCTAATCTGTGTTTTTGATATTTTTATCTCGACACCGTTTCCAAGCGATTTCGCTTTGGTGATCCTATTGATCTGTGTAGCTGTTAACAGTAGCTCATCATCACCGCTTGTCTGTGACTTCGTTAACCTAATCGTGATGGGACTGCTTGTTTTATAAGCTCTTGCAAGTTTTTCTTTCTGACCTTCTGATAAACTTACTTTGTAAGGATGATATGTTGTCATTTTGTATTTAGTATTGTAAAATACAAAATTGTTTTTTAAAATGAATTTACGCTTACGCGATGACCAGCTCATTTCCAACCTTATCTATTTTTATCAGCTGTTCATACAAAACTATCGCATGCACATTAAAGTTTGCAGCTGCAGCTGCTGTCAATGTATAATTGTTAGGATCTGTTTAGGATCTCTTGTTATCTTTTCATCTTGACAAGTCAGATCGAAATGAATCAAACCGTAGAGTGAGCTGTAATTGGCGAAATTCAGCTTTGTCCCACTGTTTACATCGGTTTTCCTCATTGCGTAAGACGCTACATCATTTAATATTCTTATCTTACTTTCACCACTATATTCTGTATCCGGGAAATAAAGCCCATTTCCATACTCTAATTTACAAGTTGCCAGCGACGAGTTATTATCTGCGGCATTTAATTTGAACGTGTCCATAAGATAGGGGTTATCTTCTGCATTATCATTATTGGGTGGTGCAGCTCTTTTCAGATAAACAAAAACATGTTTAACATTATCGATAGCAGCACTTATTTGAAAAAATCCTGATACATTCGTAGGTGGTGATTTTGCATACATCTCCTTTAAATAGTTCCATTGTTTTTCTTTCAAAAAAGAGCTGATGAATTTGTCATAAAGAGAATCTTTGGGTGCTATTCTAGGAACCCAAAGCAAAAACCTATTCACAACAACTCTTCCGTCATCAATACCGTTAGCCATATGAATTAGCTCTTTATCGTTTTGTAGCTCAATCTCGAATTGTAGCTGCATAGGTACAAGTATCTTATCTTCCAACTCTTCGAAAAAAGAAAAACGATATAGAGGTATAATCGTATTAATGTTTTTAGCACCACCGTTTCCATTGTTTTGAACCGCTTGTGTTTGTACACGCCTCGCTTCAAATCCTGTATTAGTGTCGGCGGTTGTTGCATCCGTATCCAAGTACCAGAAACTGTTTTTCGCTGTGGATCTACTGAAGTCATCAGAGTATTCCAACAAATTTTTAACAAAAGTAACTTTATGCAGATGATCAGTATCATAAACTATCTTATCTGAAGATCTAATTGTCATATGTTTGATTAATGAATGTGCACCGTTAAGAACTGTTATTCTATCAGCAGCTGCATAACCGGCACCGTCTGCTAATTTTTGTAACTGAAATTGTACTTCAAAATAAGCATTATACCAGTCATAATAGGCTGACCTGTCATTAATTACTCGTGGCGAAGCACACGAGGTATAAATCCGGCGTTGACTTTTCTTGTTTTTTTTCGTGTCACATTAGCGCATGCAAATTTATGCACGCATATTTAAGTCTATATAGACGACTATATGGCTTTCGGCCATGAAATACATACCGTAAAATCTCTCCGTTTGTGTAATCCAGAAGCAAGATAAAGAACTACTGCGTACAACTGCACACTTTCAAGACAATTCAAGGCGTTCATGGATGGATATGACCGTTTGATATTGTGTTCGCCGCTTATTCCTGTGGGATTTTTGCTCTGGCAAGTTTTGTGTTTTATATATTAAACTTGCCATTTGCCTAGCGATCGAGCACCGGGTCGAGCTTAAGTGTCAGCTACTGAATCTAGTGAATGCAGTGTAGTCTTACTTTTAAACCCGTGTATACGTGAAAGCATGATAAACAGGTTATCGGCAAGGGTGTTTAAATAAAATTCATTCTCTCACTCACTCACTCACTCGCTCCTTCCATCAGCTGTAAAATTAGTGAGCAAATGCTTTGTTACGAACACGTTTCGTAACAGGAATTCAACGTGAATCCAACGATAACAATAATTAATTTGATGTAAACGAATATAGACAACAATAAGCTTACAGATGTTTCGCATTTGGAGTTTTTAGTGCAACATTAAAATCGATCTAAAAGGATTTTGCAACCTAAACGCGCGTTCTGATGCGTATCTAGCTTTAAATAATAAAATTTAGTTCGTAGGTAGTATGTGTTCTTGGACAGCGCAATGATTGAGTTTGAGGCTTAGTCCCGGACGGCCCGAGTTCGAAACTCCATCAAGTCCTCTTTTTTTTTTTTTTTTTTTTTTTTTTTCTTTTTTCGAACTGGACATTATGAAAGTGATGTACTTTTTTTTTTCGTTCGTCAAAAATCCTTACGTTTAATTTAAAAAAATATATATCGAACTGTGTCAGTGTGAAAACGTATTAAAGCTTACGGCAATATTGCGTTACACGTTACGCGTCAGCATTTCTTCTTCTCGGGTTGGCTCTTAGGAGCCTTTGATTAGATATAATTTTAAGCTTATGTTTCTCTGTAAAAGCACTCAAATCACTTGGGAATCAATGCTGCAATGAGTTAAAGGCGCCACGAGTTCAAGCTGTGTACAGCTTCTTGTTGAGAATATATAACCACCTTTATCTTGTCGTTCTCCATTGGCTGGAGCTCTAATCACACTATCCAGTTGAAATCTTACTAATTGATTTTTTCGTAAATTTTCACTCGCTCGGAAAGCCATTTGTTTTTAATTATAGGATTATATTATTTTTTATCTTTTTTCTTTTTATACCGTTACCTGATATTAATCTATTTAATATCACATTAGTATCTTCTTGTTTTAATGATGATCTTCCATGCGAAGTTGTGGGTTGTTTTGTTTTAGTATCTTTTGATGGTGAAGATATTCTAGTATTTCTAATACTAGCTAGTTTTTTCATTATCAGATCACCAGATTTTTCAGAGATTTTTTTACCTAGTTTTTCACCCGTATGAGAAATTCCTGCTTCCAACGCTTTTTTCGCGATAGGTTTCGCTAATTTATTGAAAACTGCCTTTACCACAGTCCTCATCGGCTTAAAAATATTATCGACAATGACACCTGTTCCTTTATGTTTGTAAACAAATCTACCTATCTTCGGATTATAAAAACGAGTAAATTCGTAACTTTTCATTTTATTATTACATTCACATTATATTCTTTTTAAAATTAAAGAAAAAGCTGTATCTGCTCCGTTTAGGTTGACCTTTCTTCTTTTTCCATCTGTGATATAGATTCGAATGCTGTCTATTGTGTTTTTATTCACTAGGTTATATGTTACTCTCATCGGTTCAAGAGTAAAACTAAAAGATGGTCGCAGAACAGATGTTGAAAAGGAATAAATGATATCTGTTTTTATACCATCGACAAGTGATCTATTTGTTAGATCACAATGAACGTTCAACATCTCTGTATCTTGAGATAGATTTGGTACTTTAGGACCAATGTTCAGAACTGTTTTGTCAAAACCGATCAGTTCGTTAAAGTTACTCAGTGTCAGATCGAGTTGATAATTTTCTTTCAAAATTATTTCCACTCTAAAAGTTGCTTTATTAAAAACTAGGTTGATTGGATACTCATCTTTTTCTTTTTCGGGGTGTTTTATTACAGTTTCTTTTCGGATATGATTATTAAACTCTTCATAATTCCAAACACCACCTGGGAAAGTAATGTCGCGAAACGTTTTTCCACCATCAGAGCTGTATCTGATTAGCTGGTTGTTGCGTTCAGCGTTAATGTTATACCATGTAAAACTCATATTGATAATTCTGTTAAGACCGATAGCATATTCCGCATTTTGATCCAAAACAATCGGTTGATAAAATTTTGTTGTGAAATCTTCAGGTCTGTTGTTACCTTCTGATTTAACTGAATATGATGACAACACTATTTTTCTATCCATTTTATTAGATATTGATGATATTTTTTAATATTTAAAATAACTCTTATAAATCTGTTCAGCTTGCATTTTGTCGATTAGCGATGATTTCAAAAGTTCGTCTAAAATCGCAACTCCGGTATTTCGCATCTCAATATTCGTATTACCGGCTATAATTTCACCTACTATTACTTCGAGTTTTTTGACAAGATCTTTAGGATTACTGAAAAATGTTAAGTTTCCATACGAAGTTGTTGGAGCGCTGTTTCTTCTCCTAAGCCCTTTACCTGTCTTTTTTAATTTATCTCTTCTCACTGTAATTACGGAACTTTCTCTTTGCAAATGCTCTCTATATTCTTTGAGAGCTTCCTTTTCTTCAGGATCTCTCGCTTTATTGATTAAATTGGTTATTTTTCGTTTTTCTTTTCCTAGACCTTTTACCGCGGTATCGTACGCTTCAAGCGTCTCTTCCGGCGATTCTTCAGTAGTTTCGATAATAGGTAAACCGTATTTTTCAAATATTTCTTTCTCTTCCAGAGCTCTTTGTTGTTGGCTGCGCATATATTCACCGGGTAAATATGCTGGTGGTGGAGAATCTGCTGATGATGTTGATGGCTTCGCATCTTGTGGTAAAACTTCTTCACCAAAATCGATTAAACCTTCAACATCCATCTCTTCATACGGATCTACATCTGGATAATAATCAATTCCTGTTAATTCTTTACCGCTTTGTTTTTTCCTTTGTGTACCAAATTTTGTTGATATCGGTGGCTGCGCATGTACATCTAATTTTGATGTTATCGGCTTAAAAATTTTTTCATAAGCCAATTGATTTGTCTCCTCACCTATTTTTTTCTTTGTAAGCGTTTCGTGAATAAAGTTAATCTTATTCCCCAACTCGGTTTTTCGTTTTGCAAGTTCTTTCCACTTAAGTAAACTCATTTTATTAGATGTATCGATTTTAAATTTTTAATTGTTAACATAAAATAATGATCGCAAGTATTTTCTTTCTATCTCTTTTATAAATGAGCAGATCTTATCTCCACAATGGTTAAGAGAAACTCGAGAGATTGCTATAGAGGTTGTAGAAGCGTTTGAGCAGATCTGAAAGATCGTTTAATTTATTATACGTAGCGTATAATAAATTTTTATGAGAAACTTAGGAGATCGGTTCAAGTAGAAGGCTTACCAAACATTTATTGATTGATGGAGTAGTGTCTTGATCACTTCGTACTCTTACCCGAAATGTATCACACTCAACCAAAATAATATCTCTATCCAGGTGACAGACCTGTTTCTTACCACCCTCACCCCTTCCTATTACATTACTTATCATCACAAAAATAGGAGGGTATGTTTCAAGCGTATCGAGGATCTTAATACAACATTTTACAATTTTATAATTTTTTGTAACCATAACTTCTTCCTCTCCTGAAAATAGAGCAAATGTTTGGTTTGCAGTTCTCTTATAAACACCGTTAATTTCGAATACACCACCGCTACTGTTGAGACTTGGTGAATTGATAATTGCATGATTATTCATATCGAGAGTGGTCTGCATTAGCATTTTCCCACCCTCCAAAATATAAGGAGTGTCGTAAACACTAGCCGGTACATCTGAATGGTTTCCTTTTATTCCGTAAATTATAAGGTAAGCTTGAGCTTGTGAAGCTGATGTTGGCGAGCCGCTACATTTTAAATCGACCATAATATACTCCGGCGGTGAAATATGTCACTTATGCAAATTGATTATACTTCTAGTGTAATTCGTAAAGTTTTTTGTCGATTGTTTATTTATGTTGATAGAAGTCGATTCAACATCGACGCTGACGCCGCTCATTGTTGGGGGAATAAATTCAATACAAACGGTATATTCTCCCTCTGGTAATTTATACATATTAAAACCGATTCTTGATGCGTAGCTATTTAGCGGATGTTTGTGTAATAAAAGACTGTAGACTTTTCTGTTTAGCGTATGCGGCGACTCTACCAAATCGACTATACCGGTGACAGTCACGTTATGCTCGGATGAGCTTTCGTCAACATTTTCCATTATATATCTAAAATCATCTTTCAAATTTGACGAGCTGCTGATATGCGATTCGTCAACATATTTTTTGAGCTTTTCTTCTATTTCTATCGTATGAACTACCACACCCCCTATCTTGAGATCAAGATTTTTATCAGCGCCGTCAACATAAGATTTATTGCATGCGTCGGAACTGTTTTGTGGATCTTCTAAATTTATAATCTTATGGTTTGACATATTGAGATCTTCACTGGACGGATTACTCAATTTACCGGCGATCAGTTGATCCACGTATCTTTTATTGGCCCCTTGGTCGGCGACCGTCGGATCCTTTACATTATAAACCGTATTGTTTCCCATATCCAAACTAGTCTCCATCGGAAACATCTCTTTGCGGGATAAGAAGATATTTTTGACATCGCTGTAAGAGACTAGATTGTTATAATTTGCTCCTAAATCGTGATAAGTCTGTTGTTTCGAATGGACAACATTGAAACGTTGTTTTAGATCGATATTTTTCACGACCTCATGCGTTGGTTCAGGAGCGTTAGGATGAAATTTTTTCAGAGTCACCATATTGACGGCAGACAGATCGTTATCTTCGTCCGTGTCCATGTTTGTGATTAGTTTTCTATTCATGTCGATCTCTCCAGGAAGAATCAATCTATTTCCTCTGAGATCTAAATCACCGGTCATATGTGTACTTCCATCCAAGTTTAGAAAGTGTGTTTTAGCAGTACCATAATTAATAGCATCCTTCAAGTCGGTCGGATTATCTATGTTTACCAATCTTTTGTTTTGAATATCATAATCACCCGAAGACGTTAATTTGAAACCGACGCCTGGTAATCCTTGTGGTCCTTGTTCTCCACCTCCTGTTTGGTATCTGAAAGAATCTGGTAATACCCCATTTGAATAGCTCATTTTGTTTATATTCAGATTATATTTTCATCAAATACTCTTTTCTTTGGCTTGTCGATATAGAGAAAAGAGTATGGATCTTTTGTGGCCATTTCATATTGTTTCTTGTCAACGTTAACTTCACGACAAAACATAGAAATTTCGTTATTACTCGGAAATTCAAAAACGCAGAAATGCGAACAATTTAACCGTATATCTTTTGGTGTCTTATAATAACTTTGCGAAAGATAAATAACGCTACAATTTTTATGTCTACCGTTGATAAAATATTCAATCAACGGATTTTGATTCTTTTCACACACAAAATCATCGAATATAATTATTTTTTGGTTTTCATCCGATAATGTGGAAACCGGTATGATATCTTCTGGAGATATTTCTATCACTTCATAACCGGCATCTTGATTGATCGGGTTAAATTTTATTAATAAGTACTGATATTTTGATTGGTCTAAATTTTTCGCATACAGATATACCTTGTCATAATACAATAAACGAAAAATCATATCAAGTAAAAGATTTGTTTTTCCTGATCCAGAAGGCCTGCAAATCAACATTCTGAAATTTTGATCTGGCATGAAAGAATGTAATTGTTTGTAATTTGTAACTATATCATCACCCACATCATAGTTAAGAAACTTCATTTTACTATATTTAAAAAATTAATAATTTTTTAAAATATGAAACATAAGCGAGATATTTTCACGTTCAATCACATCGATACTTCGATCGGTGAGGAGAGACTGTTGGAGATTAAGGCTCTTTACAGATTTTACCACAAGAAGTGGTGGTGTTATAAAAAGACTTATAGACGGTTCAAGCGGATGAATCTATTCTGTAAACTGAGTAGTTCATTTCTTATCGCGAGCGGTACAATAGCAGGTGGAGTTACGCTAAACCCGGTTACGTTAGGAGTTATTGCCGGTGCGGGATTGTTATTGAAAACATACGCCGATTACAAGAATTATAATCGAAGGATTGAAATGAGTAAACACGCATATACAACGTATCAGAAAGTATTGATTGACTTACGTTCTTGTATGCGAGGAAAACATTTCGATCACGATTCGTTTGTGGATGAGATGAGATTAATCGATGATATGATTAGCGATCTTTGTACACTTTCTAATGATAGGATTGAAGAGAAATATGAGAGAATATTCATAACGTGAAATTTATTATACGACCTGTATAATAAAGCGGCATGTTGTTTTTGAGATCAAACCCCCATTGGGATTAGTACATGACCGCTTATAACCGCTTATGAGAAGTTAGTTGAAAACTTAACCGGTTTTTGATGTTTGAAAGTTGAAAAACTCAGATGCATAAATTCTCCTGTAGGAGAATTTATGTATTTGGAAAACGGGTTTTTTATGAGAAGAGGAACGGAGCGAAAAAAGTAATCGATTTTCACTCTCACTCATGTGTATGCTAATTCATGTTCACCAAAAAGAACAATAGGCTTTCTTATTCACTCACGTACATAATAGCAAACAGCCTTTTGAACTCTTTCACTCACGTTTTAACATTCACTTTTACTAAATATGACATTTCAAGTCGCGAAAACACGACTTGAAATTGATTTTATTTAAGTTTAATCTTCATCTTCACTTTCGCTTTCTTGAATTGTTAACAACGATTCTCTCTGTTTTAGCGGCTTAACATATGCCTCGTGAACTTTCATCTGTATCGAAACGACGCTGTCACTGATGTAAATGCTTTCGATTATCAAAGCTAATTTGACTTTACAATATTGGTTAAGATAGTCGAGCGGATCCGGTTTTTGATTTCCTTTCGCTGTGAATAGCGATAAAATTTTATCTGACTTTTCCGAATATATCAGTTTAGCATATAATACCGGTGCACTTCTTACCAGTCTTACCTTTCTTGAAATATAAAAGCTGACTTAATTTATTCGCTGTTTCAGGACCATACGTACCTTCTAATTGTTCAAAACAGATATCCTCGAGAAATGTCAAACACTTAAAAAACTCTTTTTCTTCTGCTGTCGGCTCTTTCTCTTTACTCCATAAACAAACCGGAATAGAGTAACCGACTACCTCGTTAGTTACTTTATCCTTTCTTTCATTCACTCCAAAACTGAAGAGAAATGGTGATTCGATAACTAGCGGTCCTTTCTTGTTATCAGGATAATTGGTTTCGATCTTAATCCTTTGATATTCTGAATCGGTGTTTTTCACCGTGTATGTTACAGCTTCGTGGAAAGTAATATTTTCTTTGCAGAGATTTGAAAGACTTGTCAGTTGCATGTTTGTTATATAGTATATTTATTTCTTTAAGACAATTTTTTCAACTCGTGAAACGCGAGTTGAAATTATAATAACAGTTTTTAATCTTCGCTTCCGCTTATTTCAATTTCTTCAACATCGTCATATTTCTCTAACCGCTGTTGTTTCTCTTCTCTACATTCCTTACAACTGCGTTTGTTTTTCCCATGATTACAGATAGCACTTCCACCGCATTCAACACAAAATCGTTTGTTTTTATCATGTTTACAGATTCCCTTTCCACCGCATTCTTTACAATAATATTTGTTTTTACCATGAATACAGATGCCCTTTCCATCACATTCTCTACAATAGTACTTGATGTTCCAATGGATGCAGATACCGTTTCCACCGCATTCTTTACAAATATACTCTTGTCTACCATGTTCACAAATCCTTGCTCCTGAACACTCTTTACAACTGTATTTATTTCTTCCGTGAAGACAAAGTAAAACTTTACGCTTTGGTGGTTTCACAGGCTCTTGTCTTTCAACAGCATCTAGCGCATCAATTAATTCTGCTTTCCGCATTAGATAATATCCCTTAATTTTCTTCTCTTTTGCTAAAAATTGCAATTCTTTGAGTGTGCTTTTCGAATGCTTTTCCATTGCTTTTATTTAGTATATTTTATTTCTTTAATTCCATTGTTTTTTTTATTTTTTTTCATCTCTAGTTTTTAGAGATGAAAAAAAATATATTATCCAACCCTTCACTCTCTTTTCAGAAAACAAAACAAATCTACATTTTGTACAAGAATACTTATTATAAATTCAACATTTTGATATTCACAGTTGCTCCGTAGTAAAAGCTTAATATTTTCTATAGTTTCTTGTGCAAAATCATACAATTCTTTATCAAATGGTTCACGGTACAGTAAAATTTCAATAATTTTTTTCGCTTCTTTTTTCAAAACTTTCCGCGATTTCAATTTAAAAACACGTTTGTCAAGAAAACAAAACAAATCTACAGTTTTAATAAGAATATCAAATATAAATTCTACACAACTTTTGTCACAGTTGCTTTGTAGTAAAGCAGAAATATTATATTTTGTTTCTTTCGCTAATTCTATCAAATCATCATGCTCTTCTGGATATGTTGTATCCAGTTGTTTATCAAGTGTATTGTTTATAATTCTTTCCACTTCTTCCATCCTAGCTTCATTCGAATTCATTGTTTTTTATTAAGTCCTTTTTTATTTCTTTAATTCCATTTTTTTAAAAAAATTCCTTACTCGACTCACTAACATTGCTTGAGTGGTATCTCTTTGAGGTAGTCTCTTAGAATTGTGGTGGCCTCTTTAGGTAGTGTCGATTTTTCTCTTCCATAGAACTCGCCAGTGTTGCTTGAGTGGTATCTCTTTGGGATAGTTTCTGTTCACACGTTCGTATGTGTGCCTCTTTACTTCCTCAAAAAATGTGAAATAACATCATCCTCTTTAACTGTAAATGTCTGGTTATTTTATGTTACGGAATGGTGAAGTACTAGCACTTGCAATCAAACAAAACTCTAAAATTGAAGGCATCGCAGTAGGACAATGTGAAATAAAAATAACACAGTATGCAGATGATACAACGGTTTTTCTAAAAATCCTTAGCTCGATGAGTGCATTGTTGAAGCTCCTGGAAAAGTTTGAAAGATGTTCAGGACTAAAAATTAATCCCACGAAATCAGAAGCTCTTTGGCTGGGAAAATGGAAAAACAGAGAAGATACCCCATTTAACGTTAAGTGGCCAAAAGAATCTGTTTTTGCTTTGGGGATACACTTCTCAAATTGCAAGAAAACAAGCGACAAATTGAATTTTTATAATAAATTAGATGCTTTGGATAACACGCTAAACAATTGGAAGAGACGAAAATTAACCCTATTAGGCAAGATTAATATTGTAAAATCCTTGGGCCTTTCAAAGCTTATTTTCAATGCATCTGTACTTCCAGTCCCTGAAAAATTTAGTGACCAGGTAAACAAGATCACCTTTAATTTTATCTGGGGAAACAAAATAGCCAAAATTAAAAAGACCACAATCATTGGCGAACGCGAAAATGGAGGCCTGAACATGATTGATTTTACCTTAATGAACAAAGCTTTAAAATGCATATGGATAAAGCGATTTAAACTAAATGAGAATTCAGCATGGACGGCTATTGCTAATGAAGCCACTTCACACTTGGGGGGGGGGGGGGGGGTTACTTTCCTCTCAAACTGCAACTGTAACGGCAAAGACATTAACATTAAGGAGCTCCCACTCTTTTACATAAGAACACTTCAGTACTGGTTTGAATTAAAAGATGTGCAGAATAATATCAAACCATGCACAAAGAAAACGGTTATATGGAACAACAGGGATATCAAAATTGATCATAAAATGATTTTCTATCGAGCATGGTTTGATAAAGGAGTTTCTACTTTAGAAAACCTTCTCGACCATAATCTTGATTTCCTCACTTACGAAGAATTTAAATCCCGATACCAGTTAAAAACAAATATTCTGACTTATTACGGAGTAATAAACGCTATTCCCAATGAATATAAAAAATCTATAAATCAAATGAACAAACAGCAAGAGCAACTTACACAGCCATGTCAGAATTTGAAAGCACTAACAACCAAAGCTATACATAAAAGTTTTGTTAATCATATATTTGAAGAACCGACCGCCAAACAACGCCTGATTGACAATGGCTTACCACCGGACCAAATAAACAATTACTTTAACTTAGCGTTTTCTATCACCAAAGAAACAAAGTTGACTGTGTTCCAATACAAGATTTTACACGACATAGTTTTCACTAAAAGCAAACTGTTTAAAGCTAAACTCGCAAACAGTGATCTCTGTTATCTATGCTTAGAAATAAAACAAGATTTGAAGCACATGCTTGTCTCATGTCGGGCCGTTTCGGAGTTCTGGAAAGCTTTTCTAGACTGGTATGAAACATACCTATCAATAAAACTAGAATTATCAACTGTTAAAATATTGTATGGTATTATTGGCAACGATTACCTCAATAAGTTAACTAATCATCTCTTGCTACTTGCGAAATACTATATATACTGCTGTAGTATTAATGAAGATCCTCTGTCATTAAGTGTTTATTAAACAATAGTGGTAAACAAAGCGGAGATAGAAAAACAAATGTCAGTAAGTACTAATTCACCTGAATATTACTATAAGAAATGGAAACCTTTAATTGACAAGAAGTTTGTTTACTAACAACATCGATTTAAATAGTAACACTTAGTAACACTACTCAAAATCAGACTTGTATTTTACTGTACTTTGTATTTTGTACATGAATGTAATGTAATGTACTGTAGTATTGTAATTAGATGTGAGTAATATCCAATTAAAAAAAAAAAAAAATGTTACGGAATGGTGTAACATAATATAAAGTCTTGTTAAGGGATCCCGAGTTATCGCTTGTTTGTTTACGATTGTTATTCGTTCCTTTTGACCTTCGATGATCTGTTTCATGGTTTGTTGATTTATTTTTTGACTATTTTTGTGATTCAGTGTGAAACCCTTTACGTTTCCATACGGATATTGATTAATGTTAACGGTGAATAATTATAGGTGATTCGCCTATAATTATACGATATGTATAATGTAACGACAAAAACACACTAGATCTGTAAGTTCCCGCATAACTAAAAATTAACGATAAAACACAGTAATGTTAACGGTGTCGCCGACATTAGTGTGTTTTATCGATAAAAATGGAAAAGTGCCGTATAGTATATAACATTACTACTCGCGTTAACTTATTAAACATTGTAAAAGTTAGCCGACTTCGAAGTTAACCTATTAAACATTCTAAGAGTTAACCTATTAAGACTTTGACGTTAACTTATTAAACATTCAAAAGATTAACCAATTAAGACTTTGACGTTAACTTATTAAAAGTTAACCCATTAAGACTTTGACGTTAACTTATTAAGTTTACGTCGTAACATTTAATCACATAAAATTTTTACGTCGTACTCACGTCCATAGATAGTGTTATAAAAAAGGACAGGCTAAACACGACTCCCACTCGTCGCAAAAAGTATTTTAAAAGCCTAAAGTGTAAAGCTTTCCCAGTAAGACTTCAGAGAGGATCGCGCCTTTAGATCACAGTTAAGGACTTGTTCTCTTCGATGATATAAACCTTTTGATCTCGGCGGATTATCTCTCATATTGATAGGAGCATTCATATGGCGTTCATTACTGCTCAAAACACTTTGACGACTTTCTAGACGTTCAGACACCTCTAGGACGTCCAGGAGGTCATTTTACAGTGCTAAATATTACGACGTAAATTTTACGACGTAATCTTAGCGAATTCAATATTACGACGTAATATCTCAGACGTTCACAATTCTATTATACAACGTCTTCTTAATGTCTCAATAAAGTACGTTGTAAATATGACTTGGTACATATTACGACGTAACGTTATCTTCACGGTGAATTGTTATTGTTACGTTATACGACGTGAAATTATCACGACGTAAAAATTACACCGGAAATTTACGTCGTAATATTACTTCCATGTCAAGTTACGACGTGATATTTTTTAAAGGAAGAGTACGACGTAAAGTTTTTATGTGGTTAAATGTTACGTCGTAAAATTACGACGCAAAATTACGACATAACCTTAATACGACGTTAAATTTGTTTCATGTGATATGAACGTGAGTACGACGTAAAATTTTTATGTGATTAATGTTACGACGTAAAATTACGACGTAAACTTAATAAGTTAACGTCAAAGTCTTAATGGGTTAACTTTTACAATGTTTAATAAGTTAATCTTTTGAATGTTTAATAAGTTAACGTCAAAGTCTTAATGGGTTAACTCTTAGAATGTTTAATAAGTTAACCTTTTGAATGTTTAATAAGTTAACGTCAAAGTCTTAATAGGTTAACTCTTAGAATGTTTAATAAGTTAACTTCAAAGTCTTAATAGGTTAACTTTTAGAATTTTTAATATAAGTTAACGTCAAAGTCTTAATAGATTAACTCTTAGAATGTTTAATAAGTTAAAAAACGACGAGGGCGCGCGCGAGGGGAAGGCGCCAAGGGGAGAGCGCGCCCTCCAAATGAACCGGCGCCTGCAAAACTGGCTAAAGCAAATGGCTTTTGTCTAAAAAACAGTTTACCTCCCTGGAAGTCAAGTAAAAAAAAAACCGGATATGCTGGCTCAATAAATCTACTGTTTATTCACCCTTAAAAATAAATTAATTTGATACTAATCAATATTAATCTGAACAAGATTTTCCATTCATCAGACAAAATCAACTACATGTATTGTAAATCTAAGTGAATGAACCCAAACCAAGAGTCCCTCGTTACTGTCACTACGAGACCTGTATACTGTTGTGCTATATCAGTCCTTATGCGAAACGGCTTATGTAAATATTTGTAACTAATTCAAATCAAGCTTGGTTGGATGATAACAGAAACATTTTAACGATAAATTAACAACTATTAACCGAAGTGGTGGATATTTACCGAGCTCCGACATAAGGTCACTTTTTTTATTGGACGTAACAATGTCAAGTATTTATTATCAAACACCACTCAATCTAAGACTTTTCCTTGATTTGTTACATAACTGAAACTCTGAAATACTGCTCTTTTCAAACGAGATACAATGCTTATTAATAAATAAATATCCTCGAATGGAGTTAATAAGTAAAATACAAAAAAAAAAAACAATCATAAATGAGGAAAACTCTAACCATATAAGGAATGTAACTCAACAACACTGACTGCCATGCAACTAGCCAGTTCAAACTAGATAATCTTATAATTTTAATGGATCTAAAACACCTATAATAATGAAAATGGCATTCCGAGGCCATGGATGCCTCTCCGTTGCACATACACTGTAATTTATCAAGTTATCAAAAAGTGGAGGTGAAATGTTAGGTTCCAAATATCCCCCCTTTTTTGGGGGGAGGGGGGGGGGGATTATTTTAACTCCAGATTTAACTTCGAATCCGAGGTTAAAATAGAAGTTAATAAATTAACTCCATATGAGTTATGACTCCAATAAAATTAACTCCAGTGGGAAGAAGTTAAATTAAGGTTCACTCAGTTTAGTACAATTTGCGACATGTGTCATGTTTCGCAATTTCGACCACGGCGCATATTTTTTTGTTATAAAATATAAAACGCCACTTGGGATACAAAAAAAAATAGTCACTGGAGCAGAGCGTGCTCGATACACTAATATAGTATAATCAGGCATTTCCGAGCGTAAACTGAACCCGAGTTACTATTTGGTAACATCGCATCGTGTTAAAAACCATAGACTATTCATATTTACATATAACACCTGAGACTATTCATATTTACATATTAACACCTGACCTAGAATGAACTATGAACGCAAATATAACACAAGAAAGATGTTACCGCGCTTACAAGTGATTGAAAACCGTTGACTGTAATTCTAGGAATAAAATTAAAATTCACATTTCTTTACGTTATTCCATAATAAGTTAAAGAAACAACTATCACTCGTTTCTCAAACTGCTATAGTTACTACGTGTTATCATAACACTATGAAAACATGAAAAGGCTTTCAAGTTCTCCGACGGCAATTCTTTACAAAAAGCTACATTAATTTCACTGCCAAAAATAAAAAAAAATTAGGAACTTGAACTGCCCAGTGCAAGTACTTATAACTGGGAGTTTATCTACCCAGTTTGAACAACCAGTGAGTGAAAATTGAAGTCAAAGAAGTAAACGTGCAACATGGTGGGCGCGCGAGGCTACAAAAATGCCATGCTTCACTGAAATAATTTTGTCATTCTTAAAGGACCCATTTACATGGAAAGAGGATGATCCTAGTGATAGGATCATCCTAGCACTAGGATCATCCGAGCGCGACATGTTTTCTGCTTTCAGTTTACATGCGAATAGGATGATCCTAGCGCTAGGATCATCCTATCTGAGAGGTAGGATGATGCTAGCGATAGGATCATCCTAGTACCGCATTTTTGCATGTAAACCAAATAAACCTTCTTGGATCATCCTAGCACTAGGATCATCCTCTTTCCATGTAAAGAGGGCCTTAAAGATCCTACATTTTAGATTTTCAGATTTTGGCATTTTTGGCGGGAAAATGATGTCACGAACTTTTTTTAGTTTCTTGGGATATAGATGTTTCTGAAAGTCCCAATTATAAAATATAAATTTTTTAAGAATGACAAATTCTATATTGTGGTAAAATTTCAGATTAATTGCACTTGAACTTACAAATTTATATGAACCATTTTTGCATCATCGAGTGCCTACCATGTTACTTTTACACGGTAGTGGTGATATAAAAAATGCAGCAAGGCAAGAACTTATTTATAGGCAGGCAGTAAGATTTCGCTTACCTTAATCGTTTGAGCCGAACACTTAAGGTTACCGTGTACCTTCGGGGGTGTCTCCAGTATAACTGTTAACAGCTCTAACGTCTTAAGATTACGCTTAATATACCTAAACCCAGATATCAAGTTAAAGCTTATAGAGCTGGCTATCTATTTGGTAATAAAATGAATTTTCTCATTTTTTACGCTTTCTAAATTCGAACGTCCGAATAAGCTTTAAAACGCAATAACTCAAAGCGATTATTCTTTTTTGTTAATTTGATCTGTATTCGGGTTTCCGGACACGAAGGGCTAAAAAAACGTGTCGGCGATTTTCCATATTCAATTGCAGTGAAAAATTACAGAATATTTTCGAAAAGAGAGAAAAAATTAGACTGATCGCACGGAAATAGCTCTTGACGAAAGAGTTTTCGGAAATAAGAAATTCGCCGAAAGGTTTTTGTTGATTATATGTTAGCCTAGCTTCTGTCCAAATTTCAGGAAAATCGAACAAATTTCCTTTGAGTTGTAGCTCTTTAAAGTGTCCCCTACAAGCGAAAAATGAGCCTTGAGTAAGGCAGCGCTTAGAAAAACATATCCCTTCATAAACAAAGTCCGCCCACAAAAGTTATACCGTCATTTCTCTGTCAATTTTCACTGTTTTTTATAATTTCTTTTGGATGAAAGTTCATTCTTTAAACTTTATTTTGACGCCAAAAAAAAAAACATTCAATAAATTTTCGATCTAAAGGGACGTGTACACGGTAACCTTAAGGGAAAGGTGGGGAATACTAGCAAGGTTGCATCTACCTACCAATATCTTTTTTCGCTGCAATTTTAATATCAATGGAACCCTCTAGTCCAAAATCTGGTAGCTTATTTGGACAGAAAGGGTCCCATTCGGATTAATATAGCGGCGCATGACTTCCTCAAATGGGAGAAAGGCCTCCCATCCGAATGGCGACTGGCTGATCCACTTCGCTGCTGGCGTCCGTTTAAGAAAAACATCACTTCCATTCCGCAGAGCAACACTGTCGTATAAAAATCAGAAGAAGAGCGATATTTATAAGTACTTATTTCAATAGCCTTAAGATCGGGTTAATTGTTAATAGCCAATTTTCAGACAATCCGAAAACAATTCGAGACAATCTCTCCGTCTGATGTCCTTTGTTTAAGGGCTTTTTCTTGACGTACTTACCTCGCGTTTAAGCAAACCGGAGCCGTTCCCTGGTTAGACAGGAACACTCCCATATTCCCGGCAGTGGACATTTTGGACACCATAATTATTTGCAAAAAAGAGCCAAATAATGGGCTTTTAATGCCTACTGCCGGGCCTACGTTGGTGTTTTGTTGGTTGATAGACCAATGGTATGTGTGCACCCTTCCTGGTGATGCTGATGGTGTCATCTAAAATTCAATGTAAAAAGGAAAACTTAAATATGATTTCAAATGTATCTTACGCGATTTTATGACTGAGGTGTCTATAAATTTGTTGCACTTAAATTTGTTGGGGAGTTGTTAAATTTGTTGGGGAGATAAAACTAGTGTGGCCTCCTATCTTTTTACAATTGTTTTTTTGCCTCTTTGCACTTTGCTTGATTTCAAAACAAATAATCACAACAAATCTTCCAATTCTTGTTTTCAGTATTCGGAATAGTCAAACCCTCAATTCTGAGATTTTTCAGATTGAACTTTATAACTTACATCGTTCAGTCGGTTTGCTCTTCTTTCTGCTAGCAGCAAACCCACGTGACGAGGAGCATCTGCTTCCAAGTGGTTTGCCACACTTTCTCTTCTTATTTTTAATGTGCATGCAGTCACCGAGCACGACACATATGCCCGGAGACAGTCTGTATCAATGTGCCCGTTCAATTCCTCCCTACGAATAAATAGTTACAGTAAGAACCATGGCATAACGTCTTTTTTCAGTTCAATCTGGCCCAAAATTGTATAATATCGTTTAATTTGTTATGGAGCAAGCTTTGTGTCGCTATCTGTTGTGTAAGGTCGTGATAATTTCGCTTCAGCTCTTATGCGCAACTCTCTCCTCGGAATGTCATCTCTACTGTCAGTATTTCCAGAGTGTATAGTGCAAAACAGTGCTTGAATTTTTTTTTGTAGTGGTTGATTTTAATAATGAAAATATTGGCACTGACAATAATAGCGTGATAACCAAACCATTCATAAGATCTTTTTACGCCACGCACTATTCAACATACGCTTAAAACGATCGACTAAGAATTAATATACCAGTTAAACACTCCAAAAGTTCGCAATACATACCTTGGTATGGCATGATCGTTGCAATTAAACGGGCACACTACAGGTGAAATAAAAGGTGTTGACAGGCCTAGCACAAATCCTACTAGTGCGTGGTGTGGTTGTTGAGACCTTTGTTCACTCGGTTTTATTTGCTGGTTTGTTTTTTATAGTTTAGCCCTGACCAGTGAATCCTTTAAAGATCTACCCCTCTTGTATGAAATAAGGGGAGGCTCTTTATAGATTTGTCTTAGCAAAGGTTGTGATTCTATTAAATGCCATTTGTCCATGAGGATTTGTTTTAAGTTAGGCACACATGGGTTGTATTGTGTTACAAAGGGTAATATTTCCTTGCGCGCTTTTGTTTTTTCTTTGAGAGCTGTCTTTCTGTCAGAGAATTTTATTTCTGAGAGCACTTTATCGATGAAGTTGTTTGGGTAGTCTCTTACCCGGAGGTTTTGTTTGAATTTATTGATATTTTCCTCGAAAGTTTCCTTTGAGGAGTTTGTTCTGAGGAGTCTCAGGGCCTCTCCTTTGACAAAACCTTTCTTGACTCCCGGTGGGTGACAGGATTTAAAGTGCGTATATTGGAAGGTCTCAGTTGGTTTAAAATGAGTGCGCGTATCAAGGATAGACTCTTTTTCGAATCTTGCGCCTTTGTAAACGCGTGTATCCAGAAAAGTGATTTCTTTGTCAGAAATTTCAGCTGTGAATTTGATTGTAGGATGATATCTGTTCGCTTGCTCAATGAAGGCGTTAACTTCGTCTATGTTTATGTCCCACAGGGAGAATATATCATCCATATATCGTTTCCATACCAACGGTTTCTTTGTGCAATGGTTTATTATTTCGGTTTCTATGTTTGCCATGAAAATATTGGCGAAGGAAACCGCCATTTTTGTTCCCATTGCGGTGCCGTGAGTCTGAAGGTTGTCTTTTCCAATAAATTGGAATGAATTTTCCTGTAGTATTAGTTTTAGCATTTCTTTCAGATAGTTCGTTGGTATTGGAGGGTTGTTTGTGTAGAAAGTGTCATATGCTTTGCATATAGTGGCAATTCCTTCCTCCTGTGGTATGTTAGTGTACAGGCTTGTTACGTCCATTGAAACAAGGATAGTGTTTTTCGGAACGATTGTCCCTTCTACAAAATTGATAAAGTGTGTTGTATCTTTGAGGTATGATTGTTGTTCTTTCATAATTGGCTGAAGGAGGTTGTCGACAAAGGATGAAATTCTTTCTGTCGGGCCATCGCACCCTGAAATGATTGGTCGACCAGCCAAGTTTGTCTTGTGTATTTTCGTCAGTGTATAGAACACTGGTATGCGAGGGGGGTTTGGTGTTTGAGATAACCATTTGAATGTCATTTGATCAATGTGGTGTCTTTGGTGGAGTTCTGAAATAAGTTGTTTGACTTTGTTATAGGTATCTCCTACCATAGGTGTTTCGAGGGGCTTATAGTTCTTTTTCAACGTTGAGTTGTGTCAAACCCTCTTTTATTTTGTCCTTTTTGTTCATAATGACAGTTGTAGTTCCTTTGTCTGCTTTCTTAATGTTGATTTCGGAGTTTTCTCTTAACTCCTTAATAGCTTTGCGTTCGTGTCGAGACAAGTTATTCTTAGGATGTGTTATCTCAATTTCCGCGAGTTGTAATCTTATTTCCTCTAGGTAGGTCTCTAGAGCAACTGATGGTTGAACTGGTGGTACCCAGTTTGATTTTACATAAAAAGGGTGTTTCTCTTTCTCTTCTCCGTGATAGATGTATTGGAGACGCATTCGTCTCGCAAATTGATCGAAATCGCTCAAGAGTTGTTTTCTCACGCAATCTGCTTTTATTTGCGGTGATGGAATAAAACGGAGACCCCTAGAGAGTATGTTGGTCTGGTCAGTTGACAATTGGTAATCTGAGAGGTTTTTGATGAATTTTTCGTTGTTCTTTTTAGCCTTGTCGGCTTTATTTCGTTTTGCTAGCCTTTCGCGGTCTTTGTGTTTCTTATTCAGATATTTTCGTGTATCTGTGACCCTCCCTTTCTTATACTCAAAGAGCACACAAGGATAAGATTCAACACTTTTATTGCTGGTTTTCTCAAGTTCTGACATCATGTTTTTCATCAGCTCGAATTGTTTATGTATGAGCTGGAATCTCTCTTGAACGTTTACACTTGTGTGGCTTAGTGCCTTGTTCTTAGGCTGATTGACATTTGTTTCGTTAGGCTTAGTAGCCTGCTCGCTCTTTTTCTTTCTTAATTGTCTTTGATTTGCATCAATGTTCCGGTAGTGGAACTTGATTAACGCTCCTATAAACTTCTGTTCCGCCTGTTTTCTTATCGTTCCAATTTCCTTTTTAAATTCTTCGTCAGGTCTGATGAGAGCTCTGGCGTCGTAGCGTAACGTCTTGGGGCAAGTCTCTTCAACCCGGTGAGCCTCGAGTTTTCTTATAGCGTTTTCAGATTTCTTTATTCTGTCCTCGATGGCAGGAACGGATTCTCTTGCGTGGCGGGCTTTCTTGAAGGGGCGTTCTGAGTAGTTTTGGCGGCGGCTACGTGTTCCTTTAGGCCTACTCTGGGACCTTAGCTCGCCTTAACTCGCCTTAACTCGCCCTAACTCGCAACTTGAGATTATGTTCAAATTTCCTTAACTCGCCTTAACTCGCTTAACTCGCCTTAACTCGCCTTAACTCGCACAAACTCACTCAATCTTGCCACTAAGCAAAGTACCAATTTAATTATTTCATCCTACTTTCAGTGTAATTTCAAAATCAATCCACAAAAGAAAAGTCGCCAAAGATATGTATTTTCACGTGTTACTAGATGTTTCTTAAGACATTGCGAGGTTCGCACGCCTCAGCGTGCTTCTATTGTTTGTCTGTTATTCCATTGTTTCAGATGTGTATATAAGAGTGAATCAGAATTCATTCTCCCTCTCTCTCTCGCAGAACTAATCGAGTTTATAACGCATTACATTATGTTACCGTGATGTCCGATTCTGAGAGTATAAACGGTTCAACACGCGGTGAATTTTTTCGCGGTGCACATTTCTTCGGTTAGCGTAGGTTCGGAAGGTCGGAAAGGTTAAACGAAACAACGGGCGGTTAATCTTCTCGTGGTGTTCAGCCTTAAACTCCGACTGTCCAAGGCGAATCCAGTGATTATTCAGCAGGTCTTTGGCTTGTTTAAATCGTATCTTAACACACGGCTTGAAGGGAAGGGGAAGCAATCGAAGTACAAGATAGAGAAAGACACGGTCGAATTACAAATTCAAAGAAAACCCGAAACAATTCAAGTTTAACGCTCAATTAAATTCTATTTTGATCCAAATTCCGAGTGCTATTAATCCGTCGACCGATATTCCATTAATTAACAATCTTATTGCTGAAAGCAAAACCCTTATTCACATGAGGCAAAAGTTCATCAGAATTGCCGACAGGAATAAACATAGCTGGCTAGTAGTCAACGAGTACGAGTCAGACGACTTGGCATCGGGTCCGGAAGACGAGAAGAAGTCGAGGAAAGCAAAGGCCAACTCCGATGGAAGACCTAACGAAGATAAGAAGCCGAAATATGCTGCTGATAATCAGTTTCTTTTTCGTGGCTTGGTGAGTTCTTACTCGCGTTCAATGTTTCCGCGTTTACTTTGTGATTTCTCGTAGGATTCTCCTTGTGAGAATCCAACCATCATAATTCTTGTTGCTGTTTTATGTCTGTTTTACAGATTGTTTAAGGCGAAAATAATTTACGTTCGTTTGAACGTAGTGAATTAGAACGTAAATGTATTTTCACGTGTTACTAGATGTTTCTTAAGACATTGCGAGGTTCGCACGCCTCAGCGTGCTTCTATTGTTTGTCTGTTATTCCATTGTTTCAGATGTGTATATAAGAGTGAATCAGAATTCATTCTCCCTCTCTCTCTCCCAGAACTAATCGAGTTTATAACGCATTACATTCCCGCCCACCCACCCTCACAGTCTGTTTAGAATCTATTCCAAGTTTTCAATTTTTGCTGCTTCAAATGCTTTCGGTACAGTCATTGGGCAATAGATTGGCAGATCAGGTTGGACCTCTCCCGCCGGCCATCATGGCTATTCAGCAGGTTCCTTCTATCCCACATCAACAGGAAACGCTACATCAGGAACGGCACCAAAGTAATCACCCATCTGATCACTGTTTTGGAACACGAACTTTCTGAGGTATGTCTAATACGAGTGCCAGAATCTAAGCACTGTTTTCAATACGGTTTAAGGAAATTTGAAGAGGAACGGAACTTTTTTGAACATATTGGTGTGTCAAGTTTTATATTAGATGTCATTAGAGACGGCTATTAGTTACCCTTCTTTGAGGAACCTAGTAAGATTAAGCTCCTTAACAATAAGTCTGCTAGATTGCACAATGAGTTTGTTAGCAAAACAATAGCGGAATTACGGAAGGCTGGCCGTGTTCGAGGTTAACTCGCCGCCACATTTTGTCAATCATTTATCTGTTTCTATCCAACCTTTGGTAAAAGAGCTATATACCTGACTTGTGACACCAACATATTATGTTTGATATATATATATATATATATATATATATATATATATATATATCTATATCTATATATATATATCTATATATATATATCTATATCTATATATATATATCTATATATATCTATATAAAAAAAAAAAAAAAACGCACCAAGTATGAGGATTGGTAAATTGCTCTTAGCTATTTTGAAAAGGACTCTTTTATGTTTACGGTCGATTTAAAGAGCGGTTGCCATCATTTAGAGTTTTGTTAATCGACATTAAATTTTTCTAGGGTTTTTCATGGGATCTTGCACTTTAGGAAAACCCCGTTTCTTTGCGTTTTGTGCCGGTTACTTTTCGGTTTATCTACAGTTCCCCATATTTCACTAAGCGTGTACGACCTTTAGTTAAGCATTGGAGAATTCAGGGTATCAACCAAAAATAAATGTATTTATATATATCTTCCCAGTACTGGTTTTGTAGCAACGATAAGTCTTTTTGGAAGCTTGTCAACTTATTGAATGGCTGTGTCTATCTTGGAATTCTACGATGCGATGGTTCATATTACCGACCGTAGATAGAGTTGTTGTAAATATTTCGATGTCGATAATGTCATTAATTCTAAGTTTCAGATTTCTGCCAGATCGTTGGCTTCATTTGGCGGAAAGATTATTTCTGCGTGTGCAGTTGTTGGTATAAACAGCAGAATTATGTCTAGGCATTGTTCCATGTCGGTTCAGTCGCTGTCCAAGATCGGGATTCAATGTTTATTTTAGAAGAGTATTCTCGAAAAGATATTTACTGCTGGAACCAAACATTTTGGCTATGCTAATGTTATATACTGTCAATCAATCAATATTTATTTGCCCCAATAATATTATTTACAAAGATGATATATTACAGTGTCTTAAAAAGGAGCAGGAGCCCTCAAGAAACCTTTCTGGGCTTTACGGGGAGAGCCCCTGTTACTGTTACTGTTTTAGTAATAAAACTCCAAATCGTTTTGTTTACTCTGATGCTGGTGCGTCCGGGTTCGGGGCACACATGAGCTTAAATGATGAATATATTCACCACGGCATGTGGGAGTATGGCGAAAATTATAGAAGTTCTACATGGAGGGAACTTTATGCTTTTGCGCCACTCTATTGAGTGGTTCTTGTGTTAAATGGTTCACTGACATCCAATCCGCCGCAAGAATTGTTGAAGTCGACAGTATAAAATGGGTTTACATTGTATTGCTTTCAGATTTTTCTAATTTGCATTACACATAAAATCCATCTTGGGAAACAGTGGATCCCTCGTACCGAAACAGAAAGAGCTGATTTTGTTAGCCGCTTCATTGATACAGATGACTGGCAGATTTCTAACACATTTTTTGATCACCTGGACAGTAGTTAATATTTGGGGATTCCAACTCACCCTCACTTATTCCCCCCACACAAATACGCTCAAAATCTCAATAAGGTAGCGTATTTTCAATTTTCAGCACAAACTTTTTCCCAAAAAAACTGCTGGCAAAGCACAACTTCTGCTAACAAGCACAATCAGCACAAACTCAACTTTTCAGCGCAAACTCAATTTTTTGAGTCTTCTACTGACCCACCACAACTTCTGCTAACAAGCACAAACCTCTCCAATCCTCATAAGTTCAAATGAGTTCAAAATCTTCAAAGTTCATTTCCACAGGAAATCAATCTTTCAAACCCACATATCATAAGGGTGAAAAAAAATTCTCTCCCGGAAAGAAAATGTCTGATTCAGAAGAAGAAGAAATTTATGATGACACTCCTGAACTTGTTCGAGAAACCCACACAACATGGCAATCTCACAAAAATCCCAGGCTGGAACATTTCAAAGATATCATCCGAAAAAATCAGGGGAAAAATCAAATTCCACTCAAAGATCTCGAATTTTATCAAGAACAAATTCTCTCCCAAATTCCCCGTGACGAAATCACAAGAAAAAAAGTCAGGGATTTCGTCAAAGCTTCCAAGTGGAAAAAAGTCCATGGCAACGATCATGAAATCTTCAACCACATTACAGATCACGACGGAAATGATTATGAACATCTGGAGAAATATCTCATCGACGATTTCAAATATTTTTCCCTGGCATATGACGATCTTCATCTCAACAGGAAAAAGTTTCTCAATTGCCACCAAGTTCTTTTCACCCTGTTGCAGAAGAACGGTTTCAATCCAAATGAAGATGATTTCAAACTGCTTAAACTCCCATCCAGACGGGTGGAACAAGAAAAAATAATCCAAACCATTTTCAAAAAATGTCATTGGAAATAAAATGGATCTTGAGAAAGTATTTTCCAATGCAGCCGAGCGAAGCGACGCGAGTGACCATGAAGATTGTTTCACATGTTCAGAGGAAGAAGAGAGAAGCGACGATGAGACTCCCACCACTTCAGACGAGGAATTCATTGTGTCTGATTCGGAGATGGCGGAAGTTGAGCGAAGCGACGAAATCGAAGACTCAATTGAACTTCTCTTTGAATCATTCGTCAATCTCCAGGAGGAACATAAAATTCTCAAAAATGAACTCCAAAAGCAAAGTGACCTTCTCTGGGAAATCCACCGGGAAATGAACGAAAGCCAAGCGAAACGAAAGCGATGCTAAGCGATGTTTTGAAATAACAGACTTTGTGAATATTAATGTAAAACATTCATATTCTGACACGTCATCGCAATTCGCCAGGTGGCATTCTCGGAAAGCTGAATAAATTTTCTCAGAATAACTCGCCACTTCACGTGCCCACACACGCCTGCCGGTCCATTGTCTTTTTTGGCTTCTTTTGTCCGGCGCGTGCTACTTATCTGCCTACAATAAATTTTCACGTGAAAGACAATAGATTTCATTCCACACTTCCCTAACAACCCGAGTCGCTGAAGCTCAACACAAAAATTATTTTTAGCTCAGCCTGTCGATAGGGAAGTGTGGAATGTTTTGACGTCATATGTCTGGGAAGTGAATCATCACAAGAAACCGATGGTTAAGATAGCTTTTCCACATCACTCAGCGGAACCCAAGAATTAAATTTGTCAGGGTAACTTTTCCATTTTACAAGCGCGAGTTTTCGCTTATTATCGCGGCGCAGAACCTTTTCAATTCGAAACACATCTTGCGTTGTCTTTTGAAGTTCTGCCTCGTAAAATGACCCAGTGATGTTTTCTCCCAACAGATCAACTAATCGGTACGTTACAGGATTTGTGTTCTTTATTTCGTCAATCACAAATATCTCTTCCGACCAATTCGACGTGTAACCTTTGTCAAATATCTTTCGTTTAAACTTTGAAATTCTCACCCTGTCGCCAACCCTGAATTTTGCCGGGTTGTGTTTAGCATAAATTAAATCTCCGAAAAGATTAGCGAACACCTGCCTCTCATTTTCCTGTTTGCTCGCCTCTGCGGGAGTCATCCGAATGCTCGAATGAAAACGATGATTATATTCATCCAGTAATTTGCCAAGTTTGTCCCAGTATATTGTATTGTTGTTAGCAGAAAACATCCGGAAGAGTTTCTCCTTAAAAGACCTGTTCCAGCGCTCAACAACAGATGACTTTTCTTCGTTTTGTGTTGTGTACAATTTTACCCCATTCTTATCAAGCAGATTTTTCATTGTTGCGTTGAAAAATTCAGACCCTTTGTCACTCCAAAGCATCTTCGGTTTTCGCTTCGTTTTAAATATATCTTTGAAAGCCTCGGCCACTGTTTGACCTCGCTTGTCTTTCAGGGGACGAATCCAACCGAATTTTGAGAAAACATCGATCACCATCAGGAGATATCTGATCCCTTTATTCCATTTTGAAAATTTCCCCATCTCGACCAGATCAGCTGCCCAAATGTTGTCAACGCCATATGAAATGACTTTTCGTTTTGGGAAGCGCCGTCGGATTGGCTGGTGGAGTTCATTTGCCAGATTTTGAGTCCAGCCTTCACTCAAAATCTTTTCCCGTTTTTTGGGGCGCCGAGCCCAAGCTTCTGTTTTGTGTTAATAATGAATCTTGCCGCTTGACCCCATTTTGGCATGTCGCCATAGGGGATCTTGTCAAGTGCCGCAACCATTTGCTTGTCACAAGCTCCTTTGTTTGTCTTGCCTGTCTTCACTCTGTCATAACAAATGTCGTGATAAGCCGAAATTTCATCTACTTTGTTATATGGCAGATCATTCCATTTCAGGACTTCACCCGTTTCAGGATCGTATTCCAGTTGCCTTTCTAATGGATTGTAAGGGCCCATATACCTATATTTACCTGGAGTGAATCCGCCTTTTGGCCGCGGTAATTTCCCGATAAGTGCATGCGCGTCGAACCCGCTTCCGTCGAGATCTTTTCTGTCTGTTTTATATTTTTTGTTTGGCCTTATTTGCGTTGATAGTTGATCTAATGCTTGACTGCCGACATTTTGTATCATTGGAGTTAGTTTTTCTAATCCATAATTCAAGATATTTTTCTGAGCGTTTTTATTTCTTAGCAACTCACTGGCACCATAGCGACCCATTTCAACTGTTTTTTTCCCAAGCCAGGGAAGAGCATGCGCGACGCCAGTCAGCGCAAGTTCACCAAAGCCAGCTCCGCTGGCTGACCGCAGGTCGCCCCCACCTTGTGAGGGCAGATTCAGTTTCCCGAATTTTTCACAAATCTTGTTTTTTTGATTCCGCAGGAAGCGCAATGGCAAAACCACATTTTCCTCCCATTTTTTGCAGTCATGTATCCAGACGGTTCCACGCATCCCGTCCTGCGTTTCTCCTTCACGCAATATGATTCCATTTTCAATCGAAATATTCTTTTATGAATTTCTCATTCTTTCTTGGATCACTCAATGAAAAAACCTTCAACGTGTCATAGAAGGATTTTCGTCGAATCTCATTCAAGAAATATAAGCAATAATATCCACATCGGACAGATTCCAAAGCTTGAATTGGATGCCCATAATTGTAAATTATTTCTTTCCCAATTTTATCTGCATATTTTACCAATTCAATTGGAGGTGATATTGAGAATGAATCAAAGTAATAGACAATATGTGTCTTGATGAATGTGGCAACCCAGTGCGTTCCATTCCCAATAGAATCATCTAGATTAATTATGCAGGAACCAGTTTTATGTAAATGATCTTTTGAATCTCTTGAAAAGATTCCTTTGAAATTGGGAATTTTAAGAAACCTCACCCACTCAAGAATATCAAAGTTTGAAATCGGAATATCTTTCCAAGCTGGCCTCAAAGGATGGCCCCTACTAGCGGTATGTTTTGAAAGGGACTGTTTGGCCCCAGCAGAAGCCCCGATCCAGATTTTTTTTTTCGCCCACGACCTTCCCATGTTCCAAAAAATGGCGGCGGTTGATAGGGATAAAGCCCCGGTTTTGGACTTACCATCAATCCTTTGCCTTTGCCTTTTCTGGGTACTTGAAGCCCCGATCCGAATAATTTCGAAGCAAGCTCAATAGCCATTGGGATTCCTATAGCGGCAAGTGTACCCAATAACCCACCTTGGATCTGTCTCTGCGTTGGTTTCAACGTAATTCCACTTCCGCTTTGAATTCCTTTTCCCACCAAGTTTCTCTGGCCTTTTGTCAAGAGGTCTCCAAGGGAAGCGAGTTTTGATAAGAATACTGCGGGAACTTCAATGCCTTTCTCAATCAACTTCATAATGAAGGACAACGGATCTCCTGGCACTCCTTCTCCTTTCAGTCGAGGTCGCTGCGCTCCTTTTCCAAATATTTTATCAATCCCCAAGCTCCCCAAGGCACTCAACGCTCCAGTCGCAAGATGCGGGGCAACTTTTGAAACCCCTTTTGTTGCAAATGGAAGCAGCTTCGATCCCAGGGAAATCAACGAAGTCCAAAGACTCCCACCCACAACTTTTCTGATTTGTGTTTTAGAGATTGACAATTCAACTCCCCGCCCCAAACTGATGGCTTTTTGAACTTTGCTTATTTGAGTCTTTGTCAGCAACAGTTCATCTGGCCCTTTCAATTCATTTCGCGAAAGTCTCAATGTTATGGAAGAGTTATTTTTCACAGCTTTTGCAAGCTTTGTTTTTTGCCCATCTGATAATTTCACACCATATGGAATATACGACGTCATTTCAATATTTTGAATATCGAAATAAGTTTTCAGGCCTTGACTAGAAGTTTGTTTGATGCTGTATACAGCTCAATTTCTTTTTCATGCAACACCAAGGCGTTCAATGTGTACTGTGTTGGGTTGGCGCCACTCAATTCGTATCGGAAAGTCAGAGACACAACTCCATCTTTCACATCATCTTCTTGGTTTCGGAGATCGAAGTAAAGCATGCCGAAGAGGTTTTTGAAATTTGCTCGGGTAATCAATGGTCCGCTTAAAACGTCATTATAAGCGGAATTGAATGCCATCAAAGCTCGATAAAGCCTAGTTTCCTCATCCGTTGTCATTTCCAATTGAGGGTAATAAATTGAGTTGTTCAACTCCAGTTGGGCTCGACTGAAGTGCCGGTTGTTTGCTCCAATGCCGAATGTCGTGAATTTGAAGATATCATGTGTCTGGCTATTGTAAGATGCTGTTGGAACAACCCAAATCAACACATGTCGCGGCCTTCGAAGCCCCGTGGAAATGCGAAAGTAGCTATTCACAGCTGCTGTTTGTGTTATTTCATGGTGTTCTTTCAAATATGTCCACTTTTTCGGTTTCAGATAATCTTCAAGATATTGTTTCAAGCCTTTTCCGTTGAAAATGATTTTGGGGCACCACAATCTGAGTTTAGTGAGAATTACTTTTGAATCTGGCGCAGCGCCTTTTTTGAAAATCAGATTGTTGTCATTTTCAAGTTCCAACAGAAGAGTTGTCTTTATATTTGGGTGAAGGTTATTTTTGAAAGCAGCGAAATAACTGTATAAATTCAGGGGAATTGATATTTTGTTGATATTCGCCGCATCAGTCAGGATCTTTCGTCTGGCAAAACCCTCATTATAAAGTGCTTCTGCTGGCCGTGCTTCTGTTGTTCCCGTTGATGTATCAGGATAGAAGAACTGATCTTGCCCAACCGAATCGGCATAGGTTTTCGTGTATTTCAAGAGCGTTAATGCATTTGCCGATTCATTTGCTCTTGTGTTGTTATAAATTGATTGCCCGTTACATTGAACTTCGATTTTTTTGATGAATGTCAAACCATTAGTTGTCGTGCAATCTTGGTTACCATTATTTGGCCCCGCGGTTATTCCAGTTGCACTGTCAGCCGTTGTAACAAGCTTAAAGTCAACCTCCAGATATGCATTGTACCAATCAATCGGATTGGCTTCTGAGGAATTATCCACGTTGAAGCGATAATTATCTTTTGTCTGCCTGTTGTCATTTGCAATGTTGTCATTGAGTGGTGTTTCTAGATCATAATATGTATATTCGTATCTTTTTACGAATTCCGGGTTTCTAAAATTCACTGCCATTTTATTATATAGTTTTTTCTTTTCAGAGGAGGCCCTTATAAACATCTTTCACATATTGAAATTTGTCAGTGTCTTCTTGGAAGCGGACTTTCTTCAGTATTTCCCCAATTTCTTTTCCTTTTGTTTCCGGGGCTGCTGGCACTGAGGCTCCCTCCGGTCGCTTCGCTTCACTCACTTCACTCGCTTTCTTTGTTGTAAATTTATCATAAATTTTTTCACCAATGAGTTGTCCAGTCTTTTCTCCAACTTTCTCTGCTCCTTTTTCAACTAATTTTTCTGCTGCCTTTGAAGCTAATTTTGAAGCTGTTTTTCCTGTTAATTTAGCTGCGAGTTTTGAGAAAACATCAGAAAAACCACCTCCATATCTTATTTCACCTGTATCAGGATCTCTTTCTCTTCTTTCATCCATTTTTAATTACCACAGTCAAAGAAATATCAATATCATTCAAATCAACTTCTCGGTCTTCATCATCAGTAATGTAGAAGGTGACCTCAGAAATATGCGGGGAGTTGATTTTATTCCACAAGTAATTTATTGGTTGAATTTCGAATGGCAATGATCTGGTTTTAGTGTTGGTTGAGAACGTGTAAAGCGCATTTGACCTTTTCCCGGAGACAATTGAATCGCTCAAAAGACTGCATCTGAGATAGAGATTGTCAACACTGTTTGATATATTTGGAAAATTCGTTCCATAAGCACTAGCTGTCAGTTTAGCCGCATCAAATCCCACCAAGATGTGAAAGTTTCCACTGTTTGCAAAATCAATTTGAAAGTTCTCTTGAAGTTGAATGAAAACTTTGAAAGTGGTCAAATCAAACAACACATTGATTCCATAACTATCACCTGTGGAGGTCGCTTCGCTCCTTTTCCCAATGCTTTTGTGAATGAATTCGTTGATGTCTTCATAGTCATAAATTCCCGCAGGAAAGGTGATTGTTTCCCATGTCTTGCCCTTGTCTTTGGAAATCACCAACTTGTTGTTGCGGTATTTAGGCTTGATATTATGCCAGCTTGCCGTCATGGAAAGATGATCCAAAGCCAGCCAGTGCGGTTTATTCTCTTCCAGCTGCAACTCTGGAGAAAACCTCGTTGTGAAATTCCCTGGTTTATTTTGTGGGTTTTGTTTTCTTGCATCAATTGATTTAAAGACAAGTACTCGATTTACATCCATTATTTTAAATACTTCTGATAAAGTTTTTCATGCATTGTTCTATCGATTGCTCCAATTCTCAAGAGTTCATCATTTATTTGGGAAAGATCATTCCTCAAGACATGCGAATTGTTGCCAGCAGCCATTGAGCCAATCAAAATTTTCATCCGATCTGCCAGCTCTTCTGGCTTTTGATAGAAGACAACGCTGGATCCCACCATCCTTGATTTACCTGAGGATTTGTGAGGTGGCATATTTGACAGTGTGTTCAAATCGTTGAAAATCCTCACGGCATTCAAGGAATAGTTCTTTTTCGGGTTGAATCTTTTTGTTAGCAGGTCGATGAGTGATTTGTCTGCATCAGCCTGATAGATCAATTTACCACCTCGGAAGGCATTCAGTTTCATTTCATTGAAAAGTTTGGGGACATCGATGAGAAGCCCACCATAGTGGTCTTTTTGAATCTTGAAGGCATTTCTGCGAGGTTGTTTGTATTTCCTGAGCCCCGTTCCTTTTTGTGGGGTTACCATTACTTCTTTTTTCCCTTTGAGTATCAGATTCAGTTTATCTCTATATTTATCTAAGCTGCCGGCTTCGGCTTCTAATGTTTCAAACCTCTCCTGCTCTTGAGGAGTTAAACCTGTTTTCTTTTCTTTCTGTCTCAATGAATATAATTTGTTACCTATCTTATTTTTCCTAATATTGCTATAAGCTTTTTTAGCCTCTTCAATCTGGTCGCTTGGTAACCATAAAAGGGAGTCTAACTTCGTTAAATTATATTTGTTAAAGACATCTTTTTCTTCCTCAGAAATACCTTTATAGACATCAAAAACCACGCGGAATGGTGATTTTGTTGAGCTGGAAGCGGCAGCTCCCTTTTCCTCTTCAGCACCCTCTATTTGGGCCATCTCCCGAATGCCTTCAGTCAACGCAAGTTGATTTTGCCTGAGTTGCTCAATCACCGCGTCTTGTTTTTCATCTGTCTTCTTTTGTTGCTCAAGCAAGGGTTCTCTGAGAGTCTTGAAATAATCACTCATGACAACATCCCGCCCTTTTTCTCGGTCTTTCATTTCATTTTTCACTTCTGTGACGGCTTTCGCGATTTGATACCCTTCAAATTCTCTACCGACAAACTTTCGTATGTTGTTAAGATCCATTTTAAAGTGACAAAACAACATTTATCTCCAAAGATAAATGTTATCTCAACACTTAAAATGAAGATTCCAAATTATGATCGAAACGCGAGCGGAGCGAAGCCAGACCGAAAATATTGTGATTTCCTTGATGAAGATTTCCGAATGCTCATTGCGGGTCAAACCCGTTGCGGAAAAACAAACACTTTGATGCACATGTTGCGAAAACCTCTCGTCTTCTATGATAAAATTTATTTCTACTCCCCCAATCAACATCAAGACAAAATCGTTGATCTACAAAAGTTGATGGAAGGTGTCAGCCAAAACGTCGGATATCCAGTTCTCGAAATTCTGGGGCCAGATGACATCATGAATACCTCAGATTATCCAAGCAACAATCGGAAAGTCGTCGTGTTTGATGACCTCATGAACTCATCCGATCGAATTCAAAAACAAATCGCAAATCATTGGACAGATGGAAGGCATCACGGAATCAGTCCAATTTATCTTTCCCAGTCCTATTATGATGTTCCACAAAAGATTCGTTTGAATTGTTCACACATGCTGCTTTATCCACCAGCAACAAAAACTCACCTCGATCTCATTGCAAAAGAGAATTTGATTGACCCCCATCTTTTCAACAAACTTGGGCCCTTCGAATTCCTTTTCCTTGACAAAGAAAAGAAAAGTGTTGCCAAAAATTTTGATGAAACCTTTTAAAATGGGCATATTCAACAATGTAGGACGATACACCGGTGTTGACATGAGGGAATACATGAAAAATTTCAACAAACAAGTTCAACAAGGTGGTTTGAAATTAGACACCAACAATAATTATGATATCCAACAAAAACGACTGGCTAATGTTGCCGAAGGAGTTGACAATGATGACGCAATCACAAAGCACCAAGTTGACACGCTTGCAACGCAATTGCGAGCAGATTCTCTCCAGGTGGATGGGTCTTCCCATATGACTGGGGATCTTGATCTCAGGGGACAAAAACTCATCAACCCCGGGGAAATAGAAATGAATCGCAAATTGATCGTCAATCTGGACACTGATGAAGACAACGATTTGTCAGCGGTGAATATGGTCACTCTGAAAAAATTCCATCCTGATGCTCCTGAACCAACTCATGAAGTCGTGAAAGACCTGGATTTAAAAGAACTTTTCAACGTGAAAAACTCAAAACAGCAGACATGGCATGATTTGGGAGCGCATTATAACAACCTGGTTTCTTATAATGACATCAAGAATATCTTTCTCAGCCGCAAAGAGACGTTTCCAATGGAGACGGCTTTG
Source organism: Cladopsammia gracilis (assembly GCA_022457155.1). Taxonomy (NCBI): domain Eukaryota; kingdom Metazoa; phylum Cnidaria; class Anthozoa; order Scleractinia; family Dendrophylliidae; genus Cladopsammia; species Cladopsammia gracilis. The sequence continues at coordinate 53,061 of JAJGOT010001048.1, forward strand.
GATATGGGAAATCACACCATTTTTAACGTGAAAGATCCTGAAGTTGCCGATCAGGGCGCAAATATGCGATATGTGGATTCTCAAGCATTTGATGGGGACATGAAAAACAGGAAGATCGTGAATTTGTCAGAACCAACTTCAGGGAGTGATGCAGCGACAAAGAAATTCGTGGTAGCGTCAGCCTCTTCGCAACTTTCCCTGACTGGCGGGACAATGACTGGGGATATTGATATGGATGGGATGAAAATCAAAAATCTCGGAAAACCAACTGCAGACCACGATGCAGCGAGAAAGGTTGATCTGGATTCAGCGAAGGAAGAAATTCACCAAAGCCAGATCACCACTCCCTCCATGCGCAACGTTTTCCATTATTTGATGGACGATGTGGATCAATCAAGTTCGGAGTCAAATGTTGAAGTGGATGGCATTTTGGATTTCTCCGGATCTCCTCACAACTTCAACAAGAAAGCTTACACAATGAAAATCACCAAAACTGGGGGGAACAAGTTCGTGGGCAGACTCGGATTCAACTTTTATCGAATGCCGGAGGGAGAATATACGATGTGTTTTGAGTTTTTTCCAGGCAGCATGTCAGGGGCAAATGTCACTTTCGCTTCCTCATCTTTGAATGTGACTCGTCAATCTTCAAAAACTTTTTTGGAAGATTCAATGATTCGATCAATCGTTCACGTTCACAAATATCAGATTTCTCCTCCAGAATATTTGATGGTTGACATGCATTGGACAGGAACTTCATCCGATCCAGTGAAAAAGGCAGCGCATTTGATTGTGTATGGAGTTGCTGGAAATGTTTCTGATGTGCAAGCATCCGTTTTCGATTCTCCTTTCTCGTTTGAGCAGCACAAAATGGTCATGCAAGCTGATTTGGATTTGAATGGGCATTCTCTGCTGGGAAAAACTCGAACAGCGATTCTCGGTCGATATGAACTGGGGAAAAGCAATTTCGTGTTTTTCCCTGGAGATGAAAGTGATTTTCAGCAAGTCTTTGGCATTCCCGTGAAAATCCTCAGCGTCAATCTTTTTGTTGATAAACGAATCGGGAGTGGTGGATTGGCTTTGCCGAAAAACTGGTTGACTCTCTATGTGAATGGGAAACAGAAAAGCAGAATTCAAGCCACTCAATCAGCGAATTTGCAATCACTGCAATTCACTGTCAATGAAACCATTCCCAGCAGTGCGGGATTCAGTTTTTCACTGCAGCAACCTGGATCGATTTCGAAGGCGAAAGCTGTGATTGTTGTGGAAATCTGATTTCTTCCTGAAAAATGAAACGAGCGATGAGTCAGCGAAAGAAAAGCATCTTTGCTTTCAACCATATCAATCCCTCAATTCGGGAAGAAGAACTGGAAGAGATAAAAAAACTCTTCCGATTTTATCACAAAAGATTCTGGTGCCTCAAACGAGCTCATAAACGATTCAAGAAAATGAATCTTCTCCTGAATCTGGCTTCTTCCGGTTTGGTTGCAGTTGGGACAATTGTCGGGGCAGCAACTCTCAATCCAATTGTGCTGGGAGTTGTTTCAGGAGCAGGACTGGTTTTGAAAACAGCGAATGAAATGAAGAATCTGAAAAGCAAAATCGAAATGGCAAAGTTCGCGTTCACCACCTATGAAAAAACATTGAGCGATTTGAGGTTTGCCTTGCGGGGAGGAAAATTCGACAGGGATGAATTTCTCCCTGCAATGGAGGCGATTGATGGAATCGTGATTGATTTGGGGTTGGATTTTGAGAAGTTTGAGAAAGAATGGGGAAAAAGATTTGAGTGAAGCGTTTTTCATTTCTGGGAAATGAAAATCTTTGCTCAGACACACTTCGATTTCTTCATTGACTTTCCCTCTTATTCCAAAATCTGAAAGTTGCAATGTTTTCCTCGACTGAGTGGTCTCTTGGACTCCAGTTTTCTTGTTTCATCATGTGGATGTGCCATGGTCCATCAAACTCTTCCCCCATCTCCAACAAGATTTCATACGCATCCAGGGGATGAACGCCAGCTTCATTGATCCAGAACCAGTCATCATCATCTGGTGAGGTGTCTTTTTCTTCCACATTTGCCAGTGAACTGAAGAACGGTTCATTGATCATTTCAACAAGTTCCCAAGGTGTGGTATCTTGTCCTTTCAACCCCCAACGTTTTAAACTCAAACAAAAGTCCCAGATCGCTTCCTCATCCCAGTTAAGAGCCACCAAAAGTTCTCTCGAAAAATCAGAATCGAAACCGCACTTTTGCAGATTTTCCAAGGAGTCATGAAACTCAAGCATTGAGTCAATCCAAACTTCTTCGTTTCTCTCAGCTTCCACTTCCATTTTTTAGATTTTCAAAAAAACTTTTTTTCTCGCCACCCAAAAAAAATGGATGTGGAAGTGAAAGAAATCAAAACTGAAGAACCGAAAATGAAAACTGGAAACCATCCCCCATTTGTGGAAATTCCCATCCGGTTCAAAGAAAGACCTATCACACTTGAACTGAAGAAATGTTGTTTCAAAATCTTCAAGAATGAAAACGGATTTTCCCTGGGAATCAATCTGGATGAATCTCCTCCACAAATCAAGGAAAAGTTTCAGGAGATTGAAGAGCAAATAAGAAAGTTGGCGATGGAAAACCAACCCGCAGTCAAAAAACTGAATTGGCGAGTTGCCAAATTCTCAGCCACTGATTTCAATCTCATCAAAACGGATCGAAGTGAGATGGAAAAAGTTTGGGGAAAGTTGTGGACTGACAGCAAAGGAAACATCAGCGTGCCATTCTCAAAATTTGGTGAAGGAGAAGTTGGAAAAAGAAATTCCATCCGATTTGACCCTCACGACCACATTGGTGAAAAACTGACAGGGCATGTGATCTTTCGCATTTCTCGCATCTTTTGCGGAAATTGTCAATCCATTTCATGTTCAATCAATTCAGTTTTTGTAGCAAAATTCCATGGAAACGCTTCCGCGTTTGACAACTTTGAAGATACTGAGGAAGATTGGTGAGTGTTTTCATTTCAAGGAAATGAAAATTCAAAGATTTACAACAAACCTTCTCTTCCCTTTCCTGAGTTTGTTAAGCATTTGGATTCTCCGCATTTTGTCAATGAAGATTTGGAAATCTTCTCTCATCCATGTGACAGTGTGTGAAATTTCTTGCGCGTCAAGGAAATGCTTTTCCTTCTTGAAGAGTTGATTGAAGAAAACCGTTTGGGAGATTCCGAATTCCGCACACAGATCCTCCACATTGAAATACGCCACATCATCGATTTTAACCAATGGTTCGGTATCAAACTCTTCCTGAATGAAGAAAACTTTTTTGTCAGCTCTTCTTGTGAATTTTGGATTTTTCCTCTTGAGAACATTCAAGATGGTTGGAGATGAAATTCCAGTTGCCTCCGTTGCTTCTTTAAATGTGAAGAAAATCTGCTTTTCTTTTCCTTCTTCCTGAATCGAAAACTTCATTTTATATAGAAATTTTTTTTATATATAAAAATGAATCGCGTGACATTGAGAAGAATGCAAGGTTTTGCCCGAAAGATGGGAATGGAGGGATGGGAGGGAATTCGTGGCAAACAAGAAATGTGGAATTGGTTAGATTCAGAAATCAGACGAGAAATTCAACCTCCACCACCTGTGGAAATGACAATTCATCCCCTGACGAAACGTTGGCGGGAAAGAAATTTGGAGAAGTTGATTGTAAACACCAAAAGTGAAGACAAAAAACGAAAATTCAGGCAAGAATTGGCGAATTTGAGAGGATTGGAATTGACTCCGATGTTTGAGAGGAAAGCCAGTGCATTGAAAGAATTCGCAACTGATTTGACGATTTCTGCGGAATTTGAAGGAACCCCTCAAGATTTCTTCCAGATTGTGGAGCCAGATGTGTTGCGAGTTTTCCGGGAAAATCCAAGAAACAAAGTCAAGATGATTTTGAAATGTCAGATGATGAAAGAAAACATGGCAACTGGTGAAACAGAATTTGCTTCTCCATCTTTTCACTCCGAAGTTGCAACACTTCTGGAAGGAAGCAATCTGAAAGAATTGTTTGATGCTATGTCAGGGAAAGTTCTGGAAAATTTCGCAAACTTCCTGCGAACAGGAAGCAACTGGCAGTTTCTGAATGTGGAAGAATTTGTGATTTCCATGACGCGTTTTCGCCCGTTGAGAGGATCCAGTTTCATTCCAACACCCCCAGCTTTGAGAAGAATTGGAGCAGTTGTGAATTTGAAGAATTCTGATGAAATGTGTTTCAAATATGCTGTGACTCGTGCCAGAAATCCAGTTGAAAAGAATGCAGAAAGAATCACAGAAATTTTGCAAAAGCAAACTGAGAAATTTGACTGGGAAGGAATTTCATTCCCAACTGCGGTGTCTGACATTGACAAGTTTGAAAGAAGAAATGGATTTGGTGTCAATGTGTTTTGCTGGGAACGCAACATGACAGTGCCGTTGCGAATTTCCAAGTTGCCTGGGATTGATTTGATGTTGTTGAGGAAGATTGTGAATGGTGAGGTGAAATCCCACTTTTGCTGGATTAGAAATCTGAATCGTTTGCTGCGTGCACAAGTTTCCAAACACAAAGGGGAAATGCATTTCTGCCGAAGATGCCTCAATCATTTCGGAAGTTTGGAGAAATTGAAAAATCATCTGACAAGTTGTTCCCAGTTTGAAACTGTTCGGATTGACATGCCAAAGGAAGGAGAAGTTGTGAAATTCAGAAATTTTCAGAGAAAGCAAAAACTGCCTGTGGTGTTGGTGGGAGATTTTGAATCTCGGTTGGTGCCGATTGACTCAGTTCGTCCATCTGGTGAAAAAAGTTTCTCGGAGAAATTCCAGAAACATGAAGCAGTTTCATTTGCGTTTCATTGCAAATCAGAGGTTGTTCAGAGAGATCTATGTCTTTTCCGCGCTGACTCAGATGAAGTGGATGTGGGAAAGAAGTTTGTGGAAGAATTGGTGAGTTGTGTGAAAGACATTCAGAAAGAAATTGAAAAGCCAAAGAAGATGAAATTTGACAAAGAAGATCGGGAAAAGTTTGAATCCGCAGAAGTGTGTTGGTTTTGTGAAAAGAAATTTGGTGAAAAAGACAGAAAAGTCAGAGATCACTGCCATTTCACAGGGAAATTCAGGGGTGCAGCGCATGTCAACTGCAATTTGATGTCTCGAAAACCCACATTCACCCCAGTGTTTTTTCACAACTTGAAGGGATATGATGCGCATTTGATTGTGAAAGCTTTGGGGGATTTGCCTGGGGATTTGAAATGTTTGCCAAACAATGAAGAGAAATTCATTTCTTTCTCGAAGATGATAGAAATTGGCAGATGGAGAGATGAAAAGGGAAAACTCCACCGGAAATGGCATGAAATCCGATTTGTCGATTCAATGGCATTCATGAATTCTTCCCTGGGAAATCTGGCGAAAAACCTGTGTGATGATGACCTGATTGAAACAAAATCCGTTTTCGGAGGAGATTGGGAATTGGCAAGGCAAAAAGGAATCTTCCCCTATGAATGGTTGACAAGTGTGGAGAAATTTGGGGAAAGTTTGCCTGAAAAAGCTGCCTTCTTTTCCCAACTGACTGGAGAAGGGGTGAGTGATGAGGACTTGCAACATGCAAGGGAAGTTTGGGAAAAGAGAAAGATGCAAAATATGGGTGATTTTCACGATTTCTATTTGATGTCTGATGTGACTTTGCTGGCTGATGTGATTGAAGAATTCAGGAAAGTTTGTTTGAAACACTATGACATTGACCCTGCCTGGTATTTCACAACACCCGGACTTGCTTTGGATGCTGCCTTGAAAACCAGTGAAGTTGAATTGGAATTGTTGACTGACCCAGAAATGCTGCTGATGTTTGAAAAAGCAATTCGTGGTGGAGTTTCTGTGATTTCCCACAGGAGAGCAAGAGGAAACAATCAATATATGAAAGATTTTGATTGTCAAAAACCCACAAAATTCGTGCCTTATTGGGATGCAAACGGACTCTATGCATGGGCCATGTCGCATCCTTTGCCAGTTGGTGGATTTGAATGGATGAGTGAGGAAGAATTGGGAAAGTGGGGGGAATTTCCCTGCTTGTTGGAAGTGGATGTGGAAATTCCAGAAGAACTGCATGACAAATTCAATGATTTTCCACCTTTGCCAGAGAGAGTGGAAGTTGGAGGTGTTGAGAAACTGATTCCGAATTTGTGGGACAAAAAGAAGATCTCTGTGCAGTGGAAAGCTTTAAAACAAGCCTTGGATTTGGGATGTGTGTTGAAGAAAGTCTGGAGAGGTGTGAAATTTGATGAAAAACCCTGGCTGAAGACATTCATCGACAAAAATGTGAAGCTTCGCCAAGAATCACGAAATGCCTTTGAGAAAGATTTTTTCAAGCTGATGAACAACGCTGTGTTTGGGAAGACAATGGAAAATATCAGGAAACGCGTGGACATTCAGCTGGTGAATTCTGAAGCAAAACTTATGAAATTGTCTGCCAGACCCAACTTTTCCCACCGGACCATTCTGGGAGAGAATTTGGTTGCAGTTCACATGAAGCGGACAAAGATGAAGTTTGACAAACCAATCTATGTTGGCCAAGCGATTCTGGATATTTCCAAGACTTGCATGTTTGAGTTTCACTATGACTTTGTGAAGAAAAAATGGCCAAAAGCGAAGTTGTGTTTCACTGACACAGATTCCCTCCTGTATGAGATTGAAACAGATGACTTGTTTGACGATATTGCAGGAGATGTTGTGAAAAGATTTGACACTAGTGAATTTGCAGCGGATCATCCCAGAGTGATGGATGGAACGATTTCCAGGATGAACAAGAAAGTTCTGGGATTGATGAAAGATGAAACATGCGGAAAACAAATCAAGGAATTTGTGGGTTTGCGATCAAAGTGCTATTCCCTGAAAGTGGAAGGTGGGAAAGAAAACAAGAAATGCAAAGGAGTGAAGAAAGGTGTTGTGAAGAAAAACATCAGTCATGAGGATTATGTGAATGTGCTGGAAAGTGGGGAAAGTCAAATGCGTGAAATGTGTGTCATCAGGAGTGAAAAACATGAAATGTCGACAGTGAGGATCAACAAAAAAGCTTTGAGTGCTGACGATGACAAACGAATTGTGTTGGAAGATGGGGTGAGCACTTTGGCGTGGGGGCATTGGAGGGCAGGTGGGTTGATGCCTGAGGTGAAAAAGAAAGTTGTGAAAGATGTGATGAATGTGATGGAAGTTGAGGATAGGATGTGTGAAAAGGATGTGGGGAAAGAAAATATGAAATCAGTGGAAGATGTGAAAGCTGAAAAGTTTGAGAAGAAGAAAGCACAGGTTGAAAGGTATTTGAAGAAGATGCAGAAAGCTGGGGAGAATGTGTCAATGCTTCAACTAACCAGAAAGTTTAATGTGAAAGAAGAAGTTTTATTTGAACAGATGAATTGTAAATCATTGCCTGGACATCGAGTGGGTTTGAAAGATTGATTTCCTGTGGAAATGAACTTTGAAGATTTTGAACTCATTTGAACTTATGAGGATTGGAGAGGTTTGTGCTTGTTAGCAGAAGTTGTGGTGGGTCAGTAGAAGACTCAAAAAATTGAGTTTGCGCTGAAAAGTTGAGTTTGTGCTGATTGTGCTTGTTAGCAGAAGTTGTGCTTTGCCAGCAGTTTTTTTGGGAAAAAGTTTGTGCTGAAAATTGAAAATACGCTACCTTATTGAGATTTTGAGCGTATTTGTGTGGGGGGAATAAGTGAGGGTGAGTTGGAATCCCCAAATATTAACTACTCTGGACAGTTTGTGGGTGCCCCATATTATTGATTACTTTGCTAATTATTATAATTTCAGAATTCCATGGTGTGTTGTAGGTTTTGGAATCCGGGTTACTCTGGTGTAGATTTTACTTTCGTTGTTCAAAGGCTTCAAGGCGAAAATTGTTTGGTGCTGCCCCTAGTGTATTTAGTAACTAGGGTTCTTCATTATTTATATTCGCAATTGGCAGTCGCAACTGTTGTTTCCTTTAGGTCTTTGCTTTGCAGAAATTATAGTGGCTTTGTTGTTGATTATAGACTATTCATAGGAATAAAATTTTTGGAACAGGGAAAAATTGAAATTCTCGGTTGGGTTTCCCAAATTTTTTCTAGAAATTATGGCCGAACGGTCTCATTTTCATTAGTTTCTAATATTTATTTATTTAATCAATATTTCACCAAATACTAAAGATCACAATTTCGTTCAATGTCACCGGCTAATCCTATATTGTTACGCCACCAGTGTTTGTAAGGCACCGGCTGAGTCGATTTATATGCATTCTGCAGGTTGAAAGGTATGAGTGGCACTGGCCTTAAGCAATAGTCATTGGGCACTGGCCTATATACTAATTGTATGTTATACTCATTGGGCACTGGCCTATTTGTATATGAATAGCGCTGGCCTGTATGTCTTTGTATGATTGCCAAGGAATTGTGGTTACGAATGGCACTGGCCGCCACGTTTTGTACGTAGCTGTCTACATGTACGTTTGGCATCGAGAGGAGTTTGTTTTCATAAGTAACGTTTTCCTACCATCTATACACTATATTTACTTAGTTATTGCTGCATACTAACTGTCGTATTATTTTCTTTTCCGCGCTCACAGATCCTACTAAGAGGTCTTTCCTGGAGACTTTTACCGAAGAACAGAATTTCGAAATTAAGAAGTTTTTCGACTGATGCCACCCTTAACAAGTTTCTCTTCAGACACCGTTCCTCCCCCCCCCCCCCTCCCCCACTATGTTGGATGTCTATTTGCCATTCTATTCGAGCGGGCAAAATCTAGTTCATCCGTCATTTTAGCCTATTCTGCATTATAGTGGATACATACATTTGTACCTGATTCTAATCCCCTGGATAATACTGAAACGATTAAGATCTAAACCAGTAACAAAGAAATGCTCTGTTTCTTCAGATATGATTATAAGGATACCAGATAAATATATTATCTGTCTGTATCTAATTTAAGGGATCTAGGATTGCTGCTATTTGTGAGATAGATTTTTCAGGTCTTTTCCGATATAATGAAATTTGTACATTCTCCATATGCATTTAGTTCTGAGGATCACCAAACAATTCCGATTTCTCATAGTAAAACCGACGTGTACAGGGAAGGAAATCTTGTCAAAATTAATAAGTTAAATGATAAGTATTTCCCGGTAAGTGTTTCAATGAAATACATAAAAGCAGCTTATATTGATTTCCGTTCTGATTTGCCGTTATTTAGACCTCTTATCATAAACGATAAGGTATTTATAGTCTCAGAAAAGGCAAATTATCCTATTCAAGATGTTGAGAAATACAGTTCGCTTAAGAGTTAGGATATCACCCTGAAATACATAGTCTAAGAGCTGGGAACATTACCTTAGTTGTTTGTAATACTAACAATTCAATTTCCAAACAATTGTTGCAGCTGCATGGCCGTTGGAAAACAAATACTGCAAAAGACATGTACGAACAAGAAGACGTTTGTGAAAGATAACAGATGCCTATCTTTGATTTGTGCCCATTTGTAAATCGACCATTAGCATTCTTGTATTAAAATAAACTCGATTCTGCTTGTGAGAATCCAACCATCATAATTCCTGTTGCTGTTTTATGTCTGTTTTACAGATTGTTTAAGGCGAAAATAATTTACGTTCGTTTGAACGTAGTGAATTAGAACGTAATATGTATTTCAAAAGTGCAAAAGATAGTGATTTGTAAGGACAACAGGGTCTTTACCTTTACAAAAATACATAAATTGACACATCCCATCCTTCTGGAATTTCCAATAGCCTCTGTGGTAAGGGTATTTCACAACTAAAGATTAGATGAGGTTTCTCTTACTTAACCTTATCATGCCTTGGAGTCACCACTGGATTGTCAGTGGAACTACCAGGAACGACCTGAATGTGCACTATCTAGTTTGCTGATGCCTAACAAAAAGGCTACAATGCTAAGCATGGCAGAAATTCCAGAGGCATGGGGTCACAGGGTCTAGGGATATTTTTAAAAATCCCACATTGACTGTTAATATTTTAGCTTATTTGGCCCACAAGGTATGTGACATTAACTAAGATAACAAATAGTGAATCCACAAAAAAGTATTCATAAAATAGTAAATTTTAGTCTTATACTTCTAAGCGAGCCAAAAAAATAATAAAACAGAATAACAGAATATTAAATTTTCAGTTTTAAGCTGAAATCTTTGAAAATGAAATGAAATCTTTGGAAATTATATACATAAAAGCTGTTTATGTTAATGAATAGCAGCCGCAATAGTAGATCATCTTATAATCTGATGGAGCTCAATGAGGATTCCAGCTGACAATGAAAGCCTGGGATGTAGCCAGGATCCTTTAAATACTCCACATACTAAAATTATTGCATTCCATATTTCTTATAAAGTTACCTGGTACTAGAAGATTTGTACATCGATTCAACGTGACATCCTGTATCACAGCCTGTATGGCTTCCATTGTAGTTAGCCTGGCAAACATAATCCATGATTCATAAAGACCTGTTACATTTAGCCCTTCACTGAATAACGGATTGCTAATAAAGGTACCATTTTTGCATTGATCGCTAGCTTCGTTCGCCATCTTGGAAATTACCCAGAAGATACTGGTAACTGGTGTCTTCCCCAGGGCTCTGTCATTCTATCATTCTATAGGTAGGACGCTTCAATGTGACGTACATGAAATGAAAACACACACAAACAGGGCCAGTCGCCATTTTTTATTTCTTTGTAAAAGTGCGAAGCAGGGAAGATTCATCACTGACAACTCTTAAGGGTTTTGATAATGCTAGACAAAGCATGCAGATAATGGAAATTAAGAGATGCTTTGTGATGAGGAAAGTATTTTTGTTCATCAACTCAAATGAGGTATAGCTCTCTTCTGAACAGAAAATAATTTATGGTCATTTGCTTTTTGCTGTTTTTGCTGGACTGAGAATGACGAAGAGTTTACTATCAAGTTAACTTGATCCTCCTTTCTTTTGTAAAAATCAAGGTTTCTCTCACAGGATTGTCCAAGCTTAAGGAGGGAGTTTCCACAATTCAAGAACTGCTGTCTTTGAGATCTAGAAAAGGCATCAACCTTCATTTACAAGAAATTAAATTGTTTTATTCCGAGGAAACGAAAAGGCAATTGGTGTTTTCATTTCTGGCAGTGACAACAAACAATTGGGCTGGATTCCAAGGGAAACCATCAGTGAAGTGCAGAGGATGGGTCGAATGGAAGACTTAAAGTTAAGTCTGATTACTTTCAAGGAGAAAGAAATTTCATTGCATTTTAGTAAAATTGATTGTCATTAAAATCTCCTCAGCTGAGTTGTATAAAAATTCGTTCACTTTCCTGGATTTTTATACTAGTTGTTTGAAAAACATTGGCACAGACTGTTAGAACTTTTTTTTTTTTAATTCTGGAATCAATGACAGTAATTCATGCTATGCCATGTGATGTGGATTATGCTTACCTGTCTATTAAAACATAGTGTTATTGAATTAAAATAATTAAATAAAATATCCTACCTGTGTTTATACTACAGAAACATCGACTTATCTATTCATGATTGTTTTGTTTACATTAGTTTCTTTTTTCACTAATTTATTATTCTGCCAACTATGTAACTATAATAATTATTATATTATAGTTTATTATTATTTATGATGATGATGATGATGAGTATTATTATTATTATTATTATCATCATACAGTGGGATAATGGGATAATTTGGTGCCTGAATGCTATATAATAAATAAAGAACAGGACTCCATATCCATACTTAAGCTTGTCCAATTAGGAAAAAATTCAATTCCTAAAATTAAATAAGATTTGGCTTCATTCAATTTTGGAGCTCATCTGAAATTTTTTGTTTAATTTTTTCGTAATTGGACAACATGGAGCCTTATTTAATTTATAGAAGATATACAAAGATTGCAAGGCATCTTTTGCATGTATGTTACTAGAGCATATTATATGTTTAAACCCTTATCACCTCAACATTAGGTGGGTGATTTTCCCCTAACTCGCCTTAACTCGCCTTAACTCGCACAAACTCGCAACTGATAGGCAAGCTCAATTTTTCCTTAACTCGCCTTAACTCGCCTAAACTCGCATTAACTCGCACAATCTCGCGGCGAGTTAAGGTCCCAGAGTAGGCCTTCCTTTGCGGTCATTCTCGTAGTGGCGTTTTCTGTTTGTTCTGGTTTGCGGTTCTTCTCGCCGTGGCTCTTCCGTTTCGTCAACCTCCATTTCTTCGATTTCTTCTGGTTCATCTTGGAGGAGACCGTTCTCATCAAGGATACTTGGGGACTCGTTGTCGCTCATTGTATCCGTCGGTTGTCTAAGGTTTTCTCAAGCAAGACCGGTTTCGATCCTATAGCGGATCTCGTCAGTTGCTGCTATTCGGAGTAACTGAGTGGCGTTTGCTGGGCCGTGTTACGTGTTTTTATACCAGCGTCCAGGATCGAAAATACTTTATTCTGATTGGTCTATTTTTCAAGACCAGTGGTCGGTAAATAAACTTTTGATCCTTTGTACGTGTGTGTTTCTTGCAAAGGTCCTTTCCCTGTTTTTTGGACAATGAAGGCCCTGAATCTCCACTAGAGAGATTTGTATAGGTTTCCGCATTGGTCGGCTAGTATCTCCCAAAGAGTTGTAGTATTGCTTCTTTTATATTGCGAGATATTGCGGAATATTGTCCTTGAATTCTCTGGGTAGTAACCTTGGGAAAGAGAAATTTCCCACGCAGTAGGAAGGAGCTCTGTTAATTATTTTATCCAGGAGATCTAGAGAACTGAGAACAGCACAAGATGCTGAATACCAAGCAAGCTTGGAACAGGACAGAGCAAGGGTGAGGTTTTGTTTAATTAATTCAAATGACAAGAGGAACTATATTCATTTGTATAGTAAATAAATGAATACATGTAGGTCTTAAAACACACTAAGAAACATTGAATTTAATTTTTTACCTAATAATTATTATAATTATAAGCATATTTAAAAAAAAAACATGCATTGTACAATATGGCATCACAGAAGATGTCTTGCTGTAACTTGTTTTGCCACATAAAAAAAAAGTAAATTAGAAGTTTCAACAACTTACATGTAAAATGCCATAGGGCAGCCCCCAATCGAAATAACATTTTTCCACAAGAATACTACTTTTTGTTGTAAAATTTTTTTGCATACACTTTATAATGTACACTGCATGTACCTGAGCATTGTTTCTATTTCTGCTCTTCCTTTGCTAGGCTAGACAGAGAGAAGAGGAGAGAGCAAGAGAAGAAGAAATTGAGAGGGAGAGGTTAATTGCTGGGGTAATAAAAACTTATATAAAAACTTGAAAGTTGTGTTAGTCTTGTCAAAGCATACAACTGTGTAAGTCAAAGCAATTCTAGTTCTTGTGACAGGATTATTTTTAGTATTTGTATACAGTACTCAATTGGGATTGGGATATTCCATGGGAGTAATCAGTTGATGAAAATTATTTTCTGCCATATTTCATAGAACAAAATAAAAATACAATCAAACAAAAATGCAAAAAAAATATTTGGAAACCGGAACAATTTCAAACGGCCCATAGCATAGTCTCCATTATATTCCACATAATTTATAAGACATTTTTAAGTAAAGAAAATACCCACTGTTGGTTTTTTAATTTTCATTTACCTCATGTATAGGCTCAACAGAGGGATCAAGAAGAGAGAAATAGAGAAGAAGAAATGGAGAGGGAAAGATTGAATGTTGAGGTAATGATAACAAGACTTGTAATTGATAAACATTAACTGACTTTGAATAGAATAACCTGAATACATAATTAGGCCATTAAAAATTGAAAAGGAAAATGTATACACCTAATCGTAATAATGTTGTCATATAAAAAAGCAAGAAGCAGAAAACTAAATAGGAATTAATTAACCATGTGATGTAATTTGAAATTTGCTAGATGAATCAGCCTCGAATTGCATCAAAATGACATCAGGAAACTGATACAAATGATTTCTCTCAATAACATGATTACGCTCAACTCAACATAAAAACTACCATAAACTTCATTGTTCTGCAGCATTGGATCTTTCCCACATAAAATATCTTTGGTTTCAAGAATAGAGGAGGGGCTGATGGTTCATAATTATATTTCAGTATAAAAATAAAGAATCCATTTGCATTAAATGAATTTTAGGAAATGTTCGTGCTTAAACAATCAGAATAGCAGAAGACAATAGCTAATAATATTTTTATTTTGCTTCTTTGATGAAGTTCCCAAATACGATATCTTTTCAAAATTGCATGTTGTGCGATTGGGTCTCAAATTACTTGAAACCTTAAAAAAAATCAGACAAAATGCACCTCAAACCTTAACTTTTTAGTGGTTTTTGAGTCTAGGCCAATGAGATCACTGGTTGTAACAATGACAAGTCCATGTTGAAGACAATAATAGCCGACACGTACAACAATGTAAATGGAATGACAATGCCAATACCAAAGTAACTTGTTCAAACAAAGTACATTGTAAAAAGTGAAAAACAAAAATGTCATTTTCAACAAAGTGATCATACACTGTATATAAGAAAGAGGATGGAATAAAATACCACGAATGAAAAGGAAAGGACTTCCTGCATGAAAACGTAACCATACCTGTTTTTTATAGTTTGTCTTTGGAAACTAATTTATTAGCACGTTCAAAGAAAATGTTTTGCTATGGGTATCAGAAAGAACATGTATAGTCAGGAACCCTTTATCTAACCAGCAGTAATCGGAGATTATGGAGATGCGTTCGAAGGAACTTCCGGTGGAAATGAGCCCCTGAAAAAAGCAATAGGGCGGCCATTTGGAAGACCGGACACCAAAAAATCTCAAAGTTTACTGCACATTAGGATTGCGTTCTTTGAATGCGAATATTGTCAACTTTGCACAAGTTTGAAAACAAGTCTTGACAGACGGTTTATTTCTTACCTTGCAGTGGAACCTATGAGGCAACATTTGCAAAAAAGGGTATATTAACATAACTAAATTATTACAAAAATACATCATAAATTATACATGTAAATTTTTTTTAGGCCAATGAGAACGCAATTAGAGAGGCACGGGCCCAGCTACCAGCAGAGCCTCTGGAAAGTAGCGACACTGTCACCATACGTCTGAGAGGCCCTCGAGACCAGAGCGTACAAAGAACTTTCTTCCACCGTGATACAACAGAGGTAAAAAAAAACCACGGACTTCAATTTGTTTGTATAAAAAATGGGTCGAAAATTTTATTTCATAGGCACTTTAATTAAGCTGATAACAACATTAAGCTTAAGCCTTGTACTTTTCTAAGCAATCTGAAATAAGGGAAATCACAATTGCAAGGGAACTGTAACACATCAAACAAACTAAATCATAACATTTGCCTCTGTAACAAGTTAAAATCTTCTTAACCCCACCTGATGTTGTGCCTTCATCACATTGCCATTTTGAACGAGGAGAAGGTCCTGGAGACGAAGGTTAGCAACTTGGCAAATATGTGAAACTGACGTATATAATGAGATGTGTGTGTTGCATAAAAACAGTCAGACCTTTTGGAGATAACTCCTTTATCAGTGTTTGTGTTCCCTGATTACTTTACTTTAGTAAAACACAAGCAAAAGCAATTTTTAGTGCCATCTGAAACTGATGCCATGTTGTTTACATGTACTTTACAGGTGCTCTACCGTGCAGCCTTTGCACTGTTGGAATTGCCAAGCCAGGAGTTCAGACTAAGACTCCATGCTGTAATTATAGAAAACAATGGCGCTACTTTAGCAGAACTTGGCCTGGGAGCAACAAACAGCATTTTACTTTCAGTCGACATGTAAAGATCACATACAGTGCTTTTAAGCAATTTAAAAAAATTCCCAAAGTGAACCTTAATGTAACTTCTTACACTGGGGTTAATTTTAATGGAGTCATTTCAGCTCTAAAGAAGAGTTATTTTCACCTTCAAAAGTAATATATTGCTGTAAATTAACTCCATTATGAGTTAAAATAACCACCCTCCCTCCCCCTTCAGAAAAAAAGAGGTTATTTTGAACCTAAAATTTTAACTCTGCTTATTGGAGTTAAGAAAATTCTTTAGAAAATTACAGTGCAAAGTTTTTCTCAAATAGTTAATAACACAAAAAGTAAAGTAAAATTAACTCTTTACACTGTAGTTAATTTTGGCGGAGTTATTTCAACTACAAAGAATGGTTATTTTAACCTCCAAAAGCAAATGTAGTTATCTTGCTGAATAGTAGAGTAAAATTAACTCCATTGGAGTTATTTTAACCTCGGATTCGAAGTTAAATTTGGAGTTAAAATAATCCCCCCCCCCCCCCCAATTTGGAACCTAACATTTCACCTCCACTTTTTGATAACCCTTGATAAATTACAGTGTATGTGCAACGGAGAGGCATCCATGGACTCGGAATGCCATTTTCATTATTATAGGTGTTTTAGATCCATTAAAATTATAAGATTATCTAGTTTGAACTGGCTAGTTGTATGGCAGTCAGTGTTGTTGAGTTACATTCCTAATATGGTTAGAGTTTTCCTCATTTATGATTGTTCTTTTTTTTTTGTATTTTACTTATTAACTCCATTCGAGGATATTTATTTATTAATAAGCATTGTATCTGGTTTGAAAAGAGCGGTATTTCAGAGTTTCAGTTATGTAACAAAATTCAAGGAAAAGTCTTAGATTGAGTGGTGTTTGATAATAAATACTTGACATTGTTACGTCCAATAAAAAAAGTGACCTTATGTCGCAGCTCGGTAAATATCCACCACTTCGGTTAATAGTTGTTAATTTATCGTTAAAATGTTTCTGTTATCATCCAACCAAGTTTGTATCTTGATTTGTATGGGGCGCCATACTGGACATTATTGCAAACCTTTCTTATATGTGCTAAACTACAGTTTGATATCCTCATTGTCATATAAACATGCTAAACTCCAAATAAATATGGTGTACCTACTTATATTCTATATGGTGAATCTCGTATATTCATGCCAAACTCCAACTAAATAGCTCTCAATAAATAAGTACAGCCTATATCCCCCCCCCCCCTAAATTTGCAGTGTTCTCTGAATAAAATAAGCATGCTAAACTTTTCATTTCGTATGGTATGATGCACCGCGCGCTTCAAGCAATACCGTCACCAGATTCCTCTCGGCCAAAACCAGACCGCCATTTTGAAGTTCAGGTTGCAATGGCGGAAAGACGCGAAGATTTTCGTTCTGCATTATCAAATATCGCTCGCCAGGCAAGGTCACTACTCGATAATTTTAATGATGGTAATGTGCAGCCTATTGAGCAGCGGATGTTGAGTCAGAGGCGTCATGAATCGGGAGTGCTGTCGATGCAAACGCCATCATCATCCAGTCAGACTGGTAATGAAAACAATACAAATCCAAACAGCACAAGTTCAAGGAATGTGGAAAGAACATCGGTCACCGCTCAATTAAGGAACTTATTTCCGACTATTGGTAAGAGATCAAATGGTGGCAAATCGTCTGACAGCAAACCTAGCAAAGGTAAAAGGCCTCCCCCCAAGAAAGCAAAAAGAGATATAGTGCATAAAGATGTCGTTCTTCTTCCTTCTCCTGACACGAAGGCAGTTCCCACGCACCAGACACGATGTCGGTTAGAAAACAACGGATTTGTTGTTCATGCATTTCCAGTGGATAAGTCTCTGCAGGAAGAAGATCTGAGAGCTCAAATAAGAGAGTCATTCCCAGCTCTTAAAGAAACAGACTTTGAATTTGTAAAGTCGTGCTATGGTCAAATAATCACACCAAAGTTAGCCACAGGTGTGTACTTCTCATCATCACGTGTTCTTAGCCTTGCTGGGCAAGGGAGCATATATATTCGACCAGAACATGATATCTCTGCCTTCCTTGCTAGTGACAGCGAGAGTCCTCCTTAGAGTCCAGACCCAGTTCAAGTGGAAGGCGCTGATGATGAAGCATCTAGTGGTCTTTCAAATGCTTCATACCTTTCAGTCGCTGGCCCATCCAGCAGTGCAATAACATCCAGCAGTGCAACAGATCAGGAAGAGCTAGATCGATTGAGAGAGATGTTTCCTGATAAAACCAGCAGCATTCTACAGCATGCTTTAACCTGCCATGGGAGTGTCAGTCGAGCTGCTCTTTCCCTCTCCTCCCAAGATCTTCCTGATGAATTTGATGCAGATGAGGATGTTGATGAGAGCCTTTTAAAGCCTGCTTTTCTACCAGCTAAAGCTGATTCGTTGGAGGCAGTGTTGAATGAGCTTCAGAAAGGTTTGAGTACACAGAAAGAAAAGCTCAGAGTTGATGAAGAAGATATCTTTAGTGATGCCATGGCATACTATAAAGATCCCAGGTTTGATCCGAGCAAGCGCTTACGAGTCGTTTACACAGGACAGCCTGCTGTGGACACAGGAGGAGTAACCAGACACTTTTTTAGCCAACTTCTCCAAGTCATATCTGAGATGTTCTTTCATGGCAGCAATTACAAAAGTCCTGTTTACAATGCTGATATCGTTGCTTCTGGTATGATGAAATACATTGGGACAATCATAGTACACAGTATTTTACAAGGCGGGCCAGGTTTTCCAGTCTTTAGTCCCTCAGTGTATCGGTACATAGCAACAGGTGATGTTGACGCAGCGATGGTAATGCTGAATTATGGAGACTGTTCTGCGTCTGTGAAAAATTTCATTGACAAGGTATTGTATAAATACACTTAAATAATACACATAATTGTACCAACATGCTTACTATTTTAGTTCAATGTACATGATCAACAACTAAATGAAGTCAAATAAAGAATGCTTTTTTCATGACTTTCTGCTCAGTCATATCAAATTGACTCTTCTCGACAGCTTCTGGCTACTCGCATAAATAGAATGTTTGTGTTGCAGGCTCAAATGAAATTCAGGTTAAAATGATTTCAACCTAGTTTGATTTTGAATTTTTTTGTCTTTGATTCACTATCATTATTTAGAAACAAACGTAATTCAAAATCAAACTACTGTAGGTTGAAATCATTGTAACCTAAATTTCATTTCAACCTACAACATATGCATTTGATGTCCTATCAGCCTAATAAGTGTACCCTAATTTACAAGAGAATATTAATTAACTTCTTTTGTTAGCTTCATCAACCAGGGCTGCCATGGCCTTTGTCTTTTAAGTCCCACAGGACTGAGTTCATAGATGTATGTTAACAGATATATGTTGTAGTTAATTTTTTATTTCAGGTAATTTTTGTTTTTCCTTTGTTTCAAATTCATTAGCATATATTACCATACCCAAAAACAATGGAAAAATAAAAATTACCCGAGATAAAAAATTAACTACAACATATATATCCTTTACAGAAATGTAAGGATTGACCAGATAGTTTTTATTAATTAACAGGTTGCACAGGCTGAAGATGTGTCTGCACTTGATCAAGCAGAATGTGCAAATTTCTTGTCTGAGTGTGGCCTGGCAGTAGTTTTAACTGTAAGTTTTAAAAACTGATATTATATGTATCTTCAGTGATTTCCTTTATTAATAACCGCTTTGTGACACCTGTAAAAATATCATTCAAATCATATTTTCTATTTGTAGAATGACAACAAAATGAGGGTTATCCAAGGGATGATAATTCACGATGTCATAAGCCGACCAAAGATCGTTTTGGATCAGCTGGGAGAGGGATTGGCTGTACTTGGTTTTCGTGCCAAAATGAGAGATTACCCTGAGATGTTTGAGGAGCTTTTTGTGCCTAGCAATGAGAGTAGGTTAAGTGCAACTCAGCTGGTTGATGTAATACAGTTTCCAACTGAGATGAGTGAAGATGACAGAACAGTAGAGAATTACCTTAAACAGTTCCTGCATAAGGCAGAAATTGAAATGTTGGAAAATTTTGTCTTTTTTGTCACTGGCTCCACTTCTTTGCCCACTTTTGGGCTAAGTAAAATCAAGGTTAAATTTGACAACACTCCTTCCATTTTTGCTTCAACGTGTTTGCTTTCGTTAACTCTTCCAAATCACTTTGAAAGCGAAGAAAGTTTCAGTTTATTGCTGGAAGCAGTTATTGCTTCTGCAAGGAAATCCTTTAACTGTGTGTGATAAGAATTGATAGCTAATAGTGCTCTTAATAACTAAGGATTTCTTAAGTCATTGTGTTGATAATTTCTGATCTGTGATGATCCATGATGTTGTTGTTTGAGGGTGCATTTCCACACTCTTAGCTTTTAGAGACATACATGTATTGTGACACTGATACTTGGCAATAATTGTTAAATTTTATAGTTTTAAGAGGTTTTTTGAGCATATTTCGTTATTGGTAGAATTTCATTGTTATTGTTCATGCCCATGGCATATGTCAAAACCTATTCTTTAAAGGTTAGTTTTAACTTGATGTGTAATATAGACAATCCAAAGGGAACTCAGAAACTAACTCATCTTTGAGGGCTGCTTCTTTGGAAGCCAACTGTCCCACAATTCTGCAGATTGAATAGTCCATCTCCACATTTTTGTACTGACAAGTTATGATATTGTTGCTGTTCATGTTTATAAAGGGGAGTACCTTTATCTCCATGTTATTTTTCAATGTAGTGTTTTGCATGAAAAAAAAAAACATTTTTTTTTGCAATTGGCCAAAATGGCTTGTAATGCTTAAAATTTCATGTAAAGTGCATTTATTAAACATTGTTCTTTCCTTTCCCATATTATGTCTCTTGTGGTTGAAACAAGTATCAGTCATTATATAGACTGAAATTGTTTAATTACCTCCAGCTCATAATTATGTATATGTATACGTAAGACAAACTTGGGAATGAGTGCTTAAGAAAACACATAATTTCGGATAATTTCTGAAGCAGCGGTTGGATATCTGGGTAAGTTAAAATCATTCCTTTTGTTGTTGTTTTTTTTTTTTACTTTTTTAGCTGGTTTGCCTGAAAGCATTGCAAAGAATAGCACAGAAAAATCATTGATTTTTACAGTTGTTATCCCTCTGTACAATTCAAAACATGGACCTAAATGTCCTGCTTTTTTTATTTACAAAATGATTGTCTCAAGGTATCATTGACAATTTTCTTGTGATAACTTTACAACCTGTTTTGCTGCTTGATGTGAACATCAAAAATATCAACTACATGTACTGTTTAACAATACAAAACTAAAGAAATCAGTGGCAAACAAATGACTATCAATTTCACTATTACATAACCTTTAAAATCATAACTCATCTGAGTGGTTGAAAAGATTTCTGTCAATCATAAATGTCATACCTTATATGGAAGTGTTTGATTTTAACATGAGAAAAATTCAAATATGACAGTTACTATAGTTAATATAGTTACTATAGTTAATGTAGTTACTAGTTACTATAGTTCAAATATGACAGTTACTATGACAGTTAATTTCACTGGCAAGTGGTTTATTTGCTAGTAAAAGCATTCAGATTCAGGAATGTGAATAAATTCATGTGGGACAGACAAAACATAGCAACATATGTCTTTTGCAAACTGCTTACAGGAATTTTGATTTAAAAGGGTGTGTAACAATGAAATGGGTGTGCACCTAAATTATAGAATCTTACAAGAAAACATTAAATGTCAACATTGTGACATATGCAAGTTGTTTCCTTAACTGAACTCACATGCCGTACATTAGACACCATGAAGAAGCAACATTTCTTGTTGTAAAATGAGTGGCAGACACTGCACTGAACGAGTTGTTATCAGCACGATAGGGTTACATACAAATACATTTCTACCTTGAAAGTTAATTTCGGCAAACCTAAGGGGCGACCCCATAGTTGTCCAAACAACGTCTGTGATTGGCAAACGATACAATTGATATATCACTTGAACAATGCTGCTATCCCTAGTCCCTATCCCAGTATTGTTTTCTTAGCGAATCACAGATATCGTTTGGACAAGTGCTGGACTACCTATCCTAAAACAATGATAAGCTCTTGTCACAGCCCCCTAAAATGGCCAGTTACTTGATCCCCATGTCCTGCCCACTCTCCAAACCCCAACTCAAATCATTTCATGAACAACCCCCACAAGCTCAACATATTTGGGGATTCTTTCATTCCTTCTTAGGTTTGTTGGTACTAGGGAACGAAGGTAATCCAGCTGATCTTCACTCAAAGGTATGTTACTGCTCGGAACAACTACCCCTTGATCCTCTTCTGGAACAGAAATGGCATCCTCTTCATCTACCCCATACCAAAATAATTCTTCGTCTGTTAAAATAACATCCAGGGGTGAGTTCCTGACATTTGCAGTTCTTAGAATACCCTCAGTCCAAAGCTGAAGAGGGGATGAACCACCTTCTGTGCTGAGGCCATGGTAATTCCATTGCCTGGTAAATTCATCTAGAGATTTATTAATTTCCTGCAAAAATACAAGTTGAAGTGAGAGTAAATGGACTTCATTAATAGGATCTAATAGGCCAGATCTTTCCATCATGTTGAACTCATCTATGTAGTTTTTTAGAACACCACTGGTCACATCCCTGTGAAGCCGTTCTACTCTTTGGTTGTGTACGGAACTTCCAGTTATCATGCTCCCTCTGTTGACTCCCCTACACTCCAACATCATTCGGGCCACACTAATGTTTTCAAGACCATAGTCACTCCTAACCCTTGAAGGTATTCCATACCTTTGGCAGGCATTCTGAAACAGTGCTAGAACTGTATCTGATTTGTTGTTGTTTGCACAGTTCACATACGGTATCAACCTAGAATATCCATCAATAGCAGTATGTACCACAAACCGCCAGCGTATCATTTTATGATTTCCATCGATGTGCCAGAGTGCATTTGGACATCGTACATTGTACTTTCGACGACAAATGGTTCCTCTCCACCGAAGTGCTGTTCCAACTGGATCCAGCTCGCGCATTAGTTCTCTGACTTTCCACCGCTGCACCCTTATTCCCCTGCTATGCAGTGCACCTATCATCCGGGTTTGACCAATCCCAGGGGTAACATTCATTATCTCTTGCATGGTTTCTCTTAGTTCTCCATTTTCAATTGAAGACCAGTTAACCTCTTCCTCATTCTCAATTTGAAACTCTTGCCGTCTTCTAGTTAGGGTTTTTGTGGAAATTCCGAGAAGTTCCGCTATTCTGACCCAAGGAAAGTGCAACTCTCGAAGAAATTGTATTTGCCTTTTGGAAACCTTAAATTTGGGTTGGCCTCTCATACCTGTGTAGTTTCTTTCGCACTGTTGGGCTGGCACATTCAATGTGTTTTCACTCAAATCATCTGCCACATTCTCAAAATATACTCGGAGTCTTGTCAAGTATAAGGAGAGCACATCCATATTGCTATGAAAGTTTTCCATTTCCAAATCACGATCCAAACTGTTGAGTTCGGCAGCTCTCTCTTTCAAAATAAAAACAGTTTCTCCAGCCTCTGACAGTCTTTCATGTAACATTTCTATTCCGTCTATGTTTTCAATAGATGGAAATGCAGAAATGTATTGTTCCGCTTCTGCAAGAATTGCTTTCGTCCGTTGAAAAAACGATGTAAGTCGATTCTCCGATCCCGCTATGCCACCAAGGGCCGCCATTTTGCATCACAGCCAATGGCCGCGAGAGGCCTGGTTACAAAATCAGAATTTGAAGCGCGCGGTGCATCATACCATACGAAATGAAAAGTTTAGCATGCTTATTTTATTCAGAGAACACTGCAAATTTAGGGGGGGGGAATATAAGCTGTACTTATTTATTGAGAGCTATTTAGTTGGAGTTTGGCATGAATATACGAGATTCACCATATAGAATATAAGTAGGTACACCGTATTTATTTGGAGTTTAGCATGTTTATATGACAATGAGGATATCAAACTGTAGTTTAGCACATATAAGAAAGGTTTGCAATAATGTCCAGTATGGCGCCCCATAGATTTGAATTAGTTACAAATATTTACATAAGCCGTTTCGCATAAGGACTGATATAGCACAACAGTATACAGGTCTCGTAGTGACAGTAACGAGGGACTCTTGGTTTGAGTTAATTCATTTAGATTTACAATACATGTAGTTGATTTTGTTTGATGAATGGAAAATCTTGTTCTGATTGGGACATAAAGTATCAAATTAATTTATTTTTAAGGGTGAATAAACAGTAGATTTATTGAGCCAGCATATCCGGTTTTTTTTTTTACTTGACTTCCAGGGAGGTAAACTGTTTTTCAGACAAAAGCCATTTGCTTTAGCCAGTTTTGCAGGCGCCGGTTCATTTCGAGGGCGCGCTCTCCCCTTGGCGCCTTCCCCTCGCGCGCGCCCTCGTCGTTTTTTAACTTATTAAACATTCTAAGAGTTAATCTATTAAGACTTTGACGTTAACTTATATTAAAAATTCTAAAAGTTAACCTATTAAGACTTTGAAGTTAACTTATTAAACATTCTAAGAGTTAACCTATTAAGACTTTGACGTTAACTTATTAAACATTCAAAAGGTTAACTTATTAAACATTCTAAGAGTTAACCCATTAAGACTTTGACGTTAACTTATTAAACATTCAAAAGATTAACTTATTAAACATTGTAAAAGTTAACCCATTGAGACTTTGACGTTAACTTATTAAGTTTACGTCGTAATTTTACGTCGTAACATTAATCACATAAAAATTTTACGTCGTACTCACGTTCATATCACATGAAACAAATTTAACGTCGTATTAAGGTTATGTCGTAATTTTGCGTCGTAATTTTACGACGTAACATTTAACCACATAAAAACTTTACGTCGTACTCTTCCTTTAAAAAATATCACGTCGTAACTTGACATGGAAGTAATATTACGACGTAAATTTCCGGTGTAATTTTTACGTCGTGATAATTTCACGTCGTATAACGTAACAATAACAATTCACCGTGAAGATAACGTTACGTCGTAATATGTACCAAGTCATATTTACAACGTACTTTATTGAGACATTAAGAAGACGTTGTATAATAGAATTGTGAACGTCTGAGATATTACGTCGTAATATTGAATTCGCTAAGATTACGTCGTAAAATTTACGTCGTAATATTTAGCACTGTAAAATGACCTCCTGGACGTCCTAGAGGTGTCTGAACGTCTAGAAAGTCGTCAAAGTGTTTTGAGCAGTAATGAACGCCATACATTCATGCTGTCCAGAGCCGTTAGAATTATTTTATTTCTTTATGCCGTTATTCGGTGCTATAGCTCTATTGGCATACATTGTGGTTTCTTTGGCTCACTTTTGTTGCAAGATAAATACTTATCGGCTAAAGTTTGTTATCGCTTTGAAAGTGCTAGGATCGTTAAATTTCTCAGGCCGTGATTAAATGTCTAAAGTCTGCGGCGTGCAAGACTTGAGAGAAAGTGTTTCCGGCATCACGGATATGGTTGTCTTAGATCCGACTCTCAAAAAGCCGTAGTCTATAATTCCACTGCAGTGAAATCATGAATTCTTGCAATAATTTTAAGCTCCTAAGTTAGTTCTGTAGTTGAGTAGTGTGTCTCAGTGGAGCTAGGATGAACCTCCGTTGCTTTGTAATAGCGTTTGATTTGGCATCCAGCAGATAATCTGCAACATAGTTACGTTGCTGTTTTGTAAATCTCACGGATGCTAGTAAATTCTTCAGTCCTTTCCTAAAGTAAGGAATAATAATTTCATGTCTTTAAGCAAGACTCGAGTTTCGGTTCTTTGGCGAACCTCGTCAGTTGCTACCATGTAAAGGTCTCGTAGAATGATATGA
This sequence comes from Cladopsammia gracilis, assembly GCA_022457155.1. Taxonomy (NCBI): domain Eukaryota; kingdom Metazoa; phylum Cnidaria; class Anthozoa; order Scleractinia; family Dendrophylliidae; genus Cladopsammia; species Cladopsammia gracilis. The sequence goes on from JAJGOT010001048.1 coordinate 78,774, forward strand.
AACCATTCAGTTTAAATGAAATGTCTGTCGCTTTTGTATTCCTGGGGAGGATCGAATATTTCGTTTTCCTCATTGGCTCTTGTAGTTGAGCCAATATGATTGTTGTACTTTTGATCCGACGTTGTATTGTGTTTCTTCAGAAGGCTTTTTTTGTGATTTCTTGCGCATGTACGGTACTTTTTGACACAAAGGATAGCTCTTGTAGAGTTGTACAGAGGTGGTCTCGCAAATGTCTCAATACATAAGACATTATTTATGTATCTTGTACAGTGTTATAAAAAACGACAGACTAAACACGACTCCCACTCGTCGCAAAAAGTATTTTAAAAGCCTAAAGTGTAAAGCTTTCCCAGTAAGACTTCAGAGAGGATCGCGCCTTTAGATCACAGTTAAGGACTTGTTCTCTTCAATGATATAAACCTTTTGATCTCGGCGGATTATCTCTCATATTGATAGAAGGATTCATGCTGTCCAGAGCCGTTAGAATTATTTTATTTCTTTATGCCGTTATTCGGTGCTATAGCTCTATTGGCATACATTGTGGTTTCTTTGGCTCACTTTTGTTGCAAGATAAATACTTATAGGCTAAAGTTTGTTATCGCTTTGAACGTGCTAGGATCGTTAAATTTCTCAGGCCGTGATGAAATGTCTAAAGTCTGCGGCGTGCAAGACTTGAGAGAAAGTGTTTCCGGCATCACGGATATGGTTGTCTTAGATCCGACTCTAACTTGACTTATTCAAAAGTACAACAATCCTATTGGCTCAACTGCAAGAGCCAATGAGAAAACGAAATATTCGATCCTCCCCAGGAATACAAAAGCGACAGACATTTCATTTAAACTGAATAGTTTCATATCATTCTACGAGACCTTTACATGGTAGCAACTGACGAGGTTCGCCAAAGAACCGAAACTCGAGTCTTGCTTAAAGACATGAAATTATGTTCATTCCTTACTTAAGGAAAGGACTGAAGAATTTACTAGCATCCGTGAGATTTACAAAACAGCAACGTAACTATGTTGCAGATTATCTGCTGGATGCCAAATCAAACGCTATTACAAAGCAACGGAGGTTCATCCTAGCTCCACTGAGACACACTACTCAACTACAGAACTAACTTAGGAGCTTAAAATTATTGCAAGAATTCATGATTTCACTGCAGTGGAATTATAGACTACGGCTTTTTGAGAGTCGGATCTAAGACAACCATATCCGTGATGCCGGAAACACTTTCTCTCAAGTCTTGCACGCCGCAGACTTTAGACATTTAATCACGGCCTGAGAAATTTAACGATCCTAGCACTCTCTCCTCCGCAGAGGCCTCCCAATCACGCTCCGCGCTTGGCAAAAAAAACGCGCGGAGGCTGGGTAGAGGTAAAAAGTAAAGCGCGCGGGGAACTCTGGGAAGGGAGAAGAAAGAAGGGAGACCTCTGCCAGATAATGTGCGGTTCTCTGGTGGGATTTGCGGTTCTGTGGTTATGGCTAAACCAGTCGACGAATTTGACGATTTCGAATGTTCTTTTAAAGATCTGAGTATAGAAGGTTAGTAGATGCAATTTGATGAAGTTTCGGTCCTTATTAACGGAGTTTTGACCATTCGTGCTTTTTCGTGATTGTCCGCCATTTTGGATTTAGTTCTCTTTCTAACGTACGCGTGTTTCTCCCTCTCGCAAACGATAACATCGAAGATGATGATGGTTGCCAGCCTCTTAGTAGCACCCCGGTTAAGGATAGAGCTAGTGGGTCTGCAGGAAAGCATTCGTTGATGCCGAATACAAAGTCTTCGAACGAACCAGTTATCCATTGCAGATACTTGCCTTTTATTTAGAAGTTCTGTGTTTTGCTATTGGTTTTTTTCAAGGTGACAAATTCCCAAGACAAAGCCTGATGATCATCAGTCAGTTAAATATTTCACACAGTTGTTTGAAAATATAAATTTGAGTTCAATCAATCATTTCAGCTATATTTGTTTCTGCATGGACTAAATGGTACTGTATGTTAAATTCAGAGCTTGTTTTATTCAAAATTTTGCACTAAATATTATGTAGGGGTGAGTGACTTAGTTTTCCTAAATATATACAATAAATATACTGCTACAGTGTATCCTAGAAATTTGCTCATTAAATGGTTATTTATATATAATTATGATTGTTTTCATGATTGAGTTTACTCTTAAGAGGAAATTATTAGTCTCTGGTTTGGATGTGAGAGGGAATTTGTAATTGCTACACTTTTATCCTGTCCGGATATGAGAGGGAACTTGCTGGCTGTACTTCCTAGTCAGAACTTGCATGACCCTTTTATGAAACAGTACTGTTTTAAGCGAGGCTTTGCATGGTTAATCTGTGGGTCATAGCTAATATGGCTGCGGTGTGATTAAAGGCCCATTGTGTGTAATAATATTTCTTGGGTCTGACAACTAGCCGACCATCCATAAGAAATTGTTTTACGAAAAAATACCTTTCATTGACTAAAGTTGTTAATTCATTAGTCCCAATAGTGATCAGCATGCAGTTTCTCACAATTGCATTGCGGTTAAAGGTCAAGCAAGTTTAAGGAACAATTCAACATTTTTCCCCCAGTTTGTTTTAATAGTAAGGAGAATTTTTAAATAAGAGGCATAAATAGAAACATGTTTTGTCGTTATTATCACTTTTGTTAATGATATTTTTAGGTACTTCTACATAGCTTTCATGCCTTTTTACTTTAGTTCTGTCCACATTACACAATTAACAATGGCTGCAGACACATTAAATATCACATTGTTTTTTTACATGAAATTCTATTGTCAATCCTTATGAGATAAATTAGCACTTCATACCGAGCAACAAAACAATAATTTGTTGTAAACACCAGTATTAACTCTCTAATGCAAGTACTGCTACATTGTAAAGTGAGCTAAAAGTTAACCCTTAAAGCCCTGGAATTAAAATGCATATTCTCCTCACTGTTCTTCATACATTTCTTATAAAACTAGTTAGGAGAATTTGTCTAAATATCAAGACATCTCATCTTTGGTGATCACTTTCTTTATTCTCATCACTTGATTGTTTTGATTCTCGCTCTTTATTCTCATCACTTGATTGTTTACAAGGAATAATGTAAAGAGAAATTTCATTTTCGTCACTCTTAGGGGTTAGATCATTAGTACGTGTCATTGTTAAACTGGTTTACGGGTTTTGAAGGTGATTACAAACCTTTAACTCATGAATACTGGGCATTTTGTTACTGCATTTTTTGCTTTCAAATTTCCCGTGCACAGCCATGTTTGTTTTATGATTTCATTGCATTGTCGTGAGCTTTTAATATGATGGTTTAAGTCAACATCATGTATATATGCTTTTAATGCATTTTTGACTGAATATTGTACGGTTCTACTGCGAAATCTTCTTCTGTAAACTCCATATTGACATCTTCGACAATGCATTGACATCATAAATTACCATAAAGAAAACATGACAGCCATCAGGAAATTTAAACTGAAAAAAGAACACTTCGCATTCAGTAACCAGTTACAGAGATACCGACTTAAAACCCCAGTTGAGTTAAATATAACCATTACACAAACTTCGAATCTAAAACTGTTTTTCAGCCAAGGTTCCCTTTAATGTAAAGTGACTGGTGCTATTTTGTAAACATGTAAAGCTGTAGTGATGTCCAAGTTTCTCGTCGTTTCATGGGGTCATCACTGTTCAACATGAATAGTTTGGTAGAGTAAGTTAACAGCTTCCAGCTAGAGAATTTGTATGTTGTTCCACCATGTGCATGAGCAGTGCTATTGGAGTAACAATAATAATAATACTAGGTGAGGAAGTCATAATGGGAATGATAAGTCAAGGATTAAGTCAATTGCCTTTTGTTTAATATCTTCACTATATTTTTGTTACTTTGATCTAACTACAAATGTTTTGTGGCTTTGATATCTCTGGGCAGTTCTTTGCTGCAATATCAACATACAGATTCTCTTCAGTTACAGTATTTCTTTTGGTATGGCCAAGTTGTTAATACCATTAGGTCTGACAGGTTGCAGATGTGAGACCCTCAAAACAAGGAATAAACAAGTAGGATACAACAAAAACATTTTACTGCCGATAGTAAATGAAATATTCTGATAGAGGAAATTAATGATAACATACTCCATAATGTCAATCATGTAGTTTCTTGGTCACTTCACAGAATTCAGGAGAGAAGTCACATGGGGAGTGCTAGTATTGACTGTTTTTACCAGGTTGTTCAGTTGACTAAAAAGTGATCTGGTTCCTATTGCTCTTGTTTAAAAGATCTAAAAAGAATTACAAAATTCTACACAGAAAACAGCTTCTTTCCTGTTTGAATAAGTAAACCCAAGATACTATTTTATAAACCTAATAACATATTTGAAATGCAGAATTATAATATAGAATAAAACAGGGATAAGTCTTGGAAAGCGTGTGGAATTATTTTTCACATTACGAGGTCAAATTCTCTTAATAAAACGAGCTCAGCAGAAAATGATTGGAGTGAATTATTTAATTACAGTTTTCAGTCAATGGAAATTGTATAGTCGCAGTTTTTCGATACCGTTCTTTATAATAATAAAATAATAATAAGAAGCATACTAACCGTTTCCAGTCTGAGTCTGCTTAATTGCTCCAGGACTCTCGCCGTTGCCGTTTCCTCACCGTGGCGATTCAGGAAAAGTGTCTTGCATTTCGGCAAGTCGACATCGGTGTTACGATGCATCGTACGAAAATGTTAACTAATTCCAGCTCCCTCGGCAAAAAAATTGACCAGGCCGTCATCTTCAAAACATTTAAAGCATATTGTTTTACCACTTTCTTTCGCCTTTTGAAACGGTCGCGCGGAAAGAGAGAAAACTTCCTGCTCTTGTCGAACTTCATGTTCCGCCATCTTGTTTATATTTATAAAGGTGCATTACTAGCCCCAGCCTCCCTCGGAAATCGGGCGCCATTTTGAAAACATTATCTGGCAGAGGCTCCCGCTCTTTCGCTCTTCCCATCGTTCCCCGCGCCCCCATTTTCTCTTTTACTGTTCTTTACTGATAGGAGCCTCTGCGGAGGAGAGAGATCCTAGCACGTTCAAAGCGATAACAAACTTTAGCCGATAAGTATTTATCTTGCAACAAAAGTGAGCCAAAGAAACCACAATGTATGCCAATAGAGCTATAGCACCGAATAACGGCATAAAGAAATAAAATAATTCTAACGGCTCTGGACAGCATGAATCCTCCTATCAATATGAGAGATAATCCGCCGAGATCAAAAGGTTTATATCATCGAAGAGAACAAGTCCTTAACTGTGATCTAAAGGCGCGATCCTCTCTGAAGTCTTACTGGGAAAGCTTTACACTTTAGGCTTTTAAAATACTTTTTGCGACGAGTGGGAGTCGTGTTTAGCCTGTCGTTTTTTATAACACTATATATAATTTTACGTCGTAATTTTACGACGCAACATTTAACCACATAAAACTTTACGTCGTACTCTTCCTTTATGAATTATCACATCGTAACTTGACATGGAACTAATTTAACGTCGTAATATTACGACGTAAATTTCCGGTGTAATTTTAACGTCGTGATAATTTCACGTCGTATAACGTAACAATTCACCGTGAAGATAACGTTACGTCGTAACATGTACCAAGTCATATTTACAACGTACTTTATTGAGACATTAAGAAGACGTTGTATAATAGAATTGTGAACGTCTGAGATATTACGTCGCAATATTGAATTCGTTAAGATTACGTCGTAAAATTTACGTCGTAATATTTAGCACTGTAATATGACCTCCTGGACGTCCTAGAGGTGTCTGTACGTCTAGAAAGTCGTCAAAGTGTTTTGAGCAGTAATGAACGCCATAAATATGACCTCCTGGACGTCCTAGAGGTGTCTGAACGTCTAGAAAGTCGTCAAAGTGTTTTGAGCAGTAATGAACGCCATATCATATATCAGAAATAATGACATGTCAGGCAAATCTGTGAACTAAGATTGCAAGACAAGAAAATAGTCGGGGCTTTTTTTTTTACATGTAACTTGTGGTAGTTTTTGTAGGACTTTTTATAAAACTCTAAGGAACCAGCTCAAATATCCCTCTCCTTTTTTTATTTCTCAAAGATCATCTTGGATTTTCTTTAAATTGCTTATTTCTTTGATTTCTACTTTTTATAGTGATTATTGTACAAGAGGTTATTGCTTTTATTCAGACTGCAGTGGGGGTCCAACAAGATCAGGTGCGATTAAGGTACGTAATTGTGCCACTTTCTTGTGTAACTGCATTAAAATGCCACATTAACCAGGCTCCTACCATGTTAATTATTTTATTCAGGAGATCTAGAGAACTGAGAGCAGCACAAGATGCTGAATACCAAGCAAGCTTGGAACAGGACAGAGCAAGGGTGAGTTTTTGTTTAATTAATTCAAATAACTAATTCAAATGACAAGAGGAACTATATTCATTCGCATGTAGTAAATAAATTAATACATGTAGGTCTTAACACTCACTAATAAACATTGAATTTAATTTTTAACCTAATTATTATTATAAGCATATTTAAAAAAAATTGTACAATATGACATCACAGAAGATGTCTTGCTGTAACTATTATATATTTATATATATATATATATAATATTATAATATATATATATATACACCCGTTTGCAAAAAAAATGACATTTTTAAAAAATAGAAATATAAATATAGCTGTTGTGTTCGCATCACAAATGTGGTGACAGGCGGTAGATACCTTTTAACAGTAACTACAATACCCTTTGCCAAGTGTTCATTACAGCAGGCGTCTGGTAATCCGCACCATTGTTCACAGAAAACATTGTTGAATAATTTTACAGATTAAATTATTCAATGCCTGAATATTAACAAATAAGCCACAGACAATTTAGTAACTCGAGCCTTTGCTTCTTTTGAGGCATTGCGGATAGCAACGATCATCGTTGGAGACTTGTGAAGGAAAAAAGTGGTGGAAATAGACGTCCTGGGATACAAATATCACAACAGTTTAATAAGCATAGGGCAAAGATATTAATATATTTGTTCTCTTTTTCAGAACATACTGGGGCTTATTGTAGCCTTTACCGCTTTATTGGCGATTTTTCATGTTTCATTTTAACCAAGATTAAAGGATTTGTACATAACATTCAGGTTGTTGTACTGCCGCCTTGATATAACTTGATGAATTTAAAAAATATATATATCAAAAGCCGCCAATTTAGCGGCAAGTTCGTCGAACAGAGCAAATATTTTTACATAAAAGGTCGCTAAATTTGCCAACTTTGATTTCCCCTTTTTTAACTGCAATCGTAGGATTTGTAAAAAATAACGGTAAGGGTCGTGAACGACTCCAAAAATAAGCGTACATTTAAGACGTCTGATGTGGATTACCCAACTATGGAGTCCGTCGACGAAATGATTAAGTTTCTTATTGACACCTACTCTCAATAGGTGCTGAAAAAGAGAACAAATATATCATCTTTGTACTATGCTTTTTAAACTGTTGTGATATTTGAATCCCAGGACATCCATTTTCCACTACTTTTTTTGCTGCATAGTCTCCAATGAAGATCGTTGCTATCCGCAATGCCTCAAAAGAAGCAAAGGCTCGAGTCAATAAATTGTCTGCGGCTCATTTGTTTGTATTCAGGCAATGAATAATTTAATGTGTAAAATTATTCAATTTTACAAATGTTTTCCGTCAACAATGGTGCAGATTAACAGACGCCTGGTGTAATAAACACTTGGCAAAGGGTATTGTAGTTACTGTGAAAAGGTATCTACCGTCTGTCACCACATTTGTGATGCGAATACAATAGCTATATATATATTTCTATTTTTTAAAAATGTCATTTTTTTTGCAAACGGGTGTATATATATATATATATATATATATATATATATATATATATATATATATATATATATATATATATACAATTATGTATACAATGTGCCCTCCCGGTTGTTACCATAATGGCTAATATATATATATATACATCCTGTGCCCAAGTTCAGGAGTTGCCATAAAGCCATTATGGTAACAACCGGGAGGGCACATTGTATACATAATTGTATATATATATATATATATATATATATATATATATATATATATTATATATATACTGTAACTGAACATTGTTCCTTTTTCTGCTCTTCCTTTGCTAGGCTAGGCAGAGAGAAGAGGAGAGAGCAAGAGAAGAAGAAATTGAGAGGGAGAGGTTAATTGCTGAGGTAATACAAACGTATATACATGTAAAAACTTGAGAGTTGTGTTCTCCTGTCAAAGCATACAATTGTGTAAGTCAAAGCAATTCTAGTTCTTGTGACAGGATTATTTTTAGTATTTGTATACTGTACTCAATAATTGGGATATTTCCATGGGAGTAATCAGTTGATGAAAATTATTTTCTGCCATATTTCATAGAACAAAATAAAAATACAATCAAACAAAAATGCCAAAAATATTTGGAAACCGGAACAATTTCAAACGGCCCATAGCATAGTCTCCATTACATTCCACATACATGTAACTATAAGACATTTTTAAGTAGAGAAAAATACATTCAGTGTATATACCCACTGTTGTTGTTTTTTTTTTAATTTTCATTTACCTCATGTTTAGGCTCAACGGAGGGATCAAGAAGAGAGAAATAGAGTAGAAGAAATGGAGAGGGAAAGATTGAATGTTGAGGTAATGATAACCAATGAGACTTGATAAGCCTTAACTGACTTTGAACAGAATAACCTGAATACATAATTAGGCCATTAAAAATTGAAAAGGAAAATGTATACACCTAATCGCAATAATGTTGTCATATAAAAAAGCAAAAAGCAGAAAAGCAAGTAGATTTGAAATTTGCTAGATGAGTCAGCCTCGAATTGCATCAAAATGACACCAAGAAACAGATGCAAATGATTTCTCTCCATAACATGATTATGCTCCACATATAAACCCGTAAACTTCATTGTTCTGCATGCAGCATTGGATCTTTCCCACGTAGATCTTTGGTTCAAGAATAGAGGAGGGGCTGATGGTTCATAATTATATATATTGGTTTATAATTATATTTCAGTATAAAAATGAAGAAAATCCATTTACGTCAAATGAATTTTAGAATTTTAGTTCGTGCTTAACGAATCAGAATAGCAGAAGACAATAGCTAATAATTTTGTTTCTTTGATAAGTTCCCCAAATACAATATCTTTTAAAAATTGCATGTTGTGTGACTGGGTCTCAAATTACTTGAAACCTTAAAAAATCAGACAGTGTTTTTTGAGATCACAAGTTGTAACAATGAAAAAAGTCGACATTCCATTGTACATTGCCGTTCAGCGCTTTCCTTCTTATGCGGATCATTACTTAACCCTATTCAGACTATGGGGGGGGGGGGGGGCTTTTCGAACCCCCCCTCCAGCAAAATTGTAATAACTCTTACACCGAAATAGCTATGAGGCTGAAATTTTCTGACTTTTCCTAGAATTTATCTAGAGACATTTTGGTATCCATAACATGTCAGTGTGATTAACCATGTTGCCATGGCAACCGGTTTTTGACACATAGGTTTTCAAAATATTAAAATATGGTGAATTTTTTATTTTAAGATCTTGTTTTTTGACTTATAGTGCATTTTCTTATTAGAATAGTTTTTTCTTGGGACTAGTTCTTGAAAGACATCAAAAATTTTTAACATCAAATATTTGGGGGGAGGGGTAGGTAAATATTTGCTCACTTTTACTTATAGAGAAAAATTTTGTACTATTTATTAAATAACGCTTCTAAGTTCATTGTTTGGATAATAGACATTAGTTTGATAAGTGTTTTATACATTCTGATCCTTTTCTCTTTTAGATATTTTTAAATTTTAATTTAAACGAAAAAAAAGGAAATCCAAGATGGCGGATCCAAGATGGCGGATCCAAGATGGCGGACAATAATTTCAAAATTATAGTTTTATCGCCTTTTTTGCCTTTTCTCGCCTTACAAGTGTGTCCTTGTTTGTATTTACTATGTTTTAATATTAAAGAGATGATTTTACAGTTATATTTGATATTTTAAGTATCTGAATGGAAAAATATCAAAGAAACGTCGGAAAAACAAAAATTACGTCACTGTGACGTCATAATTGGGTGTGGCAGGTCAAAACTGGGTGTGAGGTTTCCTTGTATGGAGATGAACATTGTGTGAAAATTTCATGATCCTAGCCTTACTGGTTCCAGAGATATGAAGGGGGGGGTGGTCCGAGGAGCCCCCCCCAGTCACAAATTGCCTAAAAAAGCCCAGTCTGAATAGGGTTAATACATGTATACAGCTATAAACATGCGTGTTGTGAATGTTGCAAGGTATGATGATAATATGCTAATTAATTCATATTTGGTTTTCTTGCTTTTTGATAATTTATGACATCATTGCAATAATTAGGTGTATGTACATATATCATCTTTGAAATCAAGTCATGACAAGTCCATGTAGAAGACAGTAGTAGCCGACATGTACAACAATGTCAATGGCATGACAATACCAATACTAAAGTACTATAACTTGTTTGTACAAAGTACATTGTAAAAGGTGAAAAACAAAAATGTCATTTTTAGCAAAGTGATATATGAAAGAGGATGAAATAAAATACCACGAATGAAAAGGAAAGGGCTGCCTGCATGAAAACGTAACCATACCTGTCTTTTATAGCTTATCTTTGGAAACTAATTCAGTAGCGCTTTCAAAGAAAATGTTTTGCTATGGGTATTGGGAAGAAACCGTATAATCAGAAACCCTTTATCATGAAATATTGTTAACTTTGCACAAGTTTGAAAACAAGTCTTGACAGACGGTTTATTTCTTACCTTGTAGTGGAACCCATGAGGCAACATTCGCAAAAAAGGTACATTAACATAATTAAATTATTACAAAAATACATCATAACGCGGATTATACATGTATCTTTTTTTAGGCCAATGAAAACGCAATTAGGGAGGCACGGGCCCAGCTACCAACAGAACCTCTGGAAAGTAGTAACACTGTCACCATACGTCTGAGAGGCCCTCAAGACCAGAGCGTACAAAGAACTTTCTTCTACAGTGATACAACAGAGGTAAAAAAAAAAAAAAAAAAACCGTGAACTTTAATTTGTGATGATGGCAACTGGATTAGATAATATTTCAGCGAAACTTTTAAGGGAATGTCCCGATTTACTAGCAGAACCTCTCTCTCATATATTTAATCAATCCTTAATAACCGGCATCTTCCCTGATGAATGGAAATCTGCTAGAGTCACTTCATTGTATAAAAATTCTGGGAAGCGTTCTGATCCGACAAATTACCGACCGATATCAATAATTCCAGTCGTGGCCAAAGTTTTCGAACGGATAATCTACGATCAATTATATCAGTATCTAACTAGGAATAGCTTTCTTACTGGTTATCAATCTGGTTTTCGTTCCTTGCACTCCACACTTACGGCACTAATTGAAGCTACTGATAGTTGGGCCATGAACATTGATCGTGGTTTTGTCAACGCTGTCGTCTTTCTGGACCTCAAAAAGGCCTTTGATACAGTTGATCACGATATTTTGTTAAAGAAATTGCAATACTATGGGATTCGTCGGTCCAGTTATAAATGGTTTGCTTCTTACTTAGATAATAGAACTCAAATTTGTCACATCAACTCTTGTAAGTCAACCCCGAAATTCTTGAGATGCGGTGTTCCTCAAGGAACAATTTTAGGACCTCTTTTGTTTTTGTTATATATCAACGACTTACCAAATTGCCTGATGTATTCACAAACCAGGATGTACGCTGATGATACCAGCTTGACGTTTGCTAGTGCAGACGTTAAGCATATAAATGATTGCCTTAATTATGACTTAAGTAATGTATACACATGGTTATCGGCTAACAAGCTTACCCTGAATTTGACAAAAACTGAGTTTATACTTATTGCATCAAGGCAGAAGTTGTCACAATTTTCAGAAAGCCCTTCTCTTACTATAAATAATAACGCTGTAGAACAAGTAGCATCAGCTAAATCCCTTGGAGTCTACATCGACCAAACCTTAAACTGGGAATGCCATATTGAAAATGTCTGTAAAAAGATTGCTTCCGTCATTGGTGCAATTAAACGGATACGGCATCTTATCCCATTTAACATTTTAATCAAAGTTTATAATAGCCTTGTTCAGCCTCACTTTGATTATTGCAGTGTGGTGTGGGGAAACTGTAACAAGGGCCTTTCTGAAAAGCTTCAAAGGCTTCAAAATCGCGCAGCCCGCATTTTGATGTCTGCGAGCTACGATAGTAATTTGGATGATGTGTTCCGGGCATTAGGGTGGCGTAAACTATGTCATCAAAGATTAGAAATGAAATCTATCATGATGTATAAGACCTTACATGGGATGACACCAGATTATCTACTATCAAGATTTGTTTATCGCGATAACGCGAATGCTTATCGTTTAAGGAATACCGAAAACAAACTAGTTCTTCCACAACCTCGCACTGATTATCTGAAAAGAAGTTTTTCATACAGTGGAGCTCAGTTGTGGAACAACTTACCCACAGAATTAAGACTAGCGTCTTCCTTAAGCGAATTTAAGACAAAACTAAGTCGCCATAGTTTTTAAGTAAAGTTTTAAATAATGTTTTTGAACACGGCCTCCATGAAAAGCAGTTTTTATTTTTTATATTGTACCTCTTATTTGTAGTTAGGAAGTTAGGTAGTTAGCTGATTGTGATAATTTAAGCTGATGGAAATACCGTGTATAAATAAAGTTATCTATCTATCTATCTATCTATGATAAAAAACCAGTAGAAATTTCATTTCATAGGCACTTTAATTAAGCTGATAACAACATTAAGCTGAAGCCTTGAACTTTTTCAAAGCAATCTGAAAGCAGGGAAATCAATTGCAAGGGAACTGTAACACATCGAACAAACTTAATCATAACATTTGCCTCCGTAACAAGTTAAAAAAAAATAATCATCTTAACACTACCTGATGTTGTGCCTTCATCACATTGAACGAGGAGAAGGTCCTGGGGCTGAAGGTTAGCAACTTGGCAAATATGTGAAACTCACGTATATAATGAGATGTGTGCGTTGCATAAAAACACTCAGACCTTTTGGAGATAACCCCTTTATCAGTGTTTGTGTTCCCTGATTCCTTTACTTTAGTAAAACGCAAGCAAAATAATTTTTTGTGCCATGTGAAACTGAAGCCATGTTGTTTACATGTACTTTACAGGTGCTCTACCGTGCAGCCTTTGCACTGTTGGAATTGCCAAGTCAGGAGTTCAGGCTGAGACCCCATGCTGTAATTATAGAAAACAATGGCGCTACTTTAGCGGAACATGGGTTGGGGGCAGCAAACAGTGTTTTACTTTCAGTCGACATGTAAAGATCACATGTAAAGATCAGTGCTTTTAAGCGAGTTAAAAAAAATTCCTAAGGTGAACCTTAATTTAACTTCTTACACTGTGGTTAATTTTATTGGAGTCATTTCAACTCTAGAGAAGAGTTATTTTCACCATCAAAAGTAATATTGCTGTATAGTAGATTAAAATTAAATCCTTTAGTAGTTAAAATAACCACCCTCCCTCCTCCCCCACCCGCTCCCCCTCCTCCCCCTCCCCCTCCCCCTCCTCCCCCTCAGAAAAAGGGTTTATTTTAAACCTAAAATTTTAAGTTTACTTTTTGGAGTTAAGATAATTCTTTGGAAAATTGCAGTGCACAGTGTTTCTGAAATAGTTAATAACACAAAAAGTAAAGTTAAATTAACTA
>JAJGOT010001049.1:0-22500 GCA_022457155.1 Cladopsammia gracilis
GGTGACAACCTCTACAGTGCCAAGAAAGAAACTTTCGCAGTAATGCCACTACCTTTAAATCCAACCGTCTTGACCCCTCCCCCCACAGTACAAACACCCTCGCCAGCACCGAAGCGCAAACGACCTCGAATCCAATTAGTTAATTACTTAGATGTTGGTGACAATAAACCTAAAAGGCGATCAAGGCGTTACAGATATAGAGCTGAACCTTACAAGTATTCTGAGAATCAAGAGGATTAATAACACCCGAAACGATGATGGCAGTGCGGTGAGACAGAAAACCAAGGAGTACTTTGTATAAACACGATGAAAAAGAATAAATCGACTCTGTCTGTTCCTTCCAACTAAGCTTGTAAATTGTCTGTATAATATGTACTTGTTTGTTATCAATAAATATAGTTTGAACTTAAGTAATGATCCGCACAAGAAGGAAAGTGCTGAACCAAAAAAATAACGGCAATGCACGATGGAATGTTAACTTCTTCATTGTTACAACTAGTGATCTCATTGGCTTAGACTCAAAAACTCACTTATGTCCAGAAACTCGGACGTAACTCGGACCTTGGGCACTTCATATTACACACAATAATTTGTAATTTCCACATTACTTCATGTTTGACAGAATTGCTTGTGTTTAGGTGAGAATTAGGTCTAGGGGACACTTCATGATGTCTATCATAAAGAGCATGAAACTCATTAGCGTGCATTTCTGGACATACGTCCAATCGCACAACATGCAATTTTTAAAATATATTGTTTTTGGGGAACTTCATCAAATAAGCAAAATTATTAGCTATTGTCTTCTGCTATTCTGATTGGCTAAGCACGAACATTTCCTAAAATTTATTTGACGCAAATGGATTTTCTTTATTTTCATACTGAAATATCAGTTATGAGCCATCAGCTCCTCTTCCATCCTTGAAATAAAAGATATCCTATGTGGGAAAGAGCCAATGACGCAGGACAATGAAGTTTACAGTAGTTCTTATGTGGAGCATCACTTAAACAAAGTGTGGGTTTATTGTTTCAGCGCGCGCATGTAATTGGTTGCTTTGTTTATTTTTCCGATGTGCTAATTAGTTCAGTGTAAGTTCGCATAATTAAAAGTTTGAACTTTGAAGCTACCGGTAAAGAAATTAAAACTTAAAGTGGGTGATGGGGATTTGCAATTTTTTCTTCACTTGGCGTCCTAATCCCCACCCCCGGGCACAAAGAAGGAGGTAATTCCCTTCCCCCGGGACACTCAACAGCAAGCTGCACCGTTTCTCAAGAAGACAGAAATATCTATTATATGAATCCACGGAACAGTTTACAAAATAGACATGGACTGGACTAGTCTCGTATGGCTACAAAGATCAGGAAGCATCTCTCCCATTGCTCGCGTTTCTTTGGCTTTCATCGCTCCTCTCTTGCGGTTGTTTCGTGTACTAAGGATGTGTTCTTCCCAACACTTCACATCATCCACTGACAACACCCCTTCAAATACAGGCTTTAACTTTGCCAAATTGTTTTCTTCCAGGCAATTACTGACAAATTGTTAGGATTTCCCAGCAAAGAAGTCCACTTATTGAGTCATGTCGTCCGCCATGTGCTTCGACGAAATTTTCGCCCCATAATTCCTTGCGCACCTAGATTATCCCCACCCCCTACCCCCGGGACAAGGCTACTTGCAAAATTCCCCACCCCCGGGCCACAAGGGCCGACTTTGTCCCGGGGGGAATGGTAACTGTAGCAATTGAACCATGCATTACATGTAAGCCCAGTAAATATTCTGTATGTGTCTATGATTGGACTGAAGTAATAAACAATATAAGAAAGGCTGACTGTACAGTTGGGAAAAAAATGTATATTTCCAATATTTCGTCAGGCACGGCCTGACTTCTTCAGGGTACTGATTATAGGCAACATCGTTACAATTCAAATAACCAAGAGACAATGGAATATAAGGTTACAAGCAAAAACGTTTCAAAATTCAAATAATACAAGATAAGTAAGAAAGTATAAAAGATGACATGTGCTATAAATATAAAATAGGGGGGTTTACAATTCCTCGCGCTTATTGATACCCTTGGGTTCAAGTGTTTGACTCTGTTCTATTAATAGTCCCTCCCTTGCTTTGCGGGTAGCGTCACGAGATGAATGCATGAGTTCTAATGGGATGAGTTCCATGTCAGTGGGTGAATGGTTGTCGGAAAGAGAAAATGGTCTGAAACTGTAGTAGGTCTCGAGGTAGGGGTGGGTCTGTCAACTGGTCTTCGGTGTTCGTTAAATCTGTCTTTAAGTCGCCGTTTCGTTTCACCTATGTACTGTTTGTTACAACGTCGGCAGTGTACCATGTAGATGAGATTTTTTGAGTTACAGTCAATGTAATGTGTGATAGTTCTGGTTTCCCCAGTGACAGAAAATGAGTAGTTAGTTATTTATATTGGAAATATACAATTTTTCCCCAACTGTACAGTCAGCCTTTCTAATATTGTTTATTACTTCAGTCGTAAATTTGCTGACTAGATCCTCCAGGATCCGGTACCTTTGCAGTTGCCTCTTGCCATTCAGTGTCTATTATTGGACACAACTTTTTCTTTCGGATTGTGATAGGGAGTGGAAGTGTTTGATGAGGAAGCTTCTTGATAATCCCTGATCACGTTCCGTTTCTGCAAAGTTCAACTCGAACAGTTTGATATTTAAAGTTACAGCAATGTTGCCTTGGGTAACTTAAACTTGCTTCGCGTTGAATATTTAATTTGTGCTATTTTTAGTAACAAAAATGGTGGATCAACGTATTATAGATTTTTTTTCAGATTTGAAATTCTTATTGCACGCTCTTTCAGAAATCGCCATTGTATATCCCATAATACAAAATAAAAATTTTGCCGCCAAACTTGTGACGTAATTTTCCCGCCAAAAATACTAAAATTTGAAAATCGAAAACGGTAACTTTTTAGAAAATGGCGAGAGTTGTATTGTGGCAAAGTTCCATGGTCAGAGCATCAAAACGTAAAAAGTAGTTTAACCGTGGCCGGAAATCTTCCACAAAAAAAAAACAGCATAAAAAGCACTCAAACACTCGGTAATCAATACTGCAATGGGTTAAATAATAAATGCTTCATTTATCCTGAAAAACCGATCAGCGAATTTAAAATAAAAACGCTGGTATAAACCGGTGATCAGTGTATATACAAGTCGAAAATAAAAATGGAATAAAAAAACTAACAAAAATATTTACATTGATAAAAAACCTATAATCTACATAAAAATCGATGTAAGTAGGTATAAAAATAGGTATAAAGACGCCACGATTTCAAGCTGTGTACAGCTTCTTGTTAGTCGGGCTCTTGGCTATAAGCCAAGTGCCAGACTTATAGGGTGTGTTCCTTTCGGAGAATCCAAAAACGGATTTGCCAGATTTCGTCGCCGAAAAGAACGAGAAATCCGGTTTTGGATCTGTAACCTTGGTTAGCTTTTGCAAATGCAAAACGCGCGTTTATTTGCACAAAGTGAATGGCTGAAAAGTTACAGATTATTATGGTAAACAAACCGCAATTTTCATATAAGCTTAATTCTCTGATACAAACTAAGCCGTACAAATCTGCTCGAAATGCGAACTCGAATTGAACAAGCTGCTAAATGTCAGGGCCTTTTTACATAGCAAATTACACTTATATGTTCTTATTTGAGTTTCTAAGCAATTTCTAACGGCATATGGTCAATATATGAATGTTTTACTGTTTGCCCGCATGTTTGACAAATGGCGGCACCAAAAAGGCTCGACCTGACCGTGCTCTAATAATAATAATAACTTTATTGTTTATATAGCGCACAATATATATCTCTCTGCTAGAAAAGCAATGGGCGCGCAAGGGAGGAAGGGAACGCGAAAGAGCCTCCGTTTCTTTCTCCTTCCCATGGTCCCTCGCGCTCATCACCAGTCGCTTCGCGCCTTCGCGCTCGTCACGCGAAACGCCTGAGGAGGAGGCTGGCATAGATACTAATCCGTAAATCTGGATTTGGACTCTTTAGATTTCAAATCCAGGGAATCCTTTTTCAAAAAGGATTCGCCAGATCAAAATAACCGGATTTGGATTTGCCGAAAGGAACGCGAAATCCATTTTAGGATCGAAAATCCGTTATGCGCATTTCAGTTTACATTTACATTTGGAATGAGAGCCCGATGAGAGGCAACCCTGCCACAGGGAGCCCATACAATCTGTTTGTGTAACATAATGACCGTTTGTAATTTTATAGGAAATGTATGAGATTTACCTAAATTTCATATTATGGCGACGTATCGCCAAATGTATGTACTGATCAACGCTAAATAAACGTTAAATTACCTTATTTGTTGTGTGTTGTCGTCCTTTTGCCGTAAAAGTGATTTTTGAGCGATTTTGAAGGATTCTGAGTTCGCCGTTGACTGTACTTTACAGTCAACGGCGAACTCAGAATCCTTCAAAATCGCTCAAAAATCACTTTTACGGCAAAAGGACGACAACACACAACAAATAAGGTAATTTAACGTTTATTTAGCGTTGATCAGTACATACATTTGGCGATACGTCGCCATAATATGAAATTTAGGTAAATCACATACATTTCCTATAAAATTACAAACGGTCATTATGTTACACAAACAGATTGTATGGGCTCCCTGTGACCCTGCGTGCATGTCATATTTCAGAATATTTTAATGCAAAATGTGCAATTGACTTTCCTTTGTGATTTAACCTAAAACATGTCTGCTCAACGAAAAAAGAACCACGCAGTGGAATCTTTCATGAATGACGAAACGAAACAGATCAAGTAAAAGGAACTTACATTATTGCCGGATTTGGCGAGAGTTCCTTTCTACAACGATTCCTTTTCTTTCTTTTCGAGCAACAGATGGATGGAAGTAATAAAGTTGAACTTGAAGTTAAAGTTGACGTTGCATGCACGAGTGATTGCGAAAGACTGATTAAAGGTTTCAAATGACGAAGTAACGTGCATGACGGATCACCTTGTGTGACCGGAAAAGCGACTGTAGATAGAACTTGACTTGTTGGTTCTGAATCTTGTTACGGTAAATTCTAGTTTTGTTGTAGTATTGAAGAACCCAACACTCCGTGGTTTTTATTCAAATTGCAATTTTCCATGCTCTGGCTGCCCTGGACGTAGCATCATAACCTGTGGTCGGGTGAGAATAAGAACACAAGATTGCAGATTATTACCCCATGGCCTCTTTACATCAGGGGAGGGTGGCCCTACTGCGTGGGTTGTTGGGCAGCCCTCCTAAAAGGGCAACAACATAACTCTCCAAAACTTGACCAAGTGTAGCATCTAAATGAAACAGGAAATGGCGGGCAAAATAATGTGTTCATCGCTTTTGCCGATAGCAGAAAGCAGCTGCCTTTCAGTGTTTCAGTTCACCTACCTTGAAATGAATACATGAAATTTCATATTTGAATGATTTATTTTCAAAAAAATCGATTCATAGACTCGTGACTCATCCCATTGTAACATTGGTCTCGCAAGGGACAAAAAAGAATGGAGTCCATGACGGATATCTAAGCCATGACCTTTTATTGGGAGACATGTTGCATCATAAAGCATCCATGCTTTTAAAACGTTTCATCCCGACTTCAATGCGTAATAATTATGACTGCTTGCCAGAGTATTTTTTTAAAATATAATATTATGTTTGTAAGAGTACTGGACTCCCTGATCTAACTACTCATTTTAAACTTGGTTGTTTTTTTGGTATGCTAACAGTGCAGGGCCTTTTCCAGTTGTAACAATTGACATACAGAATCACTTCAGATTGCTTTTCAACATTTTATTTAACAGAAAAATACACAGTTGAATGACAAAAATAAAATATCACTTTTAATTATTAAATACGAAAGTCGTCAAAGTCGTAAATTATAATACATGTGCTTTATTTTAAAACTATACATCTGGGTAGTGCCTACTGAATTGCCTGATATGCAATGAGCATTGTGCATTATCGTGGATAGAGAAAATTAATTCATGGCTCACCTAAACATGTATCATTTTTAAATGCAATATAGTGTGCATGTACACATGGTTTGTTGTGTGCTTAACGTGGCATTATTTATAACATAACAACAACAATCTTTATACAGAGAGCTCACTTCACTATTGTAGTGGTATTATGTGAGGCCCTGTGAAAATAAAAATGGTTAAAAACTAAGTTAAAAAGATTAAAAAACTACAAAATTACACTAAGAATTATATATAATACACCAAAAGCTATAAAAACATGTAAGTTGTAAAAATCTTTTTTTTAACAGTGATTGGACTCATTTTTTAAGAGGAAAGACTATATTACACTGTACACTTACACTATCTTCAAAACTCACTGAAAACAAAACACAAATTATTGAAGAAAGTGGGAGCTCAAGATAATAAATCAGTTGTAACTTTAACTGTAGAACAGTAAATAACATTTGTTGCGACTGATCTAAAAAAGTTAAACAATCTTGTTATCTATTTGCCTCAATTCTTGTTTTTTTTTCATGATACAATTAGGTAAGAGTTGCCAACAGAACTTTTCCCAGTTGCAGGTTCAAACTCCCACACTTCTAAAAGCTGGATTTCGTGAAGAAAATTAACATTACTGAGATTACTGAGAGAAGCTATTAGAAACTTAATTTTCCAAAAAGATACATCTACTACACACTGTACAACATAAAATTATCCAGCTGATAACTAAGAAAACAATAGCATTAAGGGTTGCTATTAAAATGACTGTCAGGTAGTCCTGTGACTGCAATGAAATTATGCTAAAAAATGAAAGATTCAAAAATTGTGTGTTATTCAACTTTTACTACAGTTGCTGGTATCATGGTGGAAATTAAGGCCTCTTCTGCCAGGTTATGTTTAAGGAAAAATGAAGTCCTTTCAGAGGTCAATTGAATAGATATCTTGTAAGGATTGAGTAGCTTTAATCTGTTTGTACATGTAGAAACTTCTTGGGATAGTAGTTCACAACTCTGGCAGTAAAAGACAAATGGCTAAAATCACCAGTGAAAAGTTAACAAAAATCATAAACTGAACAAGACAATTTTGATAAATTATCTGCAGCACAAAACTGAGCTTAACTCAACTTGACTAATGACTCAAACTTGACACATGCTACAAAATTTTATGTAAAGTATTTTACTTTACATTTGAAGTTTTCTGTTGTGTTGAACTTCTTTTTACTTAGATCCAAATGTATATGCGTAGCATTAACTATCCTGCCAGCTGAATAGCACCAGCCTTCTGGAAGTTCTCACTTAAAACAGCTTGCTGAACATTCTGTAGTCTGGACTCCTGCTCCTGATGCTCAACGTCTTCCTCATCTTCACCACTACATGTAAGAATACACAGTCTATACACAAGGAGGCTCAATGCAATGGCATTCTTACAGGTGAAAAAGATGTGCATCTCACTGTACACTTTATACTGAATGATAAGCAGTAGTCGAAGAATCAGAAACGGACCATCTTGCATGAAAATACCAGTAAGGATCCCAAATATATCTCCATGAAGTAACATTTCCCTGCGAGAAATCTCTTTCACCTCCCCACGAGCGGTAGTAATGGGATTGATCTTTTTCTCCTTTACACCTTTAAATCCTTTTCCACGCATCATATTCATCTCTGTCTGTCTCCTTTTCATCTGTAATCTCTGAATGTATCTCTCTTTAAGGTCTTCTTGCTTCCCATACCTATGGAGACTTATTTTCCGATTTATTACATCATCAGGGTTCACCTAAAAGATAAAACAATATAAATTTCCTAGCATTATATCTAGCTTGATGGTACTTGTTGTTTCTAGCAGTTTGATACTCGTTCCAATCGTTTGGGTTACCCGAGCGCACAGACTTCTTTTTCAGGTGATTACAATTTATTATTATATCTTTGAGTTCGGAAGTAAGCCAAGGTAAAGGTTTATGTTGCACTCATTTTGTTTTCGGTGGAGCATGTCTGTTAGCAACACTTAAAAATAAATCCTTCCAAATATTCCACATTTCATTAGGCGAATCCATAGATTCCATATCTCCCCAGGGTAATGCCTGTACTTCATGAATAAACAAGTCTGGATTAAAATTCTTTAACGACCTTGTGGTAACATATGTGTCTATTTTTGCTAGGAACTGCAA
The DNA here is from genome assembly GCA_022457155.1 of Cladopsammia gracilis. Taxonomy (NCBI): domain Eukaryota; kingdom Metazoa; phylum Cnidaria; class Anthozoa; order Scleractinia; family Dendrophylliidae; genus Cladopsammia; species Cladopsammia gracilis. Next base: position 8,144 of record JAJGOT010001049.1, read on the forward strand.
TTTTACAAATAACATACACAAGGCAGTGGTCACTAATTCCACAATCAATCATGCCCTGAAACACAACTCTTGATTCTTCATTAGTAAAAATTAGATCAATGAGTGGCTCAGAAGATGCCATTAGTCTGGTTGGTTTGTTTATCATTTGAGTGAGTTGATTGCTTTCGCAAATTGTGATTAATTGACTCAGTTCAGAATTCCGATTTTCAGAGAGGTAATTACAGTTAAGATCCCCGATAACAATAATCTCTTTGTTCTCAAAGTCAAGCTTTTTTTACAACATCTTCGGGAAAACAAAAGAATTTGTCTTTGGTTCCTGGGGGCCTGTAAATTGCAAAAATAGAAAAAGTTTGCAAATTTGATTTAATTATATCAACAACAACTGCCTTGTAAATGCCGCTTATGAGATCCGTTCTGTTTTGAAATTTGTTGTAGAGCAGAATGGGGAGAGGAGGGAGTGAGGAGAGGGAGAGGAGGGAGTGAGGGAAAAGAGGGAGAGGAGGGAGAGGAGGGAGTGAGTGGAGGGAGAGGAGGGAGGGAGTGAGGGAGAGGAGGGAGAGGAGAGGGAGAGGAGGGAGTGAGTGAGTGGAGGGAGAGGAGGGAGTGAGGGAGGAGAGGGAGGAGAGGGAGAGGAGGGAGAGGAGGGAGTGAGTGGAGGGAGAGGAGGGAGGGAGGGAGTGAGGGAGAGGAGGGAGAGGAGAGGGAGAGGAGGGAGTGAGTGAGTGGAGGGAGAGGAGGGAGTGAGGAGAGCTCAAGCATGTTAAGGCATGGCTCAGAGCCTAATTTGCATAAAACCTGAAAACGATCATAACTTTAAAGTGATTCACCTGAACAGGCTCAAACTTAGCAGCAAGATAAAACTTATTAACCTTGAACCATTGTTTACTTTAAATGTCGCATATTTGCATCACGTGACCTGTTATGATTGTTTTCCTACACAAAAAGAAAATTGAAAATGGGGTGCCGAGATGGCATATAATGGATAATATATATAGATAGGCTTAGCCTAACAGCGGAGCTCTCTGAACAGAAACGATGATGATAAGCTTAACTAGGTGAAAGGTCGGAAGCACAAGAATAATTAGAATTAAGATTGACGACCAGGCTATTTTTCAATTTTAGCAATTCTCAAAAACAGTAAGCTTATTACGCGACCGTCTGCACAGTGCATTTAGACTGCACAAATTCCACAAAAGCTCACTGTTTCTGAAATGTGAAACCTCTCTTGAGTAGCAAACCGCGAAAAAAAGCAGGGAAAAACGATTTTGCAAACCGTTTTCTCCGCTAAACACAACAAAAGTGTTTTTTTTTCCTTTTAAAATGTTTTATTCATCAATAACAAATCCCTAAAGTTTACAATATTATCCTGAGAGGCTAGTCATTTCCGGTTACAAGGCATCCTGCGTTATAAAGCTAGTCATTTCCGGTTACAATAATACAAGGTCAGTTCCGGTTTACACGAGTCACTTGAAAGTCTATAGTCCGTAAGGGATTATTTATAAAGTTCATTTCCGGTCGTTTGGTCCACTTGAAAGTCCTTTCTGGTTTGCACATGATTACTTTAGTCATTTCTGGTATTGAATGATGAGTTGCCAGTAGCTAAATTATTTATAGAGTCACAAGCTTTGACTGTTGTATTTCACAAATATTCGGATGACACCACAAAGCAGAAAATTTCTATTTGGTCATTCGGGAGAAATCAATTTGCCCGGGGGGAGGGGGTACTCCCATATATGAGCTATATAGGTATGTGCCGCTGTCAAGGGTATGGTTTTCAAGCAGTTTAGTCTGGGATAGGGTATAGTAATCCGAAATTTTTGGTCTAGAATAGGGTATCATTTTCCACAAAACTGATCAGTTGCATGAAGAATTTAGTCTAGACGAGGTTTACTGGCAAATGGAAAAATCGGTAAGGTGTGCTGTACGACATTTTTACTGACCCCTGGTATCTGAGACTGTGATAGTGAACAAGTTTCTGCAAAATAGTGAGTCTAGAAAAGGTCTAGGATAGGGTAGGATTTTTCGGTGTTTATTCTAGAATAGGGTTGCAAAATGCAGCTAAAATGGTCTAGTATAGGTTAAGGGTCTCAGAGTCCCAGTCCCCCCCCCCGGGGCAATTTGCAACTGTGTTGTGATGTCATTCCTTATGTCCCTTACAGTGTCCCAACAGTTCTCAGTGCCATTGTCAAAAGTTGCTTTATTTCGAAAAACCCATATACCATAAAGTATGGTCTTAATGAAAAAGAAAATAGTCTTAACATTAACTAAAAACCTAGTAATGAGTAGTGCCGATAGGGTGGGAGTGAAAACACCCCACAACCTTTCACAGGTTCAAATTTTAATCTAGCTTGGAAAGGCATGGTAAGGAGGCCATAAGGAGTGTCCGGACGTGAGCACCAAGCTCCTAACCTCATGGCTTCTGTACTCTTTGCCACGTTTAATTTAGTCCCTGTACCTGTCTCGTATTTGTGAAGTATAAAGGTAAACAATTTGTCTAAAGAAAAAAATGTCCTTTACAAAACATGTGGAGTCATCCGCTTATTGGCGAATTTTAAAACGCTTTCCTCAGGCTTCTGGAATGAGAAAACCTTCAATAGTATCGTCCTTTCTCATACTGGTCGCCAAAACTTCTGCGCATAAAATGCACAAAAGTGGAGACCGGGGATCTCCCTGCCTCACCCCCCACTCGAGTGGAATTTCTTTGGTCAAAAACACATTAACTATAATTTTCATATTTGCTTGACAGTATAATGTAGAAATCCACCGCTGGAAATTAGGGCCAAATCCAAAACGACTTAAAACATTGGTAAAAAGTTTTCCAATGTTTTTCTACCATGTCAATTGTCAAAGGCTTTCTCTTGATCAATATTCAGCAAGATACCAGTTTCATTGGTAATATTTATATAATTTAGAGTGTCACGCAAGAGAAATAAATTCTCAAAAATCGTCCTACCTGGGACGGAACAAGTTTGATCTTCTTGAAATAATCGAGGGTAACAATTTTGAAAGTCTGTTTGTAAGAGCTTTTGAACAAATTTTTGTAATCAACATTGAGTAGCGAAATGGCGGGGTCACCATTGTTTGAGGTTTTTCTTATCATCTTTCTTGTAAAGTAATCTAGTCACGCTTCCTTGCATTGAATCACTGAGAGAATTATTTTCCAAACTAAATTTATAATTTCGAACAGAATAGGGCCTAAAAGATCCCAGAATTTAGCGAAAAATTGTTGAGGTAATCCGTCTGAACCGGGGGTTTTCCCTGAAGAAAGTCCACGCATTGCGTGGGTAATTTCAGCCAAAGATAAAAATCCTTCGCAGGATAAAATTTCGCTCTCACTTAATCTGTTTACAAGTTTGTTCAAAAATTCGGTTTGGACTGTTAAATTAACAGGTTCTTGCAAGTACAAATTACGGTAAAAATCGAAATGGGCCGGAATCTTGTGAAAAGACTTCAACACCGGCGGAGTTATAAATAGATTGAACAGTATTTTTCTGAGCACGTGAATTTGGTAGGTTTTTCACCTTCTTCAAGCCATTTGACTCTGCTACGAATTTGGCTTCCTCTCATTTGGGATAAATTAATGGCCCGAATTTCTCTTTCAAGCGTTACTATGGTGGTTTTCGCTGAGCTATCTCCTTCAATAAGAGCCCGTTTAGCTTCGATCAAAGAATTTATAGTTGCGTGGCCTTTTAATATCGCGATTTAACTTAATATGCGTTGTTTACTTCGACCAAAATCTATAGCAACTAATTTTATAGATTCTTTAAGAAAATCCTACAAAGCTTGAATGGAAGTAAATGTTTTCCAGTACAATGCATGTTTCTTAATAATTTCTGAGATCATATCGCAAATATCAAATTATAAATTTAGCCTCCAAAGTCCTGGTCCACGGGAAAATGCATTATGCAAATTGCGGCTTAAATCAACAGAATCATGATCGGAAAAAACACAAGGCAAAATTTCACATTTTAAAAAGGAATCATACAAGTCCTGAGCAATAAAAAAATTATCCAAACGTGTACCAATAGTTTTATCCGCATTATTACCATGTGCATTGTATTTTTCAGTCGGCCGTGTTTTTTTGCGCCAGAGAACACTGTGCAGATCTTTCAAATCCATGGAAATTGTAGGATTTCCTCCAAGCTTATCAGAAACGTTTTCAATGCAGTTAAAATCGCCAGCAATAATTTTAAAAGAGTTCGGAAAAAATATTCATGAATTGTGTCATAAAAGTACGTTCACTTGGATTCGTGGGTGCATAAGTATAAAACCAAATTAATTTTCGTGTCGTCGAGTTCAGTTAAAACACTAACAATTCTACCAGAAGAATCTTTTTTCCATTGTAAACATTCGAAATCAGTATTTTCAGCGACAAGAATGGCAACGCCGCCTTGTTTACCAATGCAAGAGCGGGCGACCAGAAACTTTTATCGCGCCATTTCATTTAGCTGTCAGAGAATTTATCGCATTTTGTCTTGTCGCTAAAGGTTCTTGTAAACAAATAAAATCAGAACGGGAATTTTTCGCAAAATCAAAAACAGAGCGTTGTTTCGCTTCATTGCCAAAACCACGGATATTCAAAGTTGTAAATTTAGCTCTGAATGCAAAAACTTGGAGAAAATTCTTCTGGTAAAATTAACACATTTAACTTAAGCTTAAGCTTAAGTCTTATTATTAAAGTAAACAATTTTTGCAAATCACATTTAGACGTTACTTGCTTTTCTGCTTATGTTTGTTTGTCCGATGTCCAGTGTTTCTCCTCTTCGGCAAAGGCAATTATGTTAATTAAAGTTAAAGTTAAAGGTTGTTCGCCATCATATTCATAACGTTCGAGATTTTTAGCGTCCGTTTTCTCCGCTCCCGTGGTACTGGATTCCGTAATAAAATCAAACATCTCCCCGCATTGAAAAATGTATGACGTTCCCCGAAGCAAGATTTTATCCCAGGAAGCTCTTCTTTTTCCACTATAGCGGCTTCTGAGTATCCCTGTCTTGAGTAGCAAACCGCGAAAAAATGCAGGAAAATAACGACTTTAATTTCAACCGTTTTCTCCGCTGAGTAAACACAGCAAACAATGAAAGTGTTTTCCCAGCTGACGTGACATTCGGCCGTGTAACCGCGCAAAAAACAAAGCCTCGCTTTGGTTACTATATGACGTCGTACGCGCATGTTTTGCAACGTCATACGCACCCGCGAGCTAGTCCTGCGCGACGGAGCGCGGTCCTGTGTGACGCGGTGTGACGCCGTGTGACGGCGGAGGCCGGGCACACGCGCGCCCGCGAAACATTCCGCTATCCATGACCATGAAAAATGAGGGCATAGGTTCTATGAGTATGGGGCTGCGCAGCCAGGCCTTCGGCCTGGCAAGTGCTCCGCTATAAATTGAACCGTAAATGTATTTGTATGCTTCTCCCCTATATGAACCTGGCCGGAATGGTTGACTATGATTTACAGTTAAAGGGTTATTTCGTAAAACAGGTCACGTGACATATTTTGTCTCTTAATATCTTGTTAATAAAATACAAAAATTGTCCATTCCGGGCAGGGATAGTATTTATGCATTGAGGCAAACAATTGCTTATGATTTTCTCTTGGCTAAAGTTAACCATCCTTACCCCATTCGAAGTTTCCTTTTTGTCCAAATTATGACGTCATCAGACACGTGACCACAAAAATCAAACCTTAAGTTATTTAAGGACGCTAAATCCAGTTTGTTGTACACTTTTGGTGACTCTTGGGGCTAAAATACATTACTTCCAAAGGAAAAAATAATTTACTTCGCGGGGGGTCTACACCAAGGGACGAGCCATGCCTTAACATGCTTGAGAGGGAGAGGAGGGAGTGAGGAGACGGAGAGGAGGGAGAGGAGGGAGTGAGTGGAGGGAGAGGAGTGAGGGAGAGGAGGGAGAGGAGAGGGAGAGGAGGGAGTGAGTGAGTGGAGGGAGAGGAGGGAGTGAGGAGAGGGAGAGGAGGGAGTGAGGGAGAAGAGGGAGAGGAGGGAGTGAGTGGAGGGAGAGGAGGGAGGGAGTGAGGGAGAGGAGGGAGAGGAGAGGGAGAGGAGGGAGTGAGTGAGTGGAGGGAGAGGAGGGAGTGAGGAGAGGGAGAGGAGGGAGTGAGGAGAGGGAGAGGGAGAGGGAGAGGGAGAGGGAGAGGGAGAGGGAGAGGGAGAGGGAGAGGGAGAGGGAGAGGGAGAGGGAGAGGGAGGTAAGGGAGAGGAGGGAGAGGAGGGAGTGAAGAGAGGGAGAGGAGGGAGGGAGTGAGGTGAGGGAGAGGAGGAAGTGAGGTAAGGGAGAGGAGGGAGTGAGGAGAGGGAGAGGAGGGAGCAAGGAGATGGAGAGGGAGGTGAGGGAGGTAAGGGAGAGGAGGGAGTGAGGTAAGGGAGAGGAGGGAGTGAGGGGAGAGAGGGGGGGAGGATAGAAGAGGGGGGAGGAGGGCTGGAGTTTGGACCCTGGGTGCAACAGGTTTTCTTGGGCTTGCCTGCCTCTCATATGTAACCTGCCTCTTACATGTCTCTTCGTATAACATAAGAAAACATAATTTATTTGAGAGCTCTGAACCAATTAGAAATATGCTAATACACTTTCATGTCAGAATCTGGATGGTTGTTTACTTATTAGTCGGGGAGCTAAGATCTGAAAAAAATCGTCTTGTTCAACCAATCTCACAGGAAAGGTTTAATAACGGATTCGGATAGATTGAACCCTCCTGATTAACACTAGGTACGTTGTAGAGTCGGATTGTGGTATCAGTTTTGAGTTAAAGGTATGGTTTGGTAGGCTACCGGAAATGCAGTATAAAAACGAGGCAGAATGCAAATTTTGAAGTAGCCATTTTTGGGGGGGTCAAAAACGCACAGAAACCTCGCAGAATGTAACACTTAGTTATTTTTTGTCCATAACAATTTAGATTGTGTGAATATGATATCATGTGACTGATCACATGATTATTCCTGTACGTCACTTCCGGTTTTCGAAGTTTCTGTTACTAGCTTCCTAGTTGACAACTAATTTACAAAAAAAGTATACCAACCTCACAAAATGTAAACGTTTAATTACTTTCAGTCCATAAAAATACAGAAAGTGCTATCATTAACGACATCACGTGACTGATCATGAGATTATTTCGGTTTTACGCCACTTCCGGTTATCGCAGTTCCCGTCATTGCTTCATAATTTAAGCCGTTAGGAGCATGCATTTTGTCAATTAAGTTGTTTTATCAAAACGTTTCATCCCTAAACGCATTACTTTTGACTATTATGTGTGTTCTTTTGTTTATTTTGTACAGTACCTGGCTGGAATCTCATACTTAAGGTTATAAATCATTGAGAAAAAAATTGTTTGAAGTTACATAAATGTTTGAGCTGTTTCTCGGTAAAATTGTTCACTTTCGATAGAATGACTTTCTTTTGCTTCGTAATATCGTCTCTAATCATCCACGTCCATCTCATCTGAAACATAACCACTGCCCTTATTGGGATTATGACAGTTGTCAGCAGCCATGCACTTACACGCCTCAGTGCATGCCAGTCCATTGCTGCGGCAGGAGCAGTTCTGCGTGCACGAAGACCTAGAACATTGGCAGTTAGTGAGCTCTAAGATACTCGCCGGGGCTGGTGGCTTCGTCATTAAATGAGGGGACATGACACCATCTTCTATCGACCAGCCGTGATCCTATTCGAAATAGTGTACAAACCGCAGATGAAGTCTTCAGCTTTCTTTGCTGTCTCCACATCGGCATCGGGGGATTGTCCAACACAAGCCAAACTTGCCTGGTGCACTTTGTTCTTGAAGATGCTCTTCCATGCTTTCTTCTTGCCTATTCTCGACATGGCACTTGTAGAATCACATCCCGTTAACGAGTGAAAAGCGGGGAGGGCTTTGCACATTAGTGGGCCAAGACCATCTGCAATCTTGTGGGCTGGAATGTACCGCAGACGATCCTTCATCCCAGTGCGAAACCGCAACTCAGATCCGATCTGATCATAATGTGTGACACAAAGAAGTAGCACATCTGTATCTGGGGACTGAATTACAATCCTCTCAGCGTCTCGACTAGCGTTTTGGGCGTGTAGCAGCATTCTAGTATCCACTTCTTCATGATCAGAATCTAATGCTGGAACTTCGCCACACTGTCCGTTCTTAATCGATACTGCTAAGTGCCCATTCGTCATTTCCCCTCCGATAACAAGCTCTTTGTCTGCCGGCAGAAGATGTTTAGCCATTTCAAACCAAACCTCCGTGAGGAAAGTAGATAGGCTTACTTTATTCACAGCATTACTGATGTACTTCGGAAACTGCTTAGGGACTGGCGTTGATGCCCTGTGGATCCGCACCTCTAATGCGCTTTCCTCGCCACGTTTCTTCCGTTCTCCGGCCTTGATGGAAAGCTGCCAGTACTGATCAAATACCACATCCAGTCGATGGCAGCTCTGTTGAAAGTGAGATGTTAAGCCTTCAAAGTACTTGGCTGCCATCTCTCCAAAGGTCGATGCTCTGGCAAATCTCATCATTTGCACTAGAGCCATAGCATCTAAGATGTGAACTGTTGGCATAGTCGGAAGGTACGTCAGCCGTGCCTCCACGGTCACGTTGTTTTCCAGTATCTGGAGAAGCACACTCTTGTTGGTCTTCCGGAGAGTGCCATCGGTGTGTGCCAGAGAATATGGAACTGCCGAAAGCTCAAAGGAAAGAATCTCTCTTAAGTTTACTTGTCGGACATTGGCAACGATCAGCAGCCTTCCAAATAGATCTCTGTCTTCCGTTGTTGCCACAAGCTTCTCGTCTGTGCCTTTCATGGTGGTCTTTTTTGTCATGGAACAGAATGTCTTGATCTTAAGGCTTGGTATAGCGTCCCAGAAACTGACATTATTAGAATTCAAGCGTTGTTCTATGAAACTGTTCATCTGTTCCTGTCCTTTGGCTACACTTGTCACCAGCCTTTCAGCTACATCGACAGGCAATACAACACCAGTTGCGATGTTATTTAGAGAATCACTCTCTTTAGAAAAAGGGTCTTTCATTAGGCCTGACTTGAAACAGGCAAATATCTTCTGAACGTCATTCTCGTCACGCTCAACTCTCTTTGAGGCTGCTTCCTTGTGGGTGCCATTTCTGTCCGAATCATCGATACCACACATATGCTTGACTGCAGAGGTAATTGCCGCTCTCTCATGACTGGTCAAAAACCACTTCTGTAGCGCATCTGCATTCAGGCTGATCCCAACAATACCACCTTTAGACTTTGAATCCAAATTGATGGATTGTTCGAGTGCCATATCAGTCCATACTCTTGCGAAAGGTTGGCTTGAGCGGCTTATTGCATGATCTCCTTCCATAAACTGCTGGTAGACTGCAGGGTGTTCCTGCTCAAGTTGTCCCATGTCTGCTAAGTAAACGGGAAGCCAACGGGCGTAGTTTTGGCGGTCATGTGCGAAGAAATAAGGAGCCATTGCAGAGGCCAATGCGAGATGAAGGCGCCAGTTTCCTGTTTGTTCTGCTTTCACGAACTGCAGAAGCATGATCACCATGTGTATGTACTCATCCCAGAACACAAACATCGGTGACTAAGCCCTTTATGCTTGTCGAAAGGTTTCAAACAGCTCCGTTACGATCTTTAACTCATCTGTGATTCTTTCAGCTCCCTGCGAGACATTCTTCTTGCTCTTTAGTGCCAAATGGAATGATTTCATGCTATCTTCGAGGTGCTTCTCATCCACATTTGCCTTGAGGGAACTTTGGTCCTCACCATTTAGCCAGTGAAGGAATGCCTGCCACATTAAAGGAAATAACGCCTCCATGGTTATCTTGTGCGCCCTGACTCCGCGGTTGTATGACTTTCCTTTCATTAGGGACATCACAGTTCCTGGTCCATGGGTACCAGACTCAATTAAGGCATCTTTTATGCCTGAGCTTTGGTATCTTTTTCCCAACACCGCTAAGAAATTGAGAGCAATGTGAAAACCTCTCAGTCGAATGATGGTGTGAGGAAATTCGCCTGGGTTTTTCCAAATGATCTGTTTTGCTTTAATGTAGATCGCCAGATCGAAGGTGATAACCGTGTCCTTCTGATCAAGGCTAGCACACATGTTAACCGCTTTCTTCATAACTGCGTATACTGTGCTGAACTCGGTGGATGACCCATTTATCATCGGGCAATATCCAATCACAGTTGGCAGCGTGTTGTCGGGAAAAATCAAGGAGTTATACCCACTCCAGCCTGGTATGGTCTGCTGCATAGTTTCCTCGTCTCCCTCTCTCGTCTCCTCAGTGAACAACTTCATTGGGGAAAGTCGTGCAAGAGCCCATGTCAGATCCATTGTGCATGATGACTTGTATTCAGGTGTCGTGGTAAAGGCCTCAGCGTGTGGTTCTAACTTGCCGATGAAATCTTTAACGGCTGGTCGCTTGCCATGGGCAGAACACTCCAAGATATCATCATAGACATCAGCTTTCTCAAGAGATCTCTCTCTGCCTGCATGGTCAGTATGTACTACTGGCAGTGGCATCGGTCCGAACGGTTTTTTTGGAAAACGACAAGAGTCGTAATGTGGGTCGTGCTCTTTCCATCTAATGTTTCCTCATTAAGGTCATTGTTATCCGCAGCGAACTGGATGAACGAACCTGGGGATATATTAGATGGTATAACAGTACCACTCTGTTGAGATTTTGCCAAGACCTCCTTTGCTAGACCAGTATCCATGCTCTCTATCTCATCGTAGGATGAACAGTGACCCATGCGATTTAGAATAGATACCAGCTGCTTAGATCCGGTCATATGATGCACAGACATGGCTAGACCGACGTGTTTGGGAAGTTTAATCCGACAATGAGACGAACAGTGAATTGCATCTTGGGCTAAACAAAGACTTTCCTCTCATCAGCAGCATTACTACAACTTGAATCAAAGTCCACCTCCACATCATCATTCGTGACCATCCAGCGCAGAAACAAGTACAGATCTCTAGGCACTATATGTTTCGCTGTTACCATGTCTATATCGTTGACACTAGCTGGGTATATGGATATACCTTTACACTGCCTCATTTGATCTTTTAAGAGCTTTGCTGCTCTGTACAGCAGAAGTGTCGGAGAGGGATCTTGTGTGCATTGGTTTCGGTTTTCTGCCTGAGGAGCTGATGGTTGATCATTGTTCTGAATAGCAGAAGCGTTGATGACATCTTGTAATGAAATGGAACTTGAGTACACAAGCTGTGGACTTGTCTTCTGGTAAGGCTGAGGAAACACTATAGCTTCTCCAAAATGGCTTTTCATGCAAAGCTTCAATGTCTGCTTAGTGTAATTTTGACCATCGATTCCCCTTGTTTCTAGCAACTCAATATATTTCTTCAGCAAAGAGGACATATCGTAAGCTTTTCCAATTTCCAATCCTTTTCTGATGTCAGAAGCCATTTCAAGAAATGCTTTGTCATAGGCCGATTCTTTCCCTGATTCTTCTTTAAAAGCTTGAGATTTTAAATTAGATTTGCTCACACAAGCTGCAAAGCATGCTTTATGGTATCTAGCTTCTGTGGCAACTAAGTCGTTATGGACACCAAGCAGCACACGGAGCATGTCTTGGTCTCCCTTAGCTTCTGCACACTGCTTTATGGTATTAGCTGCTTCAAACGTGGACACGTTTTGCATTGCCTTTTCTTTCTTGTAGGTTCGATTTTTGCAAAACATACATTTTGACCAATCATGAGGGGCGACGCTGGATCGAGAAACTCTAGGAGAAAGGTCGCTTGACTCCCCTTCAATATCTTCCTCCACCACCGCTGATGTTTTATTTGAAGCATATTTGATGTTTTGAATACTCGTGTACATCGCATAGCAGGAGGCGTGCCAAAGATCTTCGTCTTCATATAACAAATCTAAATCAGGCGAAAGCCTTTGATAAACATCATCCTTTTGAATTTTTCATAGTTTCGATATTAAGTTAGCAACAGAGGATTCTTTGCCTTTTCTCAGTTTATCTTTTGAGTCGGACTGACAGATTAGACACTTAGCAAAACATGTTGTTCGGCGTTTCTTTGGCAAAGGTGGAATAAGCACTTGAAGTTCATACAGCTCACTATCACCGCTCTTACTTTCTTCATCTGCCATAACAGCTGCAATGCAGAAAGCTCAACGTTATGCTTGGTTATTATCCTGTACGTTTTTTAAACCTTAAAACACGAGTTATGACCGACACTTAGTAGTGAACATCATCGAGCAGTTACGCTGGTAATTTTCAGTACTACTCCACTGACAAAAATACAAGGAAAATATATTTTATTACACCTTACAGGTGGGTTAAAAACGTTTTTGGTTTTACCATGGCATTATTTTACATATTCGGGTACAATTTTACTTATAAGTGAGTGCTTTCATCTAATCTATCTTCAAGGCCCGCATTTTGAACTTTAAGCATAGCACCTGCTCGGACTGAATTAATATTGTACTTACAGTTCTATCAGAGAAACACAAACCATAAATAAAAAAAATGTCAATCTCTAATTTACTCATTCTGATAGGAAGACAATACAACATAAAAACGAGCAACCGAGCAACTAAGAAAATGGAACATACAATAATTTTATTGGCTTGTCAGCTAATCTAACTGAATCTCTTCGCGACACTCGGCGTTTATTTTCTCTCACTCTTTTAAACAAACTGCGCTACAAATTTTCGTTTTCAATGTTTGAATCTTTTCTTCAATTCGTGAAAGCTTTATATGATCTATACGAACATTATTTCAGCACTTACCTGCCAAAGTTTTCATGAAATAGCCAGGCAACGAACCTTCTATCCGTCCGCCATTTTGAATCTCAGCTCTGCATGTAAACGAGGCTGACTAATGTGTTTTTCACAATCAAGGCAGAAACGAGAACAAATGCGATAAAATTGCCAAAATCTTCATAGATATTATTTCTAAAAAGGTGAAACGAGGCTCTTTTTAGTGGAAAACATTCAATATAGCGCTGTTATGAATATTGTGAAAAACTAACAAGGCTAGCGGTATTTCTAAACTAACACAAAAAGGGGTATTTTTTAATTTGTTTCATGAACAAAGCGCTTAAATCAGTTCGTTATAAAGCAAAACTAATTAATAATGGTTATTCTTTGTTACTCTCTGATATTTAATAATTTTTCTCTCGTTTCGATTAGGTTTAGAGCTGCATTTTCAAAAAGTTGCATTCTGCCTCGTTTTCATACTGCATTTCCGGTAGCCTACAAAACCATACCTTTAACTCAAAACTGATACCACAATCCGACTCTACAACGTACCTAGTGTTAATCAGGAGGGTTTAATCTATCCGAATCCGTTATCAAACCTTTACTGTGGGATGGGTTGAACGAACACGTTAATTAGAGGCTTTTTTGATTTCCAGCTCCCCGACTATATTGGCTTCTGGTGACCTGCTCGGATATTTTGGATTTATCATTTGCTGAAATTGGGTGAGTAAAGTCGCAAAAATTTAAAGCAACTTGTGTGGTTTTGAGGTGACAAAGGTAGAACTCAGTCATCTCTAAGTCAGTATTTATTGTACATGTCTTCTTTATTGATCCATGGCTTCAGTAGATTTTCACTAACATAGAGTTAGAAACAAAAGATTTAAAGAATTCAATTTGTGAAGTTTTAAAAGCAACTGACAGATCATTGATATTGGTGGAAATCATGGGACTAACACAGCTGCTACTTACAATCATAGACAAAAGTGTTGGGAAGTTTGGAAGTTTTTACCATTGGATTCTTTCTTTCCCCTCCCCCTTTTACAATGTTGGTTATAACTGGACTTTTTTTAAAGCAAAATTGTTGGCTGAGATCCCAACATTGGAAAGGGGGAGTGGGGGAGACTCTAAAGAGTGATAGTTGATCATTATTTAATGTTAACAGAGCATCAGTGTAATTCAGCACTTATGCTATTCATTTTTACAACCTTCCCAACTACTTTCGTCAGCATTAATTGTAGTTCACTCACCTTGTTGTTTGTGATGCGTATCTGATTATTTTTTCCAGTTGTGGCTGTGGTGACCAGGCAGAATTGCAGCAAGCTCCAGGTATACACACCTAACACAGCATGTGTTACCTGGCGTTCTGTTTCCACAACTTGTTCCTGCAAAACTTCAAATAATTCAAGGATGTCTGCTGCAGTGCCCACGTATCCCAATAACAGGGCAGACAGTTGGTCACGAGTAATCTCTCCTCTTGGTAACAGCCATCGGCCTATGATTATACCAATAATCAGACCCAATTCACAGATCTGTCTAGCCAACGTTGTGTTGGTCACATTCCCAAAGCACTGCAAATTTAAAAGACACAATTTTCAAGCCAATTTCATTAGGGCACTGACCGTGGTTCAACTAAGTAAGTTTAA
>JAJGOT010001049.1:27500-92387 GCA_022457155.1 Cladopsammia gracilis
AATGAAGTCCCTCATGGTATATTTTACAGTATACAACAAGAAAGTATTGCATGCATAAATAGGATGGAGGAGACAATGGTCTAACTTAGAACACAGTTTAAAACAATTAGGTAATGGAACTCCAGATCTGTTTACAAGTATCTAGATCATTTTAAGAATAGATAATTTTGAGATAAATGTTTTTATAGTCTGTGCTAAAAACTTCATGCAAAGAACTAACAACTAGGTTTTACTTCATGGATGCAATGATAGAGGCAAAACAACTAGCATGATTCCTGGTGCAAGGAATAATTTTTTATTACACTAGGAAAGTTTTTGTGTAACTATGTCAGAATTCTGCTATAACACAAATTGCATGAAATGTGCCCTGATGTCAACTTTTATAATTTATGAGCAATTTATGAGGGTAACCCCCCACCCCAGTGTAATCAGGGCAAAAAACTTTTTTTCTTTCCACTTGTCCATCAAGTGCCACTCAAATTTTGGTTGTCCGAAAGTGAAATTCACTTGTCCAAAACATGAATAAATTTTAAAAAATGTAGCGCTAAAACAAATTTACAATGTACTGTAAAAACTGGTGGATAAGTCACATTTGCCCAATATTTTTTTCTCAATCTTGGGGGTGCGGCTTATCTGTAGGAACATCTGCAATAGATTATACTTTCTGGTGATATCAAGAAATCCACTCGTCCAAGATTAAGAAGTACTCGTGTCAGACAAGCGGACGAGTGGATGTTTTTTGCCCTGGTGTTATATCAAGGTTAAGTCAACTGAGGAATTTGGAACATCATTCACAAGGCTGGATTTGTCAATTATCCTTGAATCGCAACTCACACCACACCAATGAGCTGCTGTACAAATATGTAACACGAAAAACATAATGATCAATTTGCACATCATTTTAATTTTTGTGACTACTGCGCCTGCGTCTGAGTTTTTCAAATGTAAGTAACAATAGAATATACTTCGGAGCCAATCAGCACACACAAATATCCATCTTGTGGTCTCTTGCGAACACTTCATATCAATGATGATCTGCCAATAGTTCCCAACAACAAACGAAAACCTTGGCTTAAAATATAAAAAAAACTAAAGACCTAATTTGCCCCGTTTTAACTTATTTTGAATTCGTAAATACGAAATCAACTCAATTTCAAGATCATTCAAACTCTTGAACAAGAAAGATATTTTCTTTTGGGAAAAACATGTACATGACTTTTTTTACCTCTTTGTTCATGCTAAATGAAACGTGATGCCTAAAAGCTCCTGATGATTTTACGCATAACAAATTATAGCGCAATGCAGTTTCATTCTTTCCTTCATCCTTTCCGTAAATTTAACTGCTTTTTAGTTATTTAAAATTATCGCTTTATGGCATTAAATAATATAATGTCCGTTTACAATCAATGTTTTAGTTTCTGTTCTCTCAAGTTTACCTTTGCGATTAATTGGAAATAATTTCTGTTTCGTTTCTGTTCGGTTCATTACCATTTTCACTAACCAAAATGGCTAGTGAAAGCCCAAATCTACTAGCCAAAACTGAACTTTTACCAGACTATGTCTGGGGTGTAGCCAGGACTTTTTCGTAGGTATGCACAATCAATTTTCAAACACTCCACCTATCTCCTCCCCCCACCCTCAAGTCCCAAATCTTTTTTTTCCCGACTTTTTAAGGTACGCATGTGCATACATAAAAGCCTCATATGAGGAAAAACTAACTTAAATCTTGACTCTTCGGAGGAAAATTGAGCCTCTTCGGAGGTTAATCACCAAGATTCATCATTACTTTAAACATTTGCTTCGATTCTTATCCACAGAACCGCATATATAGGACAATTCTACATTTCGCAATTTTCACTTCACGTCTTTATAACAGTAGTCACATCTTGCGCCTGTTGGGTGAAATTGTTTTTACTAGTCCTTGGTCAGTACGATTCACAATGATAACAACAGATGTCAGCAGAGGAAGATAATGATCAATGTTGCCAGTCAAGATATTACATGAAAAATATTGAAATTCTTCAACTTTATTACTTCCATCATTACTTCAAAGTATTGTGTGTAGATGTGGCTCTGGAGTTGATTGATACAGGAGTCATGCCTGTGCAGCAGTACACCGTCTTAACTGTTGATCACTGCATACTCCCAGCATAGTAAATCGAATGCAATCGAACTGAATTTCAATCGAACTCAATCAAACTCAATCCGTGGATTGCGTTCAATTGAGTTCGGCAATCAAACGAAATTGAACTCACACACAAAAAAAAATTGTACAATCGAACTCAATCGAACGTTCGATTTTCGAACTCTTGGTTTTTGTAAAACTGGTTTTGAAAATCAATAACAAGATCTTCGAAGTTTGAGTTACTTCAGTATACCGGGAGTGTAGCATGTGTTTTTCGTAAACGCAGAAATTCCAGAGAAATGGCTTTAGATACGCTGTGAGTTGTTAGCTTAAAGATGAGTAGTAAAAGGCTACCAGGATTGCCGCTTTGACATGAAGGAGGGCGAAGATTTCAAAGTTTAAAAGAAAATAGGCGAGAAAGGCCGTGCTTTTCGAATTGTAAACTATCGAGGATATACGGAATACGGTAATAGGCAGGGAATAATGATAGCTTTGTTCTATTCTGTTCTATTTACCACCATGGACAGTTTACTTCCCGTTATTTTTGTTATTGAATAATCAGTAAAAAAAAGGACGAGAAAAACCTGTTTTTGGTGGGCTTGCTTTGTATGTATAGGTTAACCAGAGGTTGGGTACAGTAACCGAGTGGGCAGTCAGACCACATAACATATGGGTATTGTTCAAGCGAATTTATTCACCGAACCCATTGGATTGTGTTGGATTGTGTTCGATTGAGTTCGGTTTGTTCGATTGAGTTCGATTGGTTCGGAAATCGAACCCACACAAAATTCGGCGTTCGATTTCGTTCGATTGCCGAACTCAATCGAACTCAATCCACGGATTGAGTTCGATTAAGTTCGATTTCCGAACGTTCGATTTACTATGCCGGGCATACTTGAGTTCTGGCGCAACAACAAGGTAAAGTTTGCAAGTTTTTCCCATTTACTTCTTTGTAATAGCCAATTTGCTCCGTCCCCGCCAACATATGTAACTGTTTACTGTACAAGAAAAAGATGAAACTAGATAAAGATCTGTTACTTACTATTTGAATTCTTGTCCTTTGCGAGCAAGCAATGTATACATCATTTCAAAGAACAACAGCACAACGCCAGCAATGGTCAACCAGAACATGGTTTCCTCAAAACAGTGAGTAAGAAGCCACACAGACATAAATCCGTGGATAAAGAACATAACCCGAGTTAGCACTGCGTAGAAGAATGGTCGAAAATTCCACAACCTCGTCCATATTCGTTTCCTTTTCTGCCATCTTGGAAGCTAATTTCTTTACACAATTTGATTATTGGTTTCCTGGCGACACCTCATTGCTGACGTTCGTCCAATGGACCGTGACTTTTTTGCGATTGGTTCTTTCTCGTTCTGATCGTGTTCGCGTCACGCGTAAGCCGACAGTTCTCTGTAGCATACATGACGAAAAGATTGGATATTCAGCGGAGTTACGCGGTACACACAGCAGGTATGTTTTTTGGCCGACTTCGGCCTCGTGTTGCTTCCCTTCTTCAATTTTAAAATGGGTAAAAAGAACAAGCAAGCCTTGGGAAAAAGTATTATAAAACAACGAACTAAGATCGGTGGAAACATTAAGCACGCTAATAGCTGGGTAAGTCCCTTATCATAACTGCAAACTAATCATCATGTCATATTATTATAAAATTATTCACTGGAAATGCTTCCCCAATCTCACATATAAATATATAGCAGATAATACGTATTAGCTTTTAACTCTAATCTCTGTAACTTGAATACACTAGGACCCGGACTAGGAGCATTACAACTCACTCGCTAGGCTGTTAAGGGTGCTTTCCAGCCGCCTGTGAGTGTTAAGAAGGCAATGCCTGTTACATGCTATGTTTACTGTAACAAATTGACGTCGGTTTTTTATGCATCTGTCCTCTTATTGATGATAAATTTCATCATAATATTGCATCAATAAGAAGACAGACGTATATAAAACCGACTTCAATTTTTTCAAACGGAGGAAGGAAATGCAAGATGCAATCGCCACAAAATCTGAATTTAGAATTACAGGTGTACATGTACAGACTTGAAATTAAAAGTTTGAGTAGAGCAAGGTTAACATTGTTCTCAAATAATCCGCTGAAACATGGTTCAGTTTACCTACGGTAAAAATTACAGCACTATAATACTGCTCATCACCAATTTTCGGGTCTGCACCCTCAACAAAATCTTTCCGCGTTAAGGTTGTCTTTTACCTTCTTAAAATTCATCACATCTATTTTGGATGATTTTCTCATTGAATAATTCTGGATTTGTGAAAGAATTTTCACCAGATTGAGAATGCAGTACTAAATAGTTTGGCAAAAGTTTTGTTGTGGTTCAAATTTTTCTTTGGTTTAAAAGTTGGTTTTAATTTTCAAACCAAAGAAAAATTAATTTGATCCACTGACAACACTGATGGCATCAGTTTTTAATCCATCTGTACTCTCTTTTTGACAATAAAATTAGCCAATCAGCACACGACAATTTGCACAGTTATTGTAAAATACCTTGTGTGATCACAGTAAACACTAGGAGCTAGTACTTGTATACTAGTATCATGGTCATCATGTAAAGCAGCAGTTGTATTCTATTCTATTCTATTCTCAAGCACTAAGATAAAACCACTCTTAGCTGGCTTGGAACATCTCAATAGTGTACTTAAGTTTTTAGCCTTTTACTACATACATATGATAAATGATTAAATCATTACAGTACCACTCACGCGCATTGCAGCACCTACACGCGTGTAAACTGCGTGCAAAGTGCGTGCAGTACACGGATTTTACACACATTTTACGAGTGTGTACGCGCATGTAATAGGAAAGCCTAATTACATGTATATGTGTATGCGTGCAGGGATAGAAATAATGGCCGGTCAACGGACAATGTCCAGCCTAATTGGGGCGTTGACCGGTCAAACGTTCGTCTTGCCGGTCATGTTGAACGGTCACATCCATAGTGATCCTTTCAAAACTTTAGAAATGCAATAATATAGCTGTTGTTTACTATGCACTATGACTTTAATAAATATCGCAAAGTTATCCTAGAGTTATCTTAAAGTTACCCGTAAAGCTACCATAAAATTATCGCAAAGCGGCTACCGTTACGTTAGATTAACCGTAACATCCCTGTGAAACTACCGTAAAGTTATAGCAAAGGTACCGTAACGTTATTGTAAAGTTCCCGTAAAACTACTGTATACTTATGAAAGCTATACTGTAAAGTTATCGTAAATGGTTACGGTTACTGTAACGTTATAGTTATGAAAAGCTACTGTATAGTTATCGCAAAGCTACCAAGCCGTTATGGTAAAGTTTCCGTAATGTTATATCCGGTAAAGTTGCCGTAAAGTTACCGTAAAGCTACGGTAAATGGCTATAGCAAAGCTACCACAAACGTTTACCACTGAGTTAGCCATTGGTTGGGGGGGGGGGGGTCGTATTGTGTACTTGTGGAAAATTAAATTTGTTATACTTGACCGGCCAGAAATGAAGTATGACCAAGCTAAAATTTATTTGGCCGGTCATTGACTGGTGGACCTCCCAAAATTATTTCCAGACCTGGCGTGTATTCCTTTTTATTCAAATGCGTGTAGTTTGTCAAACAAGAATTCGAGAAGTGACTACATACCCAACGGGAGGAAGTGAAATCACAACACTGCACAAATAGCAGATCCAATTTTGTTTATTATGGACTCGAGTATCAATGAAAAATACTACTTCATGAAATTGTTATAAAAGTCAAACTAAGATGAATTCCTTCCGAACTAAATGATACCAAAGATGGTCGAAAGTATTTGACTCAACAAGGCTAGAAAGTATAAACCATTTTGACTGCTGTAATGTCCTAGTTTTGGCCTGCCAACATAATAGCGCCTAAAACCGCAATAAGACCACTTTGAAGCTAATTGGCCCTTCGGCAAGAACTTCGTAGCATAGCCAGAGTAGCCATATCGATTCGCAACATAGTCGTTTTCCTATAACATTCAACATTACTGAAGTGAAATTCGAACGTGTTGTTTAAGCTTACATACATAAGGCGACTGCGATGTTGTCATCCATCCGACTCAAAGTAAGTTTCAAATGAAGAGTCAAATAAACAGAGGATCATACAATCTTTTTGGCCTCATCATTTTTTTAGTCCATCCATGCGCGAAATTGGGCAGGCAAATCATTGTGTATATAAAATCGTCCATTACAAAAATATAGCTTTAAGATATAACTGTAAAACATCAGAAGAAAGGCAGGTACAAAAGTCAGACTGCATCAACTCAGACTCAGTCTGGGTTGGAAAGAAAGATTTCTCCACGGGGATTTTGGTCATGTGCTAGGCAACGAGATCTGTTAACAGATCGAATTGCATTTCAAGATTCAAATAGGCTTCCGAGACGGTAATATTTATGGAATAATTTCTGATTTCGTCAAGGATAGATATGCTTTAAGAATTCACTGAAAAATGAAAGCCAATTTTGTGTTTATTACTCCTGCCCATAGTGGCATGAGTTATGAAATGGCCTCCATTTTTCTTATTTTTCTTTTTTTTGGTGTTCCGATTTTGCATGCAAATTTATGCACAAATATTTTAATTTGTGCACTTCCGGTTCACAGTCTTGCCATTTACACTTCTTGTTTAGTGACTTCCGGCTATTCCCACTTCCAGTAAAACAGCGTTACTGAAGTGTCACGACAGCGTCTCCTACAACCCTACTTACATTACTAATGTTCACGTTTGGTATATATAAGACTTAGAAGAATCTCTGGCTTCATTGTGGTACAGCCTTCATTTACAAAACATTCCATAGTAAACAACGTGGTTTGCAGGAACGATGACTGAATGAAAGGAGTAACTCCTCTATATGTCGGACATCTTCTTATCATGTTTCAAATATATCATGAAACTTTCTTACGCATGCGCATGAGTGTAGGCTGCTTATTTTAGTTTTGAATTTTGAGACAGTCGACAGCACCGCTTGTTTAGCACAACAGGGATGCTTTGAGCAGACTTGCGTTAAGGGAACTTTGTCTATCGGTAAACCTGTTTGCAGAAAGTTCTTGTCTGTAAAGCCAACATTTTAGAAGCAAAGTATGATTCTAAACTGGAATTTCCTGGGGGGAACGGGGGGTGCTAAACAAAAAACCTTCCATGGGGGGAGTATGGATATTTTCTGGAACTGCACAATGGGAAACACAATCATTTCTTAATAAAATGAAAGTTTATGACAATATTTTTATGATCTAAGTGTTGGTGTATCATTTTGTTTTAGCTGCACTGTAGTGAGCTGGATACTGGCACAGGACCGAATGTTCAGTCCATCACGGAACAAACTGATTTAGATGATTTTTTAGCAACAGCTGAATTAGCTGGTACAGAGTTTGCTGCAGGTGAACAGTCATATCAGTATGGCCATATTTATTTGCTATACATGTCCATGTACCTTATTTGAAAAACCTTCACTAAAGCACATGCACTGCTTTTCAGTCTTCACCAAACGTTCTAGTAGTCGGCATAACTCAATGCATATAAATTAGATAACAGCTGTACTTAAACTTATTGAATACAAATTGGAAAAGATCAACGTATAGCGCACATATTGACAATCCAAAGTCTACATTGCACTTTGCCTACAGACTGTAGAGAGTCATTGCTTGGGGCACTATTTTGTGGTTAGTTTTATGTGGTAGTGAAATCGATTCAAAAGAGTAACAAGTAAAAGTGCTGTAATGAGCTTACTAAATGTAGGACTGAAAGGATTTGAAGGTTGTAACAATTATAATGATTTATTTCTGTCATTTTTCTTTATTGTTAGCAACATAACTTTGCTTGTACATACAACTTTTTACAGAAAAGCTGAACACAACAATTGTAACTGCACGACATAATGAAGGGCTTGTGAGTAGTGAGACAGCTGCAGCAATTGAACAAGCTCAGCAAGAGCATCAACATTTCCTCAGGATTCCTCGCAGGTTTGTTTCTAAATCATGGTAACTTGTAAGGAAAACATTATGTTAAACATTAAATAATGTGTTTTGATAGTGGTGCTCTTGAACAGGTTGAACCTGCACAACTGGAGTTTTGTTTTCATTTGGATGGTATTAAATGGCATAGTGTACATATGTACAGCATATGTAAATGACCAGGGGTCAATTCAATAAAACTTTTACAAGTGTAATTTACAAGTGTAATTTACAATGGCTACACTTTAAATTACACTTGTAAAATTTTTATTGAATTGACCCCAGGCCCTGGCCTGCTGATTAGTTTACATTCACATACATATTTTCTTTTTACATATTGGCTCAATTCCAACTCCTGGCAAAGGTTTTTCCTTTTTTTCTCAAATTACTTATTAGTAAAGTCGTTATTTTTCATTCTTTGATGGGTAATGTCTAAAGATTCACAAAAACTTATTTTCCAGAAACAGGCCTTGACAAGCTCTCAAATATTTTTTGTCCTGAAATATGTACATGTAACATTATTTTTTCTGATAAACAAGTTACCATTGCTTCTATTCTAAAAGGTTGGGAAGACTCCTGAAATCAAAAAACCAAAACTGTGTTTTAAAGCTACTCCATTCCTTGGGGAGCTCCACTATCAGGCTGAATTAATATATTATACAGTCTAAGCACTCCTTACAGACAGTCCATAATATGGATACCATATTGAGTTCATTTGTGGCAAAATTAGCAAAAACTTAAATATTATGATTAAGCTAATAAAAGCATTACTTGAGAACTCAATCACTTATTAGTACATGTATCTATTATTCCATTATTTATCTTTATCTTATTTATGGTTGTACACTTTGGGGGAACAATTACGATGCCCCTCTTTCCCAAGTAGTTAAATTTCAAAACAAGGCTCTTCTGATAATTAACAATGTTCCTTTGATGGAACCAATCACTCCTCATTGTGTATCTTTATGGTATACTGAAATTTCCAGATATAGTTAATACCTGCTTGCTTTTCATGATTTTTTACATTATGTTAAATTCCCTAGTTTCCCTATGTCATTAGTATCTGAGCAACATAGTTATAATACTCGCAGTGAGCTATCAGACCAAATAGTTAATACACATTCTTTTCAAACAAATTTAAGGAGAGTCTGTCCAACAGTTTTAGGGAGGTTTTTCTGGAATCATGCTGGGGATTTTTTGAGCAATTTCCAGCCACAGTCAGACTACTTTGACCATAAAACTCTACCACAATATAACACTCACCAATTTCTAAAAAGTTACCTTTTTCAATTTTCAAATTTTAGTATATTTGGGCAGAAAATGATGTCATGAATTGGGTGGCAAAAAAAATTGTATTATGGGATATCCAATGACAATTTCTGACAGACTGTGCAAAAAAAGATTTTCAATCTAAAAAAAATTGAAATATGTTTATTCAATAAAAAGTTAAGATGTGTCAAATTCTTAATTTGTGCTATTTTTAGTAACAAAAATGGCAGATGGCCCAAAACTTCTGATAACATATTTTAGATTTTTTTTTTCAGATTTGAAATCCTTGTTGCAAGCGCTTTCAGAAATTTTGATTGGATATCCCATAATATGAAATAATTTTTTGGTGCCAAATTTGTGACATCATTTTCCTGCCAAATTTAAAAATCGATAAAGTTCAATTTTCAGAAAATGGCGAGTGTTATATTGTGGTAAGGTTCATGATCACAGCATCAAAACGTAAAAATTAGTTTGACTGTGGCTGAAAATCACTCCAAAACTCCCCAGCGTGAATAACATTTTGCTGACAATTAGAAATAAACCCACAAAATGTTGTTTAAAAAGCCACTTCAGTACTACTATCTTGGCCAATACTAATGAACATATACCTCTTTCTCTGTTTCTGCTTATATTTTCAATTACAGTTCCCTAAAATTTTCATTTTATTAAATAGAACAACAATAATAATCATACTTTCTTTATTGTGATTACTAATTTACAAAATAGTTAAGTGGCACAGTATATGTCTCACTGTATATGCCCCTCTTCTCCTCTCCTGAACAAATGAACATTTATTTTTTAATATTTTTGTATGCCCTTTAATATTATATAACTTAATATATTATCCTGTACATGTATGTAAGTCTATTTATTTATGGTTTGTAAAAAAAATAAAATGGAATTTAAAAATGTGGATGCATTCTTATTATGGACAGTTCGCTTAGTCTCCAAGATTCCAAAACTAAAACAATCCCTGGCTCTATAATATGGACACCTCTGTTACATGTATGAATATAGGCGTAATCAGTAACAGACATTACCTATACCGCAACAAAACTCTAACCCTTAACCCGTTATTCTTAGTCCTGATCAGCAAGAAAAATAACTAATTACCAGTCAGAACAAAATTTAGCTAGTTTAGAAAAATATTAACTAGTGAGAACAGAAAACTACAGTGTACAAGTAGTTAGTAACAATTTACCCACAAACAGGTGCTGATTGTTTGTGAAAAAAAGTTTTTCAACTCTTCTTCCTTTTATGTGTAGGCCTGATTGGGATGAGAACATGACAGCTGAGGAGTTAGACCAGTGTGAAAAGGAGAGTTTCCTTGATTGGAGAAGGAATCTTGCACAGTAAGAGCCTCAATGATTGTTCATCCAAGGAACAAGAAATATTATTAAAACTTGTTCTTTAAAATTACTTGGTAAAAGATCAGCATCTGATGATTTATGTGTCACATTATTGAGGCTGTGCCTAAAAGTGAGATAGAGACTTGAGGACAGGGTGTAAGAACATGTGTTTGGTGATGTGGGAATGCAAAAGCACGGACTTGGGGATGTTTACAAAACATACTGGCAAAAAAGTTCAAAATGGTTGACGGACTGTGTACTGCAAAGACCATTGAAAATTTGTTTGTTTGAATGCCAGTCTCTCGTCCCTGAGTCCCACATCCCCGAACACATGTTCTTGTAGACTTGCCCACAAGTCGACTTATGAGAGTGCTCGCATGGATTCAACTTAAATTTACATATTGTTGACCAGCCCGAAAAAAAGTTTTGATATCATGTTCATGGCCTTCCCACTGATCATCCAGTGAAATATAACCACTCTCTGATGACTGGGTAGTCTGAAATCCATAATGGATGGGCGTGACCTGAGTGACCCCAACAAAAGCTGTTTCTCAGGTCAGTCTCTCCCCAAATTTGGAAGAAACTGTCTGTATGTTGTGTGTGGAAGGTTGTATCTCCAATAAGATGCAAGCATGCATTAATTTGGAAATCCTTGTCTTTTTGAAGCTGGACAGGGAAATAATTTGCATAAATTGTACCAGAAGCAACAAAACCATGGTAAAAAAGATCCTAGAAATAAGACAGCAGCCGTCATTGTCAGAAGAGAGGATAGCAGCAGACCGTGGCACAACTGAGTCTGTAAAAAAGACAAAATAAAGGCTTGGCTGTTTCACCACACGTTTCAAGAAATCCACAAAACATAGTGCGATTTGTAATGTTAAAGCTAGTCATCTAATCTCTTTGGCACAAAATTTTCCAATCGCGGCTTCTACATTGATGGGCATGTCTCTGTACGCATGCATCAGGGCAAGTGCTGAGAGTCACACTGTTTTTATTGTTGAACCTAAGTATGTCTTCACTTGATCTGCACATCATAGCAGTTGACACTGGCATTGTCAAGAGGATGGTAATAATTGTGACCATGTTGGGATAAAGGTCTGGATTAGCCTGATTAGTGTGATTTGTAATGTAAATGATTCTGTGAAACATTGCAGATAATTGTTTGAGATACATAAACACGGAGGTTTGGGTGATTTGGATTGTCTTTTTGTTTTACTCATTATTTTAGGCTACAAGAAATAGAACATATACTTCTAACACCATTTGAACGTAACCTTGACTTTTGGAGACAGTTGTGGAGAGTGATAGAACGCAGGTACAAGTGTCAGCTAATTAGGTTATTTTAATTAATATACTGTACATAACATGTGCAATCAAAGCTTATTGTCAAAGCTGTGTTCTGTGCTGAGTGGCCTGCAGCTGTCAGTTATGATACATTAAAAGTAATGACAAACAGGGGCATTCCTAGGCATCAGGATTATGGTTGTGAGTGTCATTATTAGTGTGCATAAGGGCCCTTATCTGGGGGGTCGGGGCATGCATAATTTGAAGCTAAGTAAAATCCAGGGTTTTTTTTTATTGCATAATTTAAAAACAAAACTGACCTATATGAGTGAACCTTTTTAAGAAAAACAAACATACAGTGAGAACTCTGACTAATAATAATAATAATAACAAGACGCTGTGGGAGCGTATACTTGGGCGTCGATGTATTAGGCATATTGGAGAATAATTGTCTTGGGAATCTGCATGCACGTTATTTCACGGTTTGATGATAGGGAGTATTCGGATAGTGTGAGCAGTCTAACAAAGAAGCGCGTTAACCGTCTAAAACAAGAAGACACAGTACACTTAGCGTGCGAGATCGCACGCAAATTATTAAAGTAGCGTGTCCACTGTGTCAAAAGACGAGTACATACTGAAAAATACAAATCGATGCCTACTTTGTACTTACCGTTGAAAAAAAAAAAGGCCGTATGTCAGAGTTTCCCGATGGTTGTTATTGGTTTTAGCTAAATCTTGTAACTAGCTGGTCTGTGTTTCCGACACTTTTGAAGTGAATGCAAATGTAGCCGCAAAGTGGCTTTTCGAAGCCATGATGTAATTGCCTTGTCCGGCCCGAGGTCAAAACAACTTTTCCAATTGAAAGTTTTGCTGGAAGTATTCCCGCCGTTATTGTAATAAAGTTTGAATGAAACATAAATTTAATCAAAGTTAACGACAGAAGTGATAATTTAGGAGGAGAGAAACAAATTTAGCCCTTTGAAATATATTTTTTCAGTTGAGGTAAAAATGTTGCAATTTGCATAATGTGAAAGTAATTTGAAACCTTTCCAGTAACGCATAACGCAGCTGTTTCATAAAACATCTCGCAATCAGACACACGAAAATATATCCAGTTTTTATTCCTCTGTATCCGAAACACAGAAAAGAAAATTAAATGAAAAAGTGATCGCTTTAAGGTTATTTTCGCCCGAGAAACTAACTAGCTAGCGGAAGCAAAACTCGCAAGAAACGTCTCGCAAGACACCGCGTGCATTGTTTACATCTTCTCTCGGCGGTGAATTTTTGCACCCAAAGTTTCAGTTGGCTGTTCTGTTCCTTCAACTTCACAAAATCAAAATTAATGAAAAGCAAACAACCGAAAGAAGTGAAATTAATTGGGATTCCTACCACGCTTATATTTCTTCCTTCGCTGTCCACTGTTCACTTCTTATTAAATAAGCTCTATGTATGTATTCGTCTAAATTATCTTCTTCATGTTCGTTTAAACATGTTTTAGCGGGTTTCCGTCATGAAGGTATCGTAGAATTAAATCGCGAGTGCCAAATACTTTCGCAGTGTCTTCTTGAGTAATTTCCTTACGCATATTGAATATGAAACTGTTAGATGCAACAGAGAAAACACAACTCGCACTTTGTGACGTTCGCCTTGCATCAACAAACAGGTGTACTCCACTGCGGTCAAACGAGAGAAATTTGCAAACGTTAATCAAAGTACTTCAAAGTTAAGGTTGTCATTTTTACTGTTTATTAAAAGTTTCATATATTAACAATACACTGTCAACTCACTAAACGTTTTGAAAGTTTACTAAAAAAGTTCTAAGCGTTTGAAAACTATGAACCGCAGAACTGTCGGCGCCATTTGCCAACACAATTTTGCTCAGGCACGAAGCGTTTTGATCAGTTTTCAACGATCGAAAAAAGCTCGTTATTTTGAGCCGGAAAGATGAAAAGATAGTTACATAAACTAATTATTTTATACATCCTTTCCCACGTTTCCACTTAATACTAAATGAATCCCACCAAATAAAACGAAAAACGCCTCGGACGTGTGATCGCGGTGAAGGTTTGAACAATCCCGCCATCCCCAGAGTTGCGCAATACTGCACATTTGTGGACGACCAAACTGCATTTTAATACTTGGTCGCTACGCCCAAGTAATAATAATAATATTTAACATTGGTTGCAAACATATCTGAAATCCTGGTAGAACTCAAGAAAATTGCAAGCTAGTCATCTAATTTCTTGCTCTGTTCTCATTGTTGAACCAAAGTACATCTTCACTCTGTGCATCGTGCTAAAAGAGCATTCGGAGGTAGCAGTTGACACTGGCATTGTCAAGAGGATGGTAATAATTATTATTGTGACCACATTGGGATAAAGGTCCAGATTAGCCTGCTGGAGTGTCTCTACAATGGATTAGCCTGCTGGAGTGTCTCTACAATGGATTAGCCTGCTGGAGTGTCTCAACAGTGAGGGAGCATTCATAATTTACCTAGAGGGGGGGCTATGATGATTTTGAGGGTGGGTCACTACTTTTCCCTACTTTGATTTAGGGGGGGGGCTGTGGAAAATTGCCAATAAAAATTACATCGAGCATGGGGGGGGGGCACCCATTTTTTCCCAGGAAAAAAGAAAATGAAAATATGCTGTTGAACGCTCTTATAATTCCTGTCTTTTATTTAATTACAACAAATACAGAGCTTGGCCTACAGTATAAAACTTGACGCATGACGCCCACTTCTTGTGCTGCAAGGTCTTTTTGCAAGTGGCTCAAATACACTCTCGTCACCCTCCTCACTCTCGCTCTCCTCACTCTCACTCTCCTCAAACTCGCTCTCCTCACTCTCACTCTCTTCACTCCATGTTTCCCCCAAGACAGTGTCGTCGCCTTCGTCATCATCATCATCTTTATCATCATCAGAACGGGTGCATCATCAATGCGTAAGGCTATTTCATTAGCAACTCTCCAAGCATTTCTTTCAATTCTTTCATCTTCGTGTTTTTCATAGTCTTTCAGCGTCATCTTCTCGATATCTTCGTCTGATTTATCATGGAATCTTGGAAAATATTCCCCTTTTATTGATCCACCATGAATTACTGCATCGCCTACTGCCGAATTTGTTCTTTCTGCTTCTCCTTGGCCACTGTCTTCTCATGCTCTATGAACCCTGATGCGGTAGTCAGAGTTCCAAATCCTTGATAACTCGGCATCTCGAAATCGGACTTCAAAATTAGACACACCTACCCCTGGTCCTGCGTCAGTTAAATCACACCACCTTGGTTTGACCGCTGAAAGCTCAAACTCGTTAAGTCTTTGAAGCAATGTCTGACACTCTTCTTGTAGACCTTGGATTTCAGATATAAAATCGGTGGACTGCTTGCTTTGACTTTCTAAAATACGCTGTGCATTCTTAACATTCCGAATGATGTTGTCTACTAAAGATTGCACTCTATTTGCAAAAACTCTTTTCTCGTTCTCGTTGAGCTGCTCGAGGTTGTTTCCCAAAATAAAGGCTTTATCAATTCTTGTATGTAATCTGTCAAGCCTTTCCTGTTCATAGCATGTATGGGGATTCTCATGAGCTCCAGGTTTCGCACAACCGAAATCTCCAGGTTCACACATGTCATTATATAAAAATACAGAATCGTGAAGTTGAGCACATAACGAACGAAATGCAGAGGAAAAGTCAGATTTTTTTTCTGAAATTTCGAAAATGTTCGGATACAAGTACCTTAAGTTTATTGTTTCACTTGCCCATACAGATCCACTGGAACCAATAAAAAAATTTTGGTCTTGTAAATACGAAATGGTAATCCTCGTCAGTGATTAACTTTTCATTGTCTCTTTTCATTTCGCCAACTTTAGAAAAAATGCGGTGGGCAGATGGTGTAATATACATTTTTCTTTCTGGCCAGTCATGAAGTGGAAGTTCCCGAGCCCTCTCATCTGCACTGAGTGTCAAGATTCTCTGATTCCTAGCGTGATTCATTCCATCCCCCGTGCCAGGCCTTATATATGCTTTATCATCTATTGACCGGCACAAACAATATTTCTTATGATCTTCAGATCTTCATTTAAAAACACTGCACTGACAACTGGCCATGATCTATCAGATCATTAGCTTCTAAGAGACTACTTTCTCTCCAGTACCAATTCAGATAATTTAAGTTATTATCAGCCAATAATTCAATCAGCTTTCTCAGGAATGTCCAAAAAACATTTTTGAATTAAAATGCATAGAGATTTAATTGTACTTAACATTATATTTTCATTTCATTAGTGCAAGTTGTTACTGATTTACTATGTTAATTACCAGTTAATAAAGCTCAGTAAGCACAGTATACCTTTCACAAGACTTTGAAATGGCTAAGGGTGAGTTAGACAAGTGGTACTTATGTGCTGGGGGAGGGGGGGCTATGATATTTTCTTTTGATAAATCAGCATCGCTTGAGGGGGGGTCAGGAAAAAAATCCTGAGATAATGAGGGGGGGCTTTAAAAAATGAAAGAAAAAAATTAAGGAAATCATCATAGCCCACCCTCTAGATAAATTATGAATGCTCCCTGAGTGTCACTGGTTTTTCATCAGTTGAATGAGACCACTTTGTTTGCTACACCTCCAAATTTCATTGTGAAAGTCTTTCTTCTGTGAAAGATCGGTTTTGTTGGTTTCATAAAGGTTATCTTGTACTCCACTGTTGAGAGCATTTGGCTTTGCTGGGACAAAGAAATGATCTTCTTGTGACAGAAGCCTGTCATTTAGTTCTTGTACGAGAAGATTGACCAAAGGAAAATACACTGCTGGGATACTCACTCTGTGTTGCTCTACTGTTCAAGGTATCCTTGGTTCAATGTCAATGTTGGCTTCTCGCTGTTTTCCTCACTCATACGGCTCTTTCCAAACTGATGGATCATTTCTTTCCACTTTCATGACATTTATCACCACACTTGCTTCTTTTGCTGCTTCAATAAGATCCACATTCTTTCCTTGAAGCATTTTTTGATAATTTGAAGGAAACTTGAACTTGTCACAATGGTCCCATGATCCTTGTAGGAGCTTAATTCGAACTTCATCTTTCTTCAAGTCATTGTCAGTCAGGTTTTCAATGTCGGAATGAGATGGTAATCTAATTCCAGCAATCTTTGCAATTGGGGTAAGTCTAATGGTATGTTTATTTGCTTGGTTACTTCTGCTATGTCACGCTTCTCAACTTCTTTCTTAACGCTGTTGACTCAGCATTTGAATTATTTCCTACATGTGAAGTGCCAGGGGCTGTGCAACTGAAAAATTCTTCAATTTTGCAATTACTATCCAAGGGTTGTCCTTCGACACCATGTTGATATCCCGCATTTACAATGCACCAGGGGTCTTTAGTTGTGTGAGACATACTGGGTCGCCAACCCAGTCTATCTCAAAAACTGACCAAAACCGAACCCAGGGTTTGGTTTTGGGTTTTGTAGAGCAAGTTGTGATCAAGCAATGCTCTTATAAATATGCCTTTCAACAAGTCTACACTAAGTCTACAGTTGGATTACTGCCGAGTCAAGCAGCCAAGCTTTGTGAATCGTTCTAATACAACTTTTTTCAAAAAAGTTATTATACCATCTGAACGACTTGTAAGCCCAATGCTTACATGCCTGACAAAGATGTTGGACACTTAAAACCAAAACTTTTAACCATGGTGATCTATTGCCTTTCCCTACACCAGGGTTGCATAGAAAAGCATAAAATTTAGTCAAGAGCAATAATTCCTCTTCCAAATCGGCATTTTTAATTCCCACTGAATAAACAAATTAATTTTTTTTTTCCACATTACCATGTTTCCACAATTCCTTGATTCACTCCGATGAAGGGCGAGTCCAATAAAGGGCTAGTCTGATGAAGGGCTAGTCTGATGAAGGGCTAGTCTGATGAAGGGCTAGTCTGATGAAGGGCTAGTCTGATGAAGGGCTAGTCTGATGAAGGGCTAGTCTGATGAAGGGATAGTCTGATGAAGGGATAGTCTGATGAAGGGCTAGTCTGATGAAGGGCTAGTCTGATGAAGGGCTAGTCTGATGAAGGGCTAGTCTGATGAAGGGCTAGTCTGATGAAGGGCTAGTCTGATGAAGGGCTAGTCTGATGAAGGGCTAGTCTGATGAAGGGCTAGTCCGATGAAGGGCTAGTCCGATGAAGGGCTAGTCTGATGAAGGGCTAGTCTGATGAAGGGCTAGTCCGATGAAGGGCTAGTCTGATGAAGGGCTAGTCTGATGAAGGCCTAGTCTGATGAAGGGCTAGTCTGATGAAGGGCTAGTCTGATGAAGGGCTAGTCTGATGAAGGGCTAGTCTGATGAAGGGCAAGTCTGATGAAGGGCTAGTCTGATGAAGGGCTAGTCTGATGAAGGGCTAGTCTGATGAAGGGCTAGTCTGATGAAGGGCTAGTCTGATGAAGGGCTAGTCTGATGAAGGGCTAGTCTGATGAAGGGCTAGTCTGATGAAGGGCTAGTCCGATGAAGGGCTAGTCCGATGAAGGGCTAGTCTGATGAAGGGCTAGTCTGATGAAGGGCTAGTCTGATGAAGGGCTAGTCCGATGAAGGGCTAGTCTGATGAAGGGCTAGTCCGATGAAGGGCTAGTCCGATGAAGGGCTAGTCTGATGAAGGGCTAGTCTGATGAAGGGCTAGTCTGATGAAGGGCTAGTCTGATGAAGGGATAGTTGGATGAAGGGGTAGTCTGATGAAGGGATAGTCGGATGAAGGGCAAGTCCGATGAAGAGCAAGTCTGATGAAGGGCGAGTCCCATAAAGGGCTAGTCTGATGAAGGGCTAGTCTGATGAAGGGCTAGTCTGATGAAGGGCTAGTCCGATGAAGGGCTAGTCTGATGAAGGGCTAGTCTGGTGAAGGGCTAGTCTGATGAAGGGCTAGTCTGATGAAGGGCTAGTCCGATGAAGGGCTAGTCTGATGAAGGGATAGTCTGATGAAGGGCTAGTCTGATGAAGGGCTAGTCTGATGAAGGGATAGTCTGATGAAGGGATAGTCTGATGAAGGGCTAGTCTGATGAAGGGCTAGTCCGATGAAGGGATAGTCTGATGAAGGGCTAGTCCGATGAAGGGCTAGTCCGATGAACGGCTAGTCTGATGAAGGGCTAGTCTTATAAAGAGAGGTAGTCTGATGAAGGGATAGTCCTGTATTGTTGGCTTTTGGTCTCTAACATGTAAAGTGACCACTGCAATTCACCATATCAACTCAATTGATAAAACAAAATTTTATTGTTTCAGTCACCACAGTTTCTTTAGAAACAAACCCGTTCATACATCAATTGTGTAACTCCATTTTCTAAGCTGAATGAGAAGGGTGAATTTTAGAACAATTTAGGCAAACCACTGGTGGTTGTATCTAATTTACATATCTGATACAACTCACTTGTGAGTTGTATCTGGATTACAGGGTAATCATGTGATTGGAATGGCTCATTTCTATTTGTTAGTACCGTTATGAATTATTAATGCATTTTACAATAAAATGTTTATTACTGACATGTGCCAAGACAATTTACCATTTAGATGACCATTTAGATGTACAATGTATTTTGCTTCCTTGTAGTGATTTAATTGTTCAGATTGTGGATGCAAGAAACCCTCTATTGTTTAGGTGTGAAGATCTGGTAAGAAAACGTCTCACATCATGTTTGGTTTATTTTCTCTAGCAATTTTAGTTGTTCCTCCAATTTCTAGGAGAGATATTATGCATAATTGAAGTGTTCTTAATTGTGTAAAAAAATAGAATTCTGACAAGAAACAAAATCTAGTTTTCCCAAGTTGGAAAGGCAAAATAGACAAAATAATATCCAGTCTGAAATTCTCTACTCTTATTGTGTGAGTAGTCATTAATGTCCAGTACAAGTTAGCAGTCAGTGAGTTAGCAGTCAGTAAATTAATTAATTAATTAGTCTTAGCATCAAGCAAATAACCTGGCACCTTTACTGTATTTAGTATTAAGTTTTTTATGGTTGGTCAGATAATATTACACCCATTGTTAAATTGTATTTTCATTATTGAACATAATTATTATATGTAATGTATTAGTACATTTACAATTGGTGTTAAATTTAAAATTAATTTGTAAATATTACATTAATTTTTTGTTTGGTGTTTCATTCAGCGGTGATACATGCCCCAGTGGGATACTCCCAGGACTATATAATTAACAATTAGACCCGTAGCCCGAAAGGGCTACGGGTCAATAGCCCATGAGGCGAAGCCGAATGGGCTATTGACCCGTGGCCCTTGAGGGCGAAGGGTCTAATTGTTTTAGTATCACCCAACTAGTCGGACAGAAAAAGGCAATAATAAAAAAAGCAATTGCAAGTTGAAGAAATATTTATTTGGGAATAAAACGAAAAATAAAACCGGCGAATTTCGCTACTCGATGACTATTACTATTAGACCCCTAGTAGCGTAGCCAATCAAAATGCAGGATTTGCATTAGTCCACTAGTTGGGTGATACTAATGATACATACCCCAGTGGGATACTCCCAGGGCTATATAATGATACATACCCCAGTGGGATACTCCCAGGGCTATATAATGATACATACCCCAGTGGGATACTCCCAGGACTATATAATGATACATACCCCAGTGGGATACTCCCAGGGCTATATAATGATACATACCCCAGTGGGATACTCCCAGGGCTATATAATGAAACATTCCCAAGTGGGATACTCCCAGGGCTATATAATGATACATACCCCAGTGGGATACTCCCAGGACTATATAATGATACATACCCCAGTGGGATACTCCCAGGGCTATACAATGAAACATTCCCAAGTGGGATACTCCCAGGGCTATATAATGATACATACCCCAGTGATATACTCCCAGGGCTATATAATGAAACATTCCCAAGTGGGATACTCACAGGGCTATATAATGATACACGCCCCAGTGGGATACTCCCAGGGTTATATAATGATACATGCCCCAGTGGAATACCCCCAGGGCTATGTAATGATACACGCCCCAGTGGGATACTCCCAGGGCTATATAATGTAGCACCCAAAGTTAGTAAAAAAGGGCTTTTTTGTCAACTGGCCTGAAATTTATAAAATTAAAAGAATTTGCTAGAGAATAAAATATTTCCCAGTACTTTGGTCTCAGTTTGGTTAGTAGCATAGCAAAACCAAATTCTGGAATACCAGGAACATTTTTTTCAGTGCATTGCATGACAGGAAATGACATTACACAACAAAGCCCAAATTAAAGGGCCCTTTCATTCGGTTTCTGGCATCCAAGTCAATTAACATTGTCATAACAAGAAGTTTGCAATTCACTCATATGTTTCTGGTCTGTGATTTTTTTAGGAGAACTATGTGACTGAAGTGAATGCAAACAAATGTAATCTTCTTCTTATAAACAAAGCTGATTTTTTAACTCCAGAACAAAGGTAACTTTAACTATGTTTTGGTAGTTAACAACTCCTCATTATTATTAGTAACATTTATCATTAATGTATGTTTGCCATATTTATTGTAGATGTTCATGGGCCAGATATTTTGAAAACATTGGGTTACCTGTGGCTTTCTGGTCTGCACAGCTGGAAAATGAGCGATTGACAGCAGTAAGCTTGGCCTTGTAACATTAGAATACTGTCTCACACTCTTCATATGTACTGACTCACCACTATGTATGTTGTGGTTCAAATTTTTCTTTGGTTTGAAAAGTTTCAAACCAGTTTTATTTTTGTTTTCCTTTGTCTCAGAGTATGGTAATAAATCTGTGACAAAAGAAAATAGAAACTAAACTGGTTTGAAAATTTCCAAAACAAAGAAAAACTGTACCACAACATATATGTAATTAATGTACAAACTGTCAAATATACTTTCTTACAATTCATCTAGCTGTTCATCAGTAAGCTGTTCTTCTCTTTCCGAGCCAGTAATATCTGCAGTGAGAATACAAACATGTGGTTGTCTCCAGGTGGCTGAACACAGTTTAGATAGGTTGTAAGTTTGTCATTCGTAAGGGCATTACGTGAGAAAAGTTGCAGCTTAGAAGCTGAAACTTGGCAAAAGGAAAATATAGTGATGGAAGATTTAAATTGATGATTGATTCCTTTGTTTAACTTCTGTTTTAAAGTTCTCATTATTTGAAATGTGATAAAAATAAGAATTCTGACAACGTTTATGAAATTTTAATGAGTGGATTGAGAAATTGTCATTTGTGTACATTGTTTACAAAACAGAGCTGTCACATTCTTTCTGAAACCCGAGCTGTCACGCAAATTGCCGCTGACCGCCCGCAAAACTGTATTTGGCCACCTTAAAAGTGGACATTTCTATTTCCAGTTGAGAGCAGCAGATGAACACAAAATACTTGAAGGGAAAGAAAAAGAAGAGGAAACAGAAGAAGACATACAAAGTGAAGAAGAGGAAAGTGATATCCAGAATAACTCATTATGGTCAAGACTTTCCAAAATGTCTGTTGAGAATGAGGAGAATGTGATGACAAATTCACAAGAGGAACAAAAAGGAATGTTTGAGAATCCAAACATAGTTGATGACAAAACAAATAGTTCAATGGACTCGCAGTCAAGTGCTCTTAAGTGTACTGAAGATGTATGTAGCACTGTTGTAAAGGACTGTGACACAGGAAATGATTCATGTGCTAGTCAAGATGAACAATTAAAAAACACAGATGCTGAATGCAATATTTTATCCTCGGCAGTAAAAGAAGTTTCTTTTCCCACAAAAATAAATTCTACTTGTAACCAGGATGTTGAAAATGAAGAAAGGTCAAAGAGACAACCGCAAGGATTAAAACTCAATGACAGTTATTCAGATGATGAGTCACAGGATTCCGACAACTCAGCTGAGGCTGAGGGTGAGTTCACAGGACGACTACTGACAAGGGATGAATTACTAGCTTTGTTCAAAACACTTCACATGAATAAAAGACAGAAGACAGCTCATGATGACAACTCCCAAACAGTTCTTACTACTGTTGGTTTGGTAAGTATGTGCAGTACATGTAGCTTATACTAACAGTAAATTGATATTTTCCTATTTTGGTTGTGTTCCTGTAGGCGAAATCAATAGGACAACCTCATGTTTTTTTCAAACTGTTAAAAATGCAATATTATTATATAGCCAAAAATCTATTGGGTTAGTGTGAGGAAAATAACAAAAACACTTCATATCACAAGATCTGATGTTATAGAAATTGTTTCTCATCACATTTTCACAGATAGATTTTTTTAATGATGCAAGAAACATTAGGTGAAAAGTAACACTCAATGCATTCATAAGTTGCTTTCTTTTCACCTTAGAATCAACTAAATTGGCCTAATTATTCATTCTTATAATTTTGTTTTCTTGGGTTTTTGGACACTAATATTGGTGATTTTTTATTACTGCCTTTTTTTATCAGGTTGGGTATCCAAATGTCGGGAAAAGTTCAACAATCAACACACTTTTAAATGACAAGAAGGTTCCTGTATCAGCTACTCCTGGACGAACTAAGCACTTTCAGGTAAATGTGTAATATGTCACTAGGCATTGGCTCATGGCAATGCAGTGTGTATGTAAACTGCACAGGATCTTTCTTGAACAGAAGTGATAATGGTATGTTTTAATTTCAGACGCTGTATGTAAATGAGGAAGTGTTACTGTGTGACTGTCCAGGCCTGGTGTTCCCTTCATTTGTGTCTACAAAAGCTGATATGATTCTGAATGGCATTTTACCAATTGACCAGATGAGAGATCATGTTCCTCCAGTCTCTCTTATATCTTTTTAATGAGAGCTAATAATGACTAGATCCATTAATTTGTAACATAGTTATAACAAGAACATTGATTGTCTTAAACATCACCCATAATTCACACAGTCCAGCCATATCCATAATAATAATCATCAGTTACTCATGTCATGTTAGTAGTGGTGATCATAATTTGAAGGTCCTGTTTGGGAATCATTTATGGTAGTTATTAAGTGGCTTATGGTGTTGTGCATAGTAGTCTTTTTCCTTAACTCTAGTCACCTCTGTCAGAGAATTCCTCGTGATGTTCTTGAAGCAGTTTACGGTATCACCATTGCCCCACCCCAAGAGGAAGAGGACATCAACAGAGCGCCATTTGCCGATGAGCTGCTATCTGCATATGGCTGTAAGTTTTTTGTACTGGCATGGAATAGGTAACTCTGACAGTGGACCTTGTTACGCCACAAAATGTAATAATTGACGCAAAATGTAATAGTAACCCAAAATGTAATAACTTTTGACGCAAAATGTAATAAACTCGGTAACCCATAATGTAATAACTTTTAATGCAAAATATAATAAACTAAAGTAACGCAAAATGTAATAAATTTGATGCAAAATGTAATAACTTCAGTTTGACAAACGCAACCTGTCAATCAAGTTGTACACGTCATCGATCACTTGGCAACCATATTCAAGAGAGTAAGAAGCCCCTTCCAGCAAAGTATAAGTTGGATATCGAGCGTTTGCCGAGCGATGAAGATAAACCTGGAACCTTCGAAGTAACGAACAGAAAGCTATACCAGAATGGCTCCAAAAGGATTAAAAACGGCAATTAAAATAACACCAAACACAATAAAAGTTCACCTTGTCTCCTTCTATGCATATAGTAACGTGTGAGAAATCAAAATCTCCACGTTCTTCAAAAGTATTGTGGACAAGGTTCCTTTGCCAAGAGTGTACATCCCAGAGCTGACAAACTACGTTCTCCGTATCAGCGTCAGAAAGATAATCTACATGAAAGGAAAAGGTTCTGGAGCAGTCTTGGAACTTAAAAACATCATCAGTCCAAATAACTGGTCAAATGCTTGGCTGGTTTTTCATTAAGTCGATTTACTGGAAGAAATAAGTTTTGCTACATGCGATCCTCGTTCCTTTTTTATCACAAAATGTTATGTTGGTGTATGGTTCTGAAAGTTTCAGTTCTTGTTAAGAAAACACAGGATACTGTTTTGAAATTGAGTCAGTGCAGCATGACAGATATGATAGATGTTTGTGTTTAGAACCAAAAGCTTCCCATGTAAACTTTAAAGCAGGAAAAGGCAGAATTAGTTATTAAATGCAAAAAAAAAAACAAAAAACAATCGATCAGTATGGATAGCGCATGCACTACGTAAGGACTGCATTTGCTCACATAGGAAAGTTTTTTGTCGTTCAATAATTTAATAAAATAAATGAAAAGTTCCAAATTTGGTAGCTGGTCACATACCGAAAAATCCCGAAAATAAGCCCCTCAGAATTTAAGCCCCCCAAATTCGAAACGCAAAAAAGCTTCCCATAATTAGGCCCTCCGAATATAAGCGTATGGTTTGTTAGGGTTAGCTATTTAAAGCTGTTTTCTGAGTGTTTAAGCTGTTTTTTGTTATCAATCCTAACCCATTTTGAAAAGTTCCCTCCTATAATAAGCCTCCGTATATGAGCACGTATCGAATATAAGCCCCTCGAAATAGTCCTTTGAAAAGTATAAGCCCCGGGGCTTATTTTCGGAATTTTACTATGTGTCAATTTATAAATTTCAAAGATTTTAAAAGAACATCAATCTAGTCACGTGATCAATGACGTCAGACCATGTGATTCATAGACGATGTTTGGTTTACCGCCTTGGCTGTGGTTGCCAAATTTGGTGGTTGACTTGTGTAATAGTCGGAAATGGTAGATTTTCGATCTAGTCACGTGATCGATGACGTGTACAGCTTGATTGATAGGTGGCGTTTTTCGTTTCCAAGTATAGATGTTCATATGTGTACTGCCTCATTGAGCTTGGACAAAACTGAAGTTATTACATTTTGCGTCCAATTTGTTACATTTTGCGTTACTTTAGTTTATTACGTACCTTTTGCGTCAAAAGTTATTACATTTTGGGTTACCGAGTTTATTACATTGTGCGTCAAAAGTTATTACATTTTGGATTACCGAGTTTATTACATTGTGCGTCAAAAGTTATTACTACATTTGGGGTTACTATTACATTTTGCATCAAAAGTTATTACATTTTGCGTCAAAAGTTATTACATTTTGGGTTGCTATTACATTTTGCGTCAATCATTACATTTTGTGGCGTAACAGACCTACTTCCTATGGTAAGTCATTTAAAAAAATGGTCAAAGCAAACGTTTTGTCAGTCTTCTGTCCTGTAACGCTATCAAACCACAAACAATATTAATACCCAAATAGCAGTTGACTGTTTTTTCTTGAATATCTGATTGGTTTATCATATGCCATTGCAGGTTCTTCCACCTCTGGTTACCTTGCTAGATGGGCCTGTGAATTAAGCAAATTGGTTCTTTTGTTGAATTCTGTGTCACAACAGGATGTATTAATTCCTTTGAGGTGATTGTGTTTCAGATATCAGAGGTTTCATGACATCACATGGAATCCCTGATGGTTCCAGGTCTTCTCGCTACATTCTTAAGGATTATGTCAAGGTATTTGATTGAACTATCAGCTTATTAACAAATTATGATGTACGTGTCTAAATATTGATTATAAATAAATAAAAATAACTAAATAAATGTAGACTAGCAAAATGGAACATGTCCTCTTGGATCCAGCTCCCTGGGAGCATTGCCTTACACATCATTGCCACTGTTTGAGAAGACGATTTCCAATAATTATTAGTTTAATTATTTTATTTAACTGTTTTCTTAATTTCTTCTAAGGCAGTCTATAATGCTGGCTATTAAACAAAGATTTATTTGGTAAATAGAAGATATTCACACAAACAGAGCGTATGACAGGATATCCGTATTAAGGGCATTGCATAAGTGCACATTCACACAAACAGAGCGTGTAACAATATGTCTATTAATTGCATTGTTATTGGAAAATACTGGTTGGTGTGTTTGAATGTTGCAAAAACAGTTTGCTAACATGTTGTCAAACTGGTTTTGCAAACTTTCGTTGTCATTGTCATGTAAAGGCATCTTTAAAATCAAAAGATCAACTAAAACGCCTTATATGGTCATTCCCTTGGTTTGTGAATTAATCACTCCATGATTTCTGCAGGGCAAACTTCTATACTGTATTGCGCCTCCTGGAGAGGATCAAAGAGAATTTCAACAAATGGGATACAAACTGCAAAAACTTATTGATAGTGAAGGCAAAGAGCTAAAGACAAGAGATAAAGCTCATAAGCAGGTGCCTGATTTTATTGTTTGTT
Organism: Cladopsammia gracilis; assembly: GCA_022457155.1. Classification (NCBI taxonomy): domain Eukaryota; kingdom Metazoa; phylum Cnidaria; class Anthozoa; order Scleractinia; family Dendrophylliidae; genus Cladopsammia; species Cladopsammia gracilis. Next base: position 54,675 of record JAJGOT010001049.1, read on the forward strand.
TATACACTCTCCTTACACAGTTTTTATGAAGTATTCATTGAAGGGGTGGAAGCCGGGGACGGGCACAGAAGCAAACATACATTAGGTTTCAGGTTCCTGCAAGACAAGCAGAGAAGTTACCCCGAATGCAGTCGTTGTCACAATGGAACTCTGTCGCCTGAGAATTTTTCTTATGCAACATCGTTATGAAAGTTAAAACTTTGATCTCATGATCTTAGAAGAGGCCGCACTCAACGATGATCCAGTGACACCCGCAAAATTCATTATCGAACAACATGGACACGACAGACAATCAGTCAGTGAAGCCTCATTTACACTGCCGAAAAATTTTGGCACGGCTCGGATGAAAAAAGTACGCGTAACAAAAAAATTAGTTCGGCACGGATAGATTTTGTCGTGTAAACTACTTTGCCCCATCCGTGCCGGACCAAACTTTCACCCGGACCATGTCGAGAGGTAGTCAGAGCACGGATAAAATTGGTACGCGATCCTGAAAATCTAGCCCAGCTCGGATAAGGTGTGAGTGTAAACGATTAGCCGTACCGAACCAACTTTTCTCTGATGAGCCTTCGCGCCTTTGGTCAGCAACGATTTGAGAGAGCATGTGCAAATCGACCCGCGATTCACTCAACATGGCGCCTAGCGGGAAGCTGAAAACGCTGCAAAAGTCGCCAGGAAAATCTCGCGGGATCTTATGAGAAGAAATTCTAAGAACTTTTCGTCCGCCATGTTAGCAGCATGCGCACTAAGCAAGAATCGAGTATGCTGGCCGAGATGTTGAGCCTTTTACCCGTACCAAAACATAATTTTACATCGTTTAGCACGGTAGAAGAAAGGACGTGTAAATGACTAATCAGTACTATTTTTTTGGGTACGCGTACCACTTTTATCCGAGCCGTGCCTAAAGTTTTCTGCAGTGTAAATGGGGCTTCAGTTTTCAACATAGACACGACAGTCAGTCAGTCAGTTTACAACATGAACACGACAGTCAGTCAGTCAGTTGACAACATGGACACGACTGTCAGTCAGTCAGTTGACAACATGGGCACGACAGTCAGTCAGTCAGTTGACAACATGGACACGACAGTCAGTCAGTCAGTCAGTCAGTTTTCAACATGGACACGACAGTCAGTCAGTCAGTCAGTTTTCAACTCGTGAATACGCGAAGCGTAATGAACGAGTAAAAGCAGATGGAGATAAATATGCAAATTTTCACTACTTCCTTTTTTTCCATGGGCTGTAAACTTTTATCGGTAAAGGTGCCGTTACACGAGGCAATTTTTTCCTGCAACTTGCAACGCAATGCTGACGAGAGCCGTTGCGAGACAAGTTGCGGATGAAATTGCGCGGGTAACAGCTCTGCGCAACTTGTTTCGCAACGAAAAATTGCGTTGGGAGTTGCAGAAAAAGTTGACCATTGTCTACTTTTTGCAACGTTGCGAGACAAGTTGCAAACGTGTAACATGTAATCAGCAACTTGTCTCGCAACATGTCGCAACGGCTCTCGTCAGCATTGCGTTGCAAGTTTCAGGAAAAAATTGCCTCGTGTAACGGCACCTTCATTCCGCCAGTGCCGCCTTTTACCCGTTCCAAATGCTAAGAAATATAGACTAGGTATACTCGACCACCGAAAAAGAGGACATTATTAACGCGATGTACTGATGGTTCGATCTAAGGACTTCAAATGGATTTTTCAACATAAACACGGGTTAAATGGTAAAATTTAACCATACTAATTACTTGTGCGTTGGTGGTCGAGTCAGTGCCGGGTACGCTATGAAATATTTTTTTTTATTTTTAAACGGAAATTTGATGAAGTTAGCAACCTTTATCGAAAGCCTTAAATTAAAAATTTTTTTTTTAATTTCTAAAATTGCGACCCAAAACATTCAGCTCTGAAAATCTGTGGCGAGTTTTGTCATTAAATCTATTACCGCGGTAACGTCGCTAACTCTCCCCGGTCAACTTCAATATGGATCTGTTCTTCAAGTGTACACCTCAATATACAATAGCTTACAGTGAATTTTTGGGTAAAGAATCTTTTATTCAGAGTTGACTCATAGGAGCCTTTGATTTTGTTTTGCGTTTGAAGTCGTTCAGTCGAACCGTGTTTACCGCACGATGTTGGTTTAGTGACGCAATTATCTTAAAGCTAACGGATTTTACGCATGTCCTGGAGTTAAGCGTTGACAAACTTGTTTTATTCGCGTTACAAATATCTTGTTTTTCAGCACAAAATAAAAGATCCTACGGCGGGCGAGAAGAAGCTATTACCTATATTGCGAACTATATAGCGCATTTCGGCTCATTAACTAAACTGGAAAGTCTGCGTTTTGAGCGGCTCGAAGTGCGACATATGTGACGAAGATAATGTTTTTAAAAAATATCACATATGCGTTCTTTTCTGCAGACTTTGGTACGTAAAAAGTTGATGATTTTCATTTTCTATTCAAACTGGCCTGAATGCAAAGTGTTTGTGACGCGTGGTTTGGCAATCAAAAGCGGAAATATTTTTTTAAACTGTCAAATTTTTCTATCACGGTATATAAGTTTCTTAAGGTACCTGCCCAGGGTATATTTGCCCTATCTGAATATCTCCCAAAAATGTCTCAGTAAGCATCCTGATGTCCAATTTCAAAATCCAAAATTTTGGGTCAATATCTTAAATCGTTCAGAAGATATGGACATTCAAAATTTGGCCTTTGACCACTTTTGAGCACTCTGATTGGTTAAATTAGGTCACATGACCCCTTGGCGGGACATTCAAAATATAGTATTTTCAAGTAGAACAAGTAGCAAAGGACCGCGAACGAAAATGCTTCTAGAGTACGTAGGATCTATAGAACATCTGATCAGCCAAAAATAGTAATACAAACATAGTGAGCAAAGCTGATACTACGTAGAACAATTAACGCGACAACGACATGATAGAGCCCAAACTGCCAAAATGCAACCGTGGACAGCTTTTTCGACCTGGTTGGGTCTCGTCAGCACGGTGTAGCAGCAAAAAGATAGAAAAACTAGCGCGAACGCCAATTCTCTACCAAATCGCACGTGGTGATGGCAACAATGAGAGCTGGAATCCAAATGTTTGCCAATTGACCCACGTCACAGCGGCGCGTGACCATGAGTAATAGGCAAAGAATTTTTAATATCATGTCGTTGTCGCGAGAAAGAAAGTGAGGATAGACATAAACCATCCCTTAGCGAATACATGGCCAACACCATGTTAATAGGTCTTAAAAAATGAGCAGCATAGTCGGATCTGAAAAGACCTACGGTCCTAAATAATACAATAGTCCCAAATAATACAATAATAATAATACAATTATTGTATAATACAATAAAACAATATATTATTGTATTATACAATAATACAATAATACAACTATTGTGTTATTTGGGACCGTAGGCCATTTTCAGATCCGACTATGCTGCTCATTTTTTAAGACCTTTTAACATGGTATTGGCCATGTATTCGCTGAGGGATGGTTTATGTCTATTCTCACTTTCTTTATCGCGACAACGACATGATATTTCAAATTCTTTGCCTATTACTCATGGTCACGCGCCGCCGTGACGTGGATCAATTGGCAAACATTTGGATTCGAGCTCTCATTGTTGCCATCACCACGTGCGTTTTGGTAGAGAATTGGCGTTCGCGCTAGTTTTTCTATCTTTTTGCTGCTTCACCGTGCTGACGAGACCCAACCAAGTTGAAACAGCTGTCCACGGTTCCATTTTGGCTTTCAGTTTGGGCTCTATCATGTCGTTGTCGCGTTAATTGTTCTACGTAGTATCAGCTTTGCTCAGTATGTTTGTATTTTCAAGTGTTTCTGTAGCAGAACTGAGTTGTGCTAGCAAATTCAGATGAAAAGAAACTGATTTTGAGGATTGAAAACATTCTTTTAATATAATTTTGATCTGTCAAGTCAACAGTTGAGGGAATTTGACAGCTGTCAATCAAAGGGAATTACCCAATAAGGAAATCACAAAAACGCATTTTTCTCATTCGGATTTTAATATTTTTCGATTCTGTTTTCAGCAATGCGTTTCAACAGCCAATTGGACAATCGTGTGTTTGGGAACTTGATTTGCATTATTGTAAGCAAAGTTATTGGAAAATTTGGTTTAAAAAATAAATCAACATTTTTCTCGGTAAATTTTGCTTACAATAATGCAACTCAAGTTCCCAAACACACGATTGTGCCAATTGGCTGTTGAAACCCATTGCTGAAAACAGAATCGAAAAATATTAAAATCCGAATGAGAAAAACGCGTTTTTGTGATTTCCTTATTTGGTAATTCCCAATGATTGACAGCTGTCAAACTCCCTCAACTGTTGACTTGACAGATCAAAATTATATTAAAAGAATGTTTACAATCCTCAAAATCAGTTTCTTTTCATTTCAATTTGCTAGCACAACTCAGTTCTGCTACAGAAACACTTGAAAATACTATATTTTGAATGTCCCGCCAAAGGGTCATGTGACCTAATTCAACCAATCAGAGTGTTCAAAAGTGGTCAAAAGGCCAAATTTTGAATGTCCATATCTTCTGAACGATTTAAAATATTGACCCGAAATTTTGAATTTTCAAATTGGACATCAGGATGTTTACTGAGACATTTTTGGGAGATATTCAGAGAGGGCATATATACCCAGGGCAGGTACCTTAACCGCAACTGTATTTAATTGTATATAGCTCTCTCTTTCCGCTAGAATGATTTTAGAGACGAAATTTCAGTCGCTTATATCTCGCCCAAATCAGGTTGCCCCGAACTTCGCAAACAGCGTAATTTCAGTCGTGGCCAGCTTCAAGCTGGTAAAAAATCGCAGGATTCTGAGATGGCCATTTTAGCCTGTACAGGCTCCCAGCTTCCAAATAAGTTCCAACGTTGTACCACTCACTACTAGAAATGCTTGAAAATAAAGAATAAGTACAGCATATCGAGCAAAACATCGCCCAGTGACTTCGCCACTTGCTTCTTTTTTAACTGTAAAGCTATAAAATTTTTCAGTGAAAAATATTTTATTTAGAGCCTTTCATAATCACGAGTTTGCTCATGCGGTGAGCCTTTGATCAAAACCTGGACAGGGTTGGAAAACAGAGATTTAGTCTGAGCAAATTCTGGATTACATTAGATTACATGAAAGTTAAAAAGATGATTTGATGTTGTGTTTATTTGTCTGGTACACTTATCCGCATTTTATCTTTTTCTTAGACGAGTGATGTGGACAAGGATTTCTTTAAACAGGTATTTTGTTCGGCAGTTATTAAAGAAGTAGTCATCTTTAATCATAACTTCATGATTGTAAGTTAACACCTCGCTATTACGGACAGAGGCTCACTCCCGGCAAAAATTACAGACGTTTTCAGTCTCGAACACTTGATTCGGTCCCAACGTGACAAGTCTCGTTATAGCGGACTTCCACCGGGCAGCAAGTTTAAAATTCTGACTGACTTTAAATTCCTGAGCGCTTCGTATTGCAAAATTCTGTCGACCACTCACGAATCAGAATTCTATGCTATTTTTTTTTATCCTGGACCAGTTCACTCAGGCTTTCGTGTTGTTATTTTTGAAGGAACAAGTTCGCTGTTTTTCCCGTGGTTTTACGTTGGGACCAAGGCCGCTTGGAGTGATGTCTGGACAAGAAGGTGCTGTGCCTTACAAGCCTTGGAAGAAACATCACAACAAAAATAAGAGAGAAAAACTGCGACGGCTTGTCAAGAAGTAAATCTAATCATTGACACAGATATTGAGCGCCTTCAATAAATCAATGCAAGTGTGACAAAAATATATTGTTGTTGTTGTACTTTGTTTGGATCTGACGTTTATCAACTTGGGTCCAGCTGTACGCGGGGACAGACAGTACTGAGACAGAACAGCACTGTTATTCAACCACGAGTTTAGTTTTGTCTCCTTAACGAGTTAGCGTTTTGTTTATAATAATCAAAGGGCTCTTAAAGCCATCTCGTTAATGCGTTATAATGCGAGGTTATTAAAGAAAAGAATGTTTGTTGTGAAAGGTATTAGGTGGGGTTTTGTTTTTGACTATATTTACCTATCAAAGGAACTCAAGTTTTCCAATTCTTGTTCTTTTTTTTTTTATTTGGTAAAGATGCTGTTGTAGGGCACCTTTAGAACAAGTGTTCTTTAAATAGGTACATGCAAACATTATATGATGCAAATCAGCCAATAGAAATTTGTGTTCATGAAATGGGCGTAGTTTTATTTTAGTAGCCATTTGTGTTTACTTTTGATTATTATTATTCTTTTTATTTTGCAAAAGGAGGAGAACCTGTGTCCCTCTGTTAACAACTTTTTTGTACAGCATTGGGGGATCTGCTGTTATCAGTGCTCCAGTTTTTCAAGACCCAAACGTAGAAGTGTCGGAGAGTGATGGTGTGGGTCGTGTGGTAATGTCACTTGGTGTTTGGGTAAAGGGTGCTGGTTATGTTGATATGAATTCTGTTATTGAGTTTTTGTTTGTGTTCTCGCTAGCTTTTTAGTGACGTTGATGAATAGACTCAGTCTTGATGAATGGACTACAATGTCAGTTCTTGGATGTTTTGTTTCTCTGGTTTTACAACAAACTATGCAACCTGGTTTCCAAGGCTTTTCCGTTCGAGAGAGGGGCGGCGGGAAAAGGCCCTGGCATCGGCTGGTCACGTGCCCATCGGACACCTAAAAAACCTGGGTGTAATAAATTAGATGTGAAATCGAAGCTGCATAATCAAAAGCAAGACGGGAGTTACGAGAGTGTAAAATGGCTCATGATTTTAATGCCATTTGTTCCTTCTAGATGTTTTGAACGGGTATTCTACATTTAGCTGTTTATTAAGGAGGATTTTAGTGACTGTAGAGTGTAGACTGAATTTAAAACGTTTCAAAAGCCGCGTGGAACGGACTACAGGTCAAGTCTCTGTCTGTCGGTTGTAGTTTCCTGTGGTGTCGCGCTTGTAGATTTTGAGCTCATTTTAGCGTCCTTTTTTGCCTGGCGGTTGTGTGTAAGTATTGGCAAGTAGATTTTTATGTAGGAAAGGTTTGAACTTCTCTAAGTTTACTGTCTGAAATACCGGACATGACAGAATCTGAAATGACAGACTGAAATGATCTGTTGTCCATGAATGTCTTTCCTGCTATTTATGTCACGCTGGGCCCAGCTATTTTAGATTTGTCTTTGCAGGATTTAAATTTTCATGATCTAAGCTTTATAGCAGAGAGAGTTGTAGCTTAATAAGCTATTCAACTTGTAGTGAGTTGAAGTTTACCTCAGTCAAGGTTGTAATTTTAGCTTCCTTTCGTTACGCTCTATAGCAGTGTGGAGCTCGCTCCGTTGTCAATTTTGACAGTCTGGCGAGTGTGCTTCGTTTATCCCATTATTTCTCCGATATTTAAACGAAAGCGTTCACATTTAGAAATATTCTCAATTCAGCCAAGAGAAGAAAGTGCTAAAATTTTCAAATAATGCTTTCCAAAGAAATACACGTTAGAAAATTATGTCGAGCAGAATGGTTTGACCGTTCTCAACAAAAATATGCGTTGCTAAAAAGGTAGCAACTAGCAAATACATACCTGGCAACTGACGAGGTGCGAGAGGTGAACCGAAACCATGGTCGTGTCTGAATGAAATAGTGATCAATAGTGGCGTAAACAAAGCACTCGCCAGACTGTATTGACAACGGAGGTTTTAGGATAAACTGGCAGCGAGCTGCACAGAGATATAAAGCGTAGCGAAAGGAAGCTAAAATTAGAGCGTTGACTGAGACAAACTTCAAATTTCTACAAGTTGAATAGCTTATTAAGCTACAACTCTATGTGCTATAAACATTGGATCATGAAAATTAAAATAGGTAGGCCCAGCGTGACATAAATAGCAGGAAAGACATTTATGGCCAACAGATCATTTGAGATCCTGTTATGTCTGGTATTTCAGGGAGAAAAGTTAGAGAAATTCAAAGCTTTCCTATATAAAAATCTACATGCCAATACTAATCGAAAAGAACACACAACCGCCAGGCAAAAAAGGAAGCTAAAATGAGGTCAAAATCTACAAGCGCGACACCACGGGGAGGGGGACATTGGGGATTCGCGGTGTTGCGGTGTTGCTTATTTTTTAATGCGGTGTTGCGGTGAATAAAATCCCAGCTTGTGGTGTTGCGGTGATCTCAAACCCTACGGTGTGCGATGTTTGCGCTTTAAAGTCTTCGGTGTTCGGTGGAACGAAATTATCTGCGGTGTTGCCGTTTCCTGTTTGACCCTTGTCAGATCTAGCGGCGATTCAGAGCCGGCAATCTCCCTCTCCAATAATATGATTACGAAATTAAATCAAATAAATTGGCACTTTTACACTCTATGTTTTTTACCACTGAAAGAAAAGAAAGTTCTGGTACTCTAAAGGAAGATCTCTGTAACAGGCGATTGTGTTCTAAAAATGAGATTTTTCTTACTTCACACACCACACTTCCCGCTCTCTCCCCCTCCCTCCCCCTCCCTACACAGTAGGCAGCAGATATACTTGGACTACAATGGCTCGTGGAAGGCATGACGCACATGACACCTGTTTTGTAATCCTTAAGTATCCAACTAATCAATAATATTATATAGACTTTAAAGAGCGCGAAAGGTGAATTTATGTTCGAAGCGTGCTGAAGTTTCATTGCGTTTATACTTGTAGCCACTTATTTGTTATTTTAAGGGCAGCTGTGGTGTTAGTTGTCAGAACAGCGTATGTCTATTTTTGCGATAATAGGGTTTGCCGATTGCGTGAAAGATGAAGGTTCAGATTGCACATATGGCATGTTATAGTTAGTCAATATGCTAACTATAATAACGTTTTCGCATTACTTTTTTTTTTTGTGCTAAGAAATTGGAGAATGTTTAAATGGGTTTATTAAATGCTTTGTGATGTATAATATTTTTTTGAAAGTTGTTTATTTGTGGGTGGGCCGAAGTATCTACGCGTTTTCCGGTTTAAGATTACCGGTTTATCTTTGTTTTAAATGGAATAATTAGGTACTTGTCAATGGTTGTTGAAGGAATGATTTAATGTTGTTGTGTGTTTGTATTCAAGGGATCTCAATAGATTAAGGCGAGCAGAAGAGGCGTTATTTTTTTTAAGCTTTTCAGGTGAACGCAACAGACGATTGCGAAGCGCGAGATGAGCGGGGAGCGCGAGGGGAGAAAAAGTGATATTTCTCTGCACACGCTTGTTTGGATATGTTAAATCGACATCGCATTTATTGATTATTATTAAAGCGTGGTTTTCATGTAACTGTAATGACCTTGTAACTGCGGTAAGGCAAATTGGTAGTAGCACTAGGATATACTGGCCGTAGTTGTAGAGTGGAATGCGTAGCCTGCAGAATAGGCGTTATTTTGTTAAGCGTTTCAGGCGAGCGGAAGGAGATCTGATGAAAGTGCTTTTAATGATAAAACTTGAGTGACATGTTTTTAAAAAGACAGGTGGTGTAGCGATATGATGGGTAACAATATGCGGTGAAAATGGCTTTGGACTGTTCGTCTTCTAGTTTGTATGAAATTGTTATTTCGTAGAGGGGTATACAGTTTTTGTTGCAGTTGGAAAGTTTTGAATCTTGCTGAATGACTATACAATAGTTATTACTTGGATGCGTAATAATTAAGAAACAGCTGTCATGAGCGTCATTGTTACTGTTACTAAGTGGAGATAAGCGATAAATTTTCTTGTTTTTTGGGGGTCTTCGAGTGCGTTTCATGAGTGCTTGGAGGAGGGGTGGGAGGGGGGTAAGGGTCGTTCGTGAAGTAAGAAAGATGTGATGTTTAGAAGAGAATAGCGTCTTACAGAGACGTTCGTTTAGACAACGAGCAGTTTCTTTTCTTTGAGTGTTAAACAATATAGAGTATAAAAGCGGCAATTTATTTGATTTAATTTTATGGCTATGTTTTGGATTATAGAAAAAAAAAATAGGAAATAGGGTGCAGATAGGCTGTTAGTGAGACGGTGGGGTTTTCTGAGTAAATTTCTTAAGAGTAGTGTAAAAATAGCATGATTGAATTTGTAAGTTAGATGCGTTGCTATAGAGCGATTTTTTTAGCACAACTTAGCAAAGGATATAACCGTGCCGTTGTCGGTCTTTTTTTAAGCGAAGATTTGCGTGTTAAACGTTGATAACAAATGTGCGTTTTTTAATTTTGTTTGTATAAAGAAAAAGGCGGTAGTTCTGTAGAATAAATTAAGCAGTTGGAAATTGGGACGATTTTCTATGGTGGTTTGATAAATGAAAACTTGGGTATTTGTGTTTAAATGAAGACGAATTGGGATTTAAGGAGATTACTTGCGGTTAAGAGCGTTTAAATTGAAGAGCTGCTTAATAGTTGAAATGGTTTTGAAATGTATTTCCGGTATCATGTCGATGGTATTAGAAGTGACATCTATATATTTTGTTGTTGAGATGATGAAATTGTTTGTGTTTGAGAATTTTGTGAATTTCATTTTTTGGAGAAGAAAGAAGAAGAAAAGAAAGAACGTAAAAGCTAAGCTATGAAGGCTTTAAAATTCATTTGCGAACTGCAGGAGTCGTGCAGGCCCGTCAACACTTTTTAACTCTGAATGATATTTACCAGACATAACTAATCGATGATCAATGACATCAATGAGTAATCAATGAGTAATCGATGGGTAATCAGTTGATTAGTCATTGATTATTGGCGATGATCAATGAGTAATCGATGAGTAATCGATGCCCAAAAATTTTGTGGCCTATCGATTAGTCATCGATGACATCGATTACTCATCGATGACCCATCGATTACTCATCGACTGTTATACAGCGCACGAAAGACGCATTTTTTGCTTTCTTGAACCATTTTTTTTCGTTTGTGATTCTTTCATCGGTGTTAAACGTATTTTTCGTCATAATTGAAGTTCCTGTTGACGAAATTACGCCTTCACAAAACGTCAAATAACCTTCCGGCATGTCGAGACGTGAAGTGCGTAATCGCAAATACAGACGATTCCCAGTCAATTGTGTAATTTCACTTTAATGTACCTCACTCTTTATTTAATAACAAAACAACTGAACAGAAACCAACCAGTCTGAAAACAAAACTAACAAGTACGCTGACAATAATCGACTACGTGGTTATTGTTTTTTTTCGGTGGATGTTTGTCAGCAAAGTAAAACTGCTTCGGCTTAGGGAAACAGCCGTCATAAGCAGTAACATTTAGCAACGGAACAGCTGCAAGGACTTTCACTTTTCGTGCTTTTTCCACGTGTAACCTGGACATTGTTACATTGTTGTGACGTATACCAGCTTGAGAATTGAATATTTCTACAAGTTCCGATTTTTTTGCCTTTGAGCTAAAGGCGATTCCTTTATCTTTTAAGAGTTGTTTAAGAACCGCGACAGTCATTTTTTCGGCAGGTCCCTGTTTCATACGTTCTAGTTTTTCATTCTTTTCTTTCTCTTCGGCTTCCTTCAATTTCTTTTGAGTGTAAAATGGGGATGGCAGGCCTGCACGACTCTTACCTCATGTTTTTAATGCCATTTGCTCCTTCTATATGTTTTGGACGGGTATTCTACATTTAGTCGTTTGTTAAGGAGGATTTTAGTGACTGTAGAGTGTAGACTGAGTTTTAAAACCTTTCAAAAGCCGCGTGCAACGGACTAGAGGTCAAGTAAAGGTGTCTGTTGTAGTTTTCCGTAGTATTGCGCTTGTAGATTTTGACCTCATTTTAGCGTCCTTTTTTGCCTGGCGGTTATATCGTTGTTTTCGCCATTATTTATATTGGCATGTTGATTTTTCAGTATGTAGGAAAGGTTTGAATTTCTCTAACTTTTCTCTCTGAAATACCGGACATGACAAGATCTGAAATGATCTGTTGTCCGTGAATGTCTTTCCTGCTATTAATTCTATGTCACGCTGGGCCCAGCTATTTTAGATTTGTCATTGCAGGATTTTAATTTTCGGGATCTAAGCTTTATAGCAGAGAGAGTTGTAGCTTTAAAAGCTATTCAACTTGTAGAGAGTTGAAGTTTGTCTCAGTCAAGACTGTAATTTTAGCTTCCATTCGCTACGCTTTATAGCTTTGTGGAGCTCACTGTGATTACTAAAATCTCCGTTGGCAATTTTGGCAGTCTAGCGACTGCTTCGTTTACGCCACTATTCTATTCAGGCAAGACCATGGTTTCGGTTCTCCTCTCGAACCTCATCAGTTGCCGGGTTTGTATGTGCTAGTTGCTACCTTTTTAGCAACGCATTTTTTGTTGAGAACGGTTAAACCATTCTGCTTGGCATAATTTTCAAACATGTATTTATACCCTTGCTGTGGATCGAATTTCCTCGTTTCCTATTGGCTCTTCAATAGAAATTTCGATCCTCTCCGTTTGAAGCTAAGCGTGTGTTTCTTTGGAAGGCATTATTTGAAAATTTTAGCACTTTCTTCTTTTGACTGAAATGAGGATATTTCTAAATGTGAGCGCTTACGTTTCCTGCACATTCCTTCTTGAGTTCGGAATGGATGCTATTAGATCAGTGCGCATTTCTTGATTTTATCCTCTGTCATATTTATGAGTGCGTATTTGTGTTGATCTTACACAAGGTAAAACGGGGCCTGCCTAAAACAATCAATCAAGTGTAAAATGGGGATGGCAGGCCTGCACGACTCTTACCTCATGTTTTTAATGCCATTTGCTCCTTCTATATGTTTTGGACGGGTATTCTACATTTAGTCGTTTGTTAAGGAGGATTTTAGTGACTGTAGAGTGTAGACTGAGTTTTAAAACCTTTCAAAAGCCGCGTGCAACGGACTAGAGGTCAAGTAAAGGTGTCTGTTGTAGTTTTCCGTAGTATTGCGCTTGTAGATTTTGACCTCATTTTAGCGTCCTTTTTTGCCTGGCGGTTATATCGTTGTTTTCGCCATTATTTATATTGGCATGTTGATTTTTCAGTATGTAGGAAAGGTTTGAATTTCTCTAACTTTTCTCTCTGAAATACCGGACATGACAAGATCTGAAATGATCTGTTGTCCGTGAATGTCTTTCCTGCTATTAATTCTATGTCACGCTGGGCCCAGCTATTTTAGATTTGTCATTGCAGGATTTTAATTTTCGGGATCTAAGCTTTATAGCAGAGAGAGTTGTAGCTTTAAAAGCTATTCAACTTGTAGAGAGTTGAAGTTTGTCTCAGTCAAGACTGTAATTTTAGCTTCCATTCGCTACGCTTTATAGCTTTGTGGAGCTCACTGTGATTACTAAAATCTCCGTTGGCAATTTTGGCAGTCTAGCGACTGCTTCGTTTACGCCACTATTCTATTCAGGCAAGACCATGGTTTCGGTTCTCCTCTCGAACCTCATCAGTTGCCGGGTTTGTATGTGCTAGTTGCTACCTTTTTAGCAACGCATTTTTTGTTGAGAACGGTTAAACCATTCTGCTTGGCATAATTTTCAAACATGTATTTATACCCTTGCTGTGGATCGAATTTCCTCGTTTCCTATTGGCTCTTCAATAGAAATTTCGATCCTCTCCGTTTGAAGCTAAGCGTGTGTTTCTTTGGAAGGCATTATTTGAAAATTTTAGCACTTTCTTCTTTTGACTGAAATGAGGATATTTCTAAATGTGAGCGCTTACGTTTCCTGCACATTCCTTCTTGAGTTCGGAATGGATGCTATTAGATCAGTGCGCATTTCTTGATTTTATCCTCTGTCATATTTATGAGTGCGTATTTGTGTTGATCTTACACAAGGTAAAACGGGGCCTGCCTAAAACAATCAATCAAGTGTAAAATGGGGATGGCAGGCCTGCACGACTCTTACCTCATGTTTTTAATGCCATTTGCTCCTTCTATATGTTTTGGACGGGTATTCTACATTTAGTCGTTTGTTAAGGAGGATTTTAGTGACTGTAGAGTGTAGACTGAGTTTTAAAACCTTTCAAAAGCCGCGTGCAACGGACTAGAGGTCAAGTAAAGGTGTCTGTTGTAGTTTTCCGTAGTATTGCGCTTGTAGATTTTGACCTCATTTTAGCGTCCTTTTTTGCCTGGCGGTTATATCGTTGTTTTCGCCATTATTTATATTGGCATGTTGATTTTTCAGTATGTAGGAAAGGTTTGAATTTCTCTAACTTTTCTCTCTGAAATACCGGACATGACAAGATCTGAAATGATCTGTTGTCCGTGAATGTCTTTCCTGCTATTAATTCTATGTCACGCTGGGCCCAGCTATTTTAGATTTGTCATTGCAGGATTTTAATTTTCGGGATCTAAGCTTTATAGCAGAGAGAGTTGTAGCTTTAAAAGCTATTCAACTTGTAGAGAGTTGAAGTTTGTCTCAGTCAAGACTGTAATTTTAGCTTCCATTCGCTACGCTTTATAGCTTTGTGGAGCTCACTGTGATTACTAAAATCTCCGTTGGCAATTTTGGCAGTCTAGCGACTGCTTCGTTTACGCCACTATTCTATTCAGGCAAGACCATGGTTTCGGTTCTCCTCTCGAACCTCATCAGTTGCCGGGTTTGTATGTGCTAGTTGCTACCTTTTTAGCAACGCATTTTTTGTTGAGAACGGTTAAACCATTCTGCTTGGCATAATTTTCAAACATGTATTTATACCCTTGCTGTGGATCGAATTTCCTCGTTTCCTATTGGCTCTTCAATAGAAATTTCGATCCTCTCCGTTTGAAGCTAAGCGTGTGTTTCTTTGGAAGGCATTATTTGAAAATTTTAGCACTTTCTTCTTTTGACTGAAATGAGGATATTTCTAAATGTGAGCGCTTACGTTTCCTGCACATTCCTTCTTGAGTTCGGAATGGATGCTATTAGATCAGTGCGCATTTCTTGATTTTATCCTCTGTCATATTTATGAGTGCGTATTTGTGTTGATCTTACACAAGGTAAAACGGGGCCTGCCTAAAACAATCAATCAAGTGTAAAATGGGGATGGCAGGCCTGCACGACTCTTACCTCATGTTTTTAATGCCATTTGCTCCTTCTATATGTTTTGGACGGGTATTCTACATTTAGCCGTTTGTTAAGGAGGATTTTAGTGACTGTAGAGTGTAGACTGAGTTTTAAAACCTTTCAAAAGCCGCGTGCAACGGACTAGAGGTCAAGTAAAGGTGTCTGTTGTAGTTTCCCGTGGTGTTGCGCTTGTAGATTTTGACCTCATTTTAGCGTCCTTTTTTGCCTGGCGGTTGTTTCGTTGTTTTCACCGTTAATATTGGCATGTAGATTTTTCAGTATGTTGGGAAGGTTTGAATTTCTCTAACTTTTCTCTCTGAAATACCGGACATGACAAGATCTGAAATGATCTTTTGTCCGTGAATGTCTTTCCTGCTATTAATTTTATGTCACGCCGGGCCCGGCTAGTTTAGATTTGTCTTTGCAGGATTTTAATTTTCAGGATCCAAGCTTTATAGCAGAGAGAGTTGTAGCTTAAAAAGCTATTCAACTTGTAGAGAGTTGAAGTTTGTCTCAGTCAAGACTGTAATGTTAGGTTCCATTCGCTACGCTTTATAGCTGTGTGGAGCTCACTGTGATTACTAAAATCTCCGTTGGCAATCTTGGCAGTCTAGCGACTGCTTCGTTTATGCCACTATTCCATTCAGGCAAGACCATGGTTTCGGTTCTCCTCTCGAACCTCATCAGTTGCCGGTTTTGTATGTGCTAGTTGCTACCTTTTTAGCAACGCATTTTTTGTTGAGAACGGTTAAACCATTCTGCTTGGCATAATTTTCAAACATGTATTTATACCCTTGCTGTGGATCGAATTTCCTCGTTTTCTATTGGCTCTTCAATAGAAATTTCGATCCTCTCCGCTTGAAGCTAAGCGTGTGTTTCTTTGGAAGGCATTATTTGAAAATTTTAGCACTTTCTTCTTTTGTCTGAAATGAGGATATTTCTAAATGTGAGCGCTTACGTTTCCTGTACATTCCTTCTTAAGTTCGGAATGGATGCTATTAGATCAGTGCGCATTTCTTGATTTTATCCTCTATCATATTTCTGAGTGCGTAATCATGTTTAACGTGCAGAATGGTTTAACCGTTCTCAACAAAAAATGCGTTGCTAAAAAGGTAGCAACTAGCACATACAAACCCGGCAACTGATGAGGTTCGAGAGGAGAACCGAAACCATGGTCTTGCCTGAATAGAATAGTGGCGTAAACGAAGCAGTCGCTAGACTGCCAAAATTGCCAACGGAGATTTTAGTAATCACAGTGAGCTCCACAAAGCTATAAAGCGTAGCGAATGGAAGCTAAAATTACAGTCTTGACTGAGACAAACTTCAACTCTCTACAAGTTGAATAGCTTTTAAAGCTACAACTCTCTCTGCTATAAAGCTTAGATCCCGAAAATTAAAATCCTGCAATGACAAATCTAAAATAGCTGGGCCCAGCGTGACATAGAATTAATAGCAGGAAAGACATTCACGGACAACAGATCATTTCAGATCTTGTCATGTCCGGTATTTCAGAGAGAAAAGTTAGAGAAATTCAAACCTTTCCTACATACTGAAAAATCAACATGCCAATATAAATAATGGCGAAAACAACGATATAACCGCCAGGCAAAAAAGGACGCTAAAATGAGGTCAAAATCTACAAGCGCAATACTACGGAAAACTACAACAGACACCTTTACTTGACCTCTAGTCCGTTGCACGCGGCTTTTGAAAGGTTTTAAAACTCAGTCTACACTCTACAGTCACTAAAATCCTCCTTAACAAACGACTAAATGTAGAATACCCGTCCAAAACATATAGAAGGAGCAAATGGCATTAAAAACATGAGGTAAGAGTCGTGCAGGCCTGCCATCCCCATTTTACACTTGATTGATTGTTTTAGGCAGGCCCCGTTTTACCTTGTGTAAGATCAACACAAATACGCACTCATAAATATGACAGAGGATAAAATCAAGAAATGCGCACTGATCTAATAGCATCCATTCCGAACTCAAGAAGGAATGTGCAGGAAACGTAAGCGCTCACATTTAGAAATATCCTCATTTCAGTCAAAAGAAGAAAGTGCTAAAATTTTCAAATAATGCCTTCCAAAGAAACACACGCTTAGCTTCAAACGGAGAGGATCGAAATTTCTATTGAAGAGCCAATAGGAAACGAGGAAATTCGATCCACAGCAAGGGTATAAATACATGTTTGAAAATTATGCCAAGCAGAATGGTTTAACCGTTCTCAACAAAAAATGCGTTGCTAAAAAGGTAGCAACTAGCACATACAAACCCGGCAACTGATGAGGTTCGAGAGGAGAACCGAAACCATGGTCTTGCCTGAATAGAATAGTGGCGTAAACGAAGCAGTCGCTAGACTGCCAAAATTGCCAACGGAGATTTTAGTAATCACAGTGAGCTCCACAAAGCTATAAAGCGTAGCGAATGGAAGCTAAAATTACAGTCTTGACTGAGACAAACTTCAACTCTCTACAAGTTGAATAGCTTTTAAAGCTACAACTCTCTCTGCTATAAAGCTTAGATCCCGAAAATTAAAATCCTGCAATGACAAATCTAAAATAGCTGGGCCCAGCGTGACATAGAATTAATAGCAGGAAAGACATTCACGGACAACAGATCATTTCAGATCTTGTCATGTCCGGTATTTCAGAGAGAAAAGTTAGAGAAATTCAAACCTTTCCTACATACTGAAAAATCAACATGCCAATATAAATAATGGCGAAAACAACGATATAACCGCCAGGCAAAAAAGGACGCTAAAATGAGGTCAAAATCTACAAGCGCAATACTACGGAAAACTACAACAGACACCTTTACTTGACCTCTAGTCCGTTGCACGCGGCTTTTGAAAGGTTTTAAAACTCAGTCTACACTCTACAGTCACTAAAATCCTCCTTAACAAACGACTAAATGTAGAATACCCGTCCAAAACATATAGAAGGAGCAAATGGCATTAAAAACATGAGGTAAGAGTCGTGCAGGCCTGCCATCCCCATTTTACACCCAAACTATTGACTGTGATTTTGGTTGTTAAAACGTAAGATAACTTGGATACAACTTTATCAAAATATAACTTGTAGTTTTAACCTTAATCTGATTATATTCATTTACTATTAAGCAACTCTTTTCATATAGGAAAAGTTTTGCAATGAACATTTTACTCTCGCTATAATTATATGTTAATCAAGCGAACCATATGTCGCAATCAATCAAGTAATCTTAAATGTATGTATACGCAATTAAAAACATAAAACATATAAAAGGAGTATTGTGAACTAGAGTGAGACACAGTACAGTTAGAAGTTGAAGAATAAAGAAGAAAGCTGAGGGAAAAGTTGTATCTGTCTTCTACCGCTGAGCTTAGTTCCCCAGAAGAGCAAATTAGTCTCTTCACAAATCGATGGGTCATCGATGAGTAATCGATGTCATCGATGACTAATCGATAGGCCACAAAATTTTTGGGCATCGATTACTCATCGATTACTCATTGATCATCGGCAATAATCAATGACTAATCAACTGATTACCCATCGATTACTCATTGATTACTCATTGATGTCATTGATCATCGATTAGTTATGTCTGGTTTTTTACAAATCACGGGATCTATGCTATTGAAGAAAAATACAATAAGGTCTTCGTCTGTTAAATTCTTAAAACTTGCACAATATTTCCTAATATCGTAAAATAAGTTGTTCCGTAAATCAACATATGAGACGCAGTTGAAGAGGAAATGATACTCGTCTTCTACATTTTTTGTATGGCAGCATTCGCAGCTCCTTAGTTCTCTTGGTGTTAAAGGCTTTGTATGTCTTCCTTTTTCAATTTGAAGGTTATGGTTTCCAACTCTAAATTTGGCAAGAATTCTCCTGTGTCTCATATTCTTGACTAGGTCATAACAAACAGAACTGTTGGTATTATTTTTAAATTTGCAATAAAAATTTAGTTTAGTATTCATTTTAATAAGTTTCATTTGGTGCGCTATAGAGTCTTTCTCTATATTCGAAGAAAGAGTGGATACATATTGTTTTAATGAGTTGGGGTTTTTGTTAAAAATAGAAAAACTAGTACTTGTGGTTTGATCATATTTTATCAATAGCGTATTTATTGAGTTCATGAAGCTTTGATCGTTTGATATGGCAAGATTTTCCGAGATATATAGACATTGCTTAGCTATATTATCCTCGGGCAAGGCTTTAAGGTGTAACCAAAAATGTAATATATTACGATAAATTCGCGATTTCAGAGATAATCTTCCTACTTCATTTCGTGCCGCCACATTTGGTGCCCGTTTGTTAAGTCCAAGATAATATTTGAAAAATTGTGAATGAAGTTGTTCAACTGGATCTTTTTCCCATAATACAGGAAATGTAGCTAATACAGGAAATCGCCTGCTGCTGCTCTCTGAGTTGACCTCTGATACGCTTGGTTAATTGCACGCTTACTTGTAACTCTAAAGTTTTCTTTCCACCAGTGATCGAGTGCATTGTTATTTAGAAGTTGCTGAAACCAATTCTGTGGTCGTGGAAATACCCAAGCCCTCCTTGGCGGCGAGCAAGTTCGTGGCGAGCTCCTAAATGTAAATAAAACGCCGACAAACCTTGAAGATAGCGTAGTTGAAGGCGTCTTCTTCGGTGTCTTCCCGCAAAAAAAAACTGCCGGATTGTTATATTTATCGAATGATAAGCAGGAGAATGACTGAAATTAAACTTACAAGATCTCGATTCGTGTCATCCATGTCGATCTGTACGTTT
Organism: Cladopsammia gracilis; assembly: GCA_022457155.1. Taxonomy (NCBI): domain Eukaryota; kingdom Metazoa; phylum Cnidaria; class Anthozoa; order Scleractinia; family Dendrophylliidae; genus Cladopsammia; species Cladopsammia gracilis. Next base: position 74,375 of record JAJGOT010001049.1, read on the forward strand.
TCGCGCGTAAACTGCAGTGTCAGTGAATTCATATCTTATTATATTTTACCCTGGGGAGTCTTTTACTGTGTAACCGCATCCCCAAGAGTAAGATGAAACCTGAGATAAACCGAACCCAAGCCATTAACCCTTGGGAAGGCCCCAAACCCAAGGTGTGTGTAACCACAACTCAATAGAAAAAAACGCAAAGTTCATGCTATTTTGCTCTGCCATACCGCTCATATTAACACACAAACTTTCCTGTCCCATTTAACTTTCTTATAACCTCTCCATTAGTAAAATACACCGTGAAATTCTCAAACTACGTTTCCCAAGAAAACGCATTTAACCTATTTTTACCCTTTTAAAGTAGCTATAATGGCTTTACGACAAATGATTGAAACTGATAGGTAACGTGAGATATCGAAATTTAACAAGGACTAATACCTTTGCGGTAACGTAATGTGAGATATGACAAGTTCATCACAAGTTCTGACATCCCAATACCCTAGGGAAATTAACAATAGGTCCGGGGGTGCTCCCCAAACATTTTAGTGGCAGTATGTGACGCCCTTCTTGAAATCCTAACCGCTTTAACCAACCATATCCTCAATGCCCTAATATAGCTTCTATAAAGAACGAACAAGAAACCCCCCGGACAAAAGTCCACAAAATTTTGTTAACAACTTTTGTCCCTTTTTAGTACTCGACTCCGAAATCTCGCTTAATGCGCAAGCGCATTAACGAGATAAAAACGATCTTTGTAATCGTTATTTACTGACTATATTGAATAACACAATATTGTTAAAAATGTATAAGGAAAAAACACGCGTCAAAAGAAACAAAAAAATCAATATATCCGCCGGATGCGTTTCGAGAACTGAACAGATATCCCGGGAATGCAAATTCCGTGCACAGACTAACACAGGCTCCTTTTTAGGGGTATTGGGTTATTTATAAAATAAATTGACTTCCTTCTCCTCCCCGTCCGCGCTAGGCTCGCCAAAAAGGAGCTTGTTCACAGGCTAGCATGGACTTGGTCTTGACCTTTTTATCACATGTATCGTGGATCGTGAAGTAACATTAATACTATTAATACATTAATACTATACTTCACTAGTTCACAGAGATGCTTGTTGAATGCAACCTTTAATCAACCTTTAATCACTTAATTAACTGTAACTGACGTAACAGATGGTGATCTGTCAAACATTTTAATGTTAAAATATTCAAGTGGGCTGCAACGTAATATTTCTGAAGAGCCCTGGCTTTCCCTCGTGCCCAGTTGCTATTTCCCTGATTTTGGGAGTGAGGCGCACGGCTGGCGAACGGTTTTTTTTCTGATCCGTGACTCCATGCTTAACTGAAAAGTAAGAAAAGGCTATAGAAAAGTTTGCTTTCTAATAAACGTACCTCAGTTTGACGCTGCGTAAGATTTTGAACTGTTCGTTAAAGGAACTCAAGGGAACCAAGTGCTTTGCTCTGAGCCCGGGGCTCTGAGGAAGTGGGATTCAGTTGGTCTTGGTAAAAATACGAAAACACACGCACGCGATTTCACGAAGATGCTCGCTACGGAAAATTGTCGCTCAAGAGAGTGGTCTGAAGCAACACTATTTACTGTTCAATGCCGTAAAAGCCTATTTCAGGTCGTGTGACGTTTCTACAGAGGATAGTTCATTTGTTTGTCTGATTTAATATAAAGCCTGTCTGTCCTGTAATCAAATCTGAAAGCGCCTTTTCTGCGGATTAACGTCACAAGAGCTACGAGAAGACAACAAATCAGCGCAAGCAGTTGTTGCTTCCACCGATACACCCTGGGAGCCTGGGTCAGTAATTCGCCATGTTGCGTGTATGTTGTGCATCCGCCTTCCATGCAAGTGACAACTGCAGCAAAAAACTCGAGGAGAAATTCTTTTATTCTGCCCAATTCACAAGGACAAAGCCAAAAAGGTCCAAAAATACGTCCTTCAGCTATTGGAAATGAAAAATCATTATGAGATATAACTTTCTAGACCTCTTTCTAGTTGTTGTTTTCTTTTTTTTTTAACTAAAGTCAATAGCAAGATCTACTGTTCATAATAGCACTTGAGGTTTTAGCTATCAGTAAAGATTAGAAATGATAATATTCAAGGGGTTAAAATTGGACAGGATGTGGTGAAGCTTTCTCTCTTCGCAGACGATATGACTTGTTTTTTGAAAGATAAACTATCCTATGCAAACCTTTTGTGTACTCTTGACGTTTTTGGAGAATTCTCTGGCTTACGAGTAAATCAGGAAAAAACGGAAATCTTAGCCCTTGGTGGCAACACTCTTCAAGAAGACCTTTCTATGACGCCAAACTTATGTCAGATCATCAAGATTTAAGGAGTTTATTTTGGCTATGATGGGAACCAAAGAGATGAATTAAACTTTAGACAAACCTTAAAATCGATTTAAAAAAAAAACGATCAATTTATGGAAATGGCGAGGTCTTTCTCTCTTGGGGAGAATACAAATAGTTAAAACGTTTGCCATCCCTAAGCTTATGTTTAGAGCATCTGTAATTCCATTTTCTTCAGAGTTAATTAAAGAAGCTAACTCAATCTGCTATAACTTTATTTGGAACGGAAAAGATAAGGTAAAGCGAAATGCATTTACGTCAGAAATTGAGAATGGTGGCTTAAACATGCTTGATATTGACTGTATGATTCGAACAAAAAGTAATATGCTTAAAGAAACTTTAAAAGTTAACTTGCCAATTTATTACAAGCAATGTTTCGATGCATGGTCAGAGTTACACGCTAAAGAACCAAGCTCGTCTCATGATATTATTAACGAGATTATTTGGAACAATAGGTTTATCTGCATTGACAAAAAGTCTATTTACAGGAGAGACATCGTCGACCTGAGCGTTTTAAAAGTAGGGGAATTGATTTCGTCCAATCCTCTTGCTTTTAACCCTAGGCTCTTGTTTTTAACCCCCGAACAAAGATTCTATGTTATGAGTATTGTAAATTCGATCCCACCTAAATGGCGTTTTAAAAATTCTACTATCCATTCGGTAATCGATCCGATCCCGAATACTCCATCAATTATGATAAAGGAAAATTCGGTTCCAATTCTTGATGTTTCCTCAAAACAAATCTACAAGTTGTTTCTGGAGAAAAAACAAATGCCACCCACTGATAAACAGAAATTAATGTCCAAGTACCCAAACACATCTATAGACTGGGAAAAGGTCTATTCGTTAGCATTTATTACTACCGTAGAATCTAAAATCAGAGAATTTCAGTATAAGGTCTTAAATTGTATTGTCTCTACAAATGAAAAACGTTTTCGCTGTGGTATAGTCGATTCACCAAGCTGTGCTTTCTGTCATGAAGAAGTCGAATCCATCGAGCATTTACTCTTTTCCTGCAACAAATCTTCTGAGTTTTGGAAACATGTCCTGTCCTGGCTACTAGACAATGGAATCAACATTGAAACTTTGAACCAAACCGATTTGATCTTTGGAAAATTTGACACTAGTGAAGATTTTATACTGATAAACCAAATATATTATTGTTAGGTAAATATTATATTTACTCTAGAAAGTACCAGAATGGTATGCCTTCATTGCGAGGTTTTATTGCTAGGACAAGGCGTGTTTATAATATTGAGCTTTATATTGCAGAGAAGAAAGGAAAACTATTCCAACATTTTAAATAATGGGAAAAGTTAACTCAGGTGTTAATGTAATTTTTTTTTTGTCTTTGTGGTAAAATACATGTAATTGAGATAATTTATAGTTGTACAAGCCTTGTGGCGTGTGTGTGTGTGTGTGTGTACTGTATTGTCTTTCCGTTCGTTTGTATGTATGTAGTTAGTTTGTAATTGTGAATGTAACTATGAAAAATTAAATAAAATTTGCTAAACAATAAAAAAAAAAATAGCAAGATCTAATTAGTGATTTTCTAAATACAGCTTTTGACTCTAAAAGTAGTAAATATTTCTCAAGAAATAGCAAAGAACAATGACGGCCGGATACAATCTGAGGATGCCTTGAAATAAAATGTACTTTAATACAAGAAGATGTACACGATATCGATCTTCTGGGGTTCTCAATTTTTTGACATTTCGTATTGAAACCACTTATCACACCATATTCAGTGTTCTAATTTATTAACTTTTGATTTTCTAAATTACTGAGTAATGTACCATTTATTTTCCCGTCTCTCTCCTGTACTGTTCACCTTCTTTTCTTTGTCCTTTGTGTTGTTTTGTTGGACAGTCTCGAGTTTTGTCGTCCAAAACATCCAAAGCTTTCTTCCAACTTATAGTTGAAAGAGCTGACATGTCCTGCCTCTCCAGCCAGGACGCGGATCGCATAACTGAGTTATTTCGTGGCTCCGTGTTAATCTTTGGTAATTTTGTGCGGCCGCCGGTTTGTTTTTTATAGTCATAAGAGCCCTTGTCTTCCCCGCTGATAGGTGGCAAACTTAAATCGCGTTTCCTTCCTTCCTTGTGTTCAGTTCCATCACCGACAGAAATATCAGGCAGCTTAAGCACCTGTTGGATTGCGTCGTTTTCTTCGTTGTACATAAAGTGTCCGGGAATTTCGTTTAGTTCCTTCCCGATACTATCACTGAGGCTCTTCTCGGTATCCAAGGTGACTTTGCCGAGTTTTCGCCCATGTTTGCTTCGCCCTTTGCGGGCTCGAGGAGTTTTCATGGCTATATATGTTTTAGCTGTCAAGTCAATCTTGCTTTGCACCTCCTAACCGTAAAGCATAGCACGGGTCTGCCAGTTACGTACTCAGTTCAATTCGTTAATGTGCAGTACACAAACATTATGCTGTTTGGAAACTGAGTCAGCTTGTCAGCATTGTATGTTGATAGCGCCACTCAAATATGCCGTGTATGAAGCGCTTCAGGAGTTCAATATTTGTCAAGTTCAACCCGCTGTTTGTTTCAGTACGGGACTTCAAAACAACCAGCAAAACTATAGTTCTTTGGCAAAAATGAAACGTTTCTGCTATTTATGAATAAATTGTGGTTTGTTTGGTTGAACTCTTTGAGACAAGTAAAATATTTCCTCATGGGACATAATGAAAACAATGAAGCTGTCAAGATCCAGTCAAAGACTTAACTTTACTTAATCCAGAAAACCAATTTCATTTTTGCATTTCAATCCACTGACAAATTAATCATCAACGTATTTTATGTTTTCTTGTTAAATGTTTTTAAATTTGCTGATTAGTTTATTCAATATTGTTGACTATTGAATTAAAGAGAAATATTCCTTAAAGTGTCGGAGTAATAGTTGAAGTCACGCGCCGAAGATCGCGTTTAAATTATCTTGCGCGTGTAAACAACCACACATTATCGCGTTCGAAGAACGCAATTCTAATTTCGTGTTGGTTGACCTGTGCTTTGCATGTAGTAAAATTTGAGATTTTTCAAAATGACCGCCCCCATTGCTTTTTTCAGGGGCTCATCTCCGCCGGAAATTCTTTCGAACGTCCAAAACCCGGCAATAATGTAAGTTCCTTTTACTTGATATGTTTTGTTTCGTCATTTTCCTTTTTCTTATGTTGTAAATAAATCCAATCATCCATGAGCTTGAAGTTGCTATATCAACTGATATGACGTCACTAACACTTCGCCTCAGGCTATAAACCACTTGAAAATCAGGACGTTTTTCCGCCCAATATATTACCATTTTCCCGGCATGCACTGCATGCAAACTATATTATCAAACGGCGGCGACCCGCAAGCAGCTTATTTTACACAGACGCCGTTGAGGTTGGAGGTCAGTTGGTCGTAGCGGAAACCTTGCAAAAGAAATCTATATTCTATTCACCTTTACAGAATATTTTCCATTGCGGCTTATGTTTGCAGTTTGCTTTAGGCCGCTTAACTTCCCACACGGGCAGAAACCCGCGATAAGCGTCGCGTGGTAGACGCTTGAAATCTCTTCACAGATTCATGGATTCAATAAACCGTCTCGCCATTTCAAAAGAATGCCGGTTATATTAGAAGAAATATCCGTATATTTGCTTGTCTAACACTGATGAAAATATAAAACAACAGCTACTGTGGTTATGTTATTTTTAGTTCAAAATCGATCTTCGCTTTTCTCGCTATTTTCTGACTTTTCTATGGTAAGAGCACCAATCATTTAGCTTCATTTCATTTTATATTTTGCCGTGACCAAAATAAAACTCGAATCGGTCCACAAATGCAAATAGATCATCTCACAAACGACGCGCGACTTGAAGCTTGCCGGATGTAGTCACTTTCAATTCAATGCCGATGACTGAACAAACAGCCGCCGAAATAGATCACTAAAATTTCACGTTCAAAATTTAGGATCAAATCGTGGAGTCAACTGGAGTCAATTAGGTTTTCGAGAAAGTTCATACCTTAAATGACTGGAATTTGGTATTATTTGGCTTTTGACTCGCCTTTTTTGAATCGATCCAACCAATTTAAAATATGCATTACCGATGACTACAAACAGACATGGACGACAATAGTCAAACTAGTCAAACTATACCACGATAATTATTTTCAACGGGTCCACTCCACTCCAAAACATTTCCTGATACATTATAAATGGCGGAATAAGGTACGTATTGTTTTATTTTCATGCCTTGACATTAAAGCAAGGAAATCCATGTACAACTTTGACTAAAATACGTGCGTTCTTCGGTTCCACCGGAAGTCATTCACCTGAATTTTACCCAAAGCACGCCGGGAAGACGGTAATATCCTCCTTTAATATATATAGTCGTCCGTTCGAGCCAAGGCACGACTCAATAAGAAAACAACAAAGAGTGGGTGGATTGGGGGGGGGGGGGGGGGGTAGTCGTTCAATTTATTGCAATAATCACACCCTTTAGCCAGGCCTGCCACGAGTTTTGCCTGGTTACATAACAACCTCTACACATGACTAAAGGAGGATATTACTATCTTCCCATCGTACCTTGCGCCAATTTCGGTGTAATGCCTTCCGGTCAGTGAGAGGAACGCGTGTATTTATGGCAAAGTTTGAGATGGATTTCTTCGCATGACAAATGATTCATGGTGAGAAATTTATCTTTATCTATTTCATTCACATTCAAATAAGGGAAAGGAATATTTTTCAGAGAGAGATTTTCTTCGAAACAGCAATATTTTGCGTATTGTTCGTGGCTTCAGTATTATAAAAGTGACAAATGAGCCAAACACGACTCCCGCCAGTCGCAAAATGTATAAAGAAGCCTTTAGAATAGCTTTCCCAAGAAGGTCTACGAGATATTTGTTCCGCTTAGATCACCAAAAAAGAGATGTGACAAATCTTTGATCTTTGGGATATAAATCTCTTTAATGACAGGAGGTCAGTTTACATGCTGTGCATAGTCATTTATAGAATTATTGTTTCTCTATGCCTTCGTTGTGCTACAATCACTTGCAAAAATAGTTGAGACACGCTGCACAAAAACGGCAATTCTACAAATTTAACACTTTAAACATTGAATGCTCCCCCTCCCTTGTCAATGTTGTCTGAATGTCGGAATTCCATTCAATCCGTAAGCGAAACAACTTTGAAAGGGGGGACGGGGGATAGAAGGAAACCAAGTTGTTTATTTTTCAAATTCCTATCCTTTTATTAAGGAAAACCCGCTTTTGGGGGAGGCTGTTCCACTTTGTTCCAACCATTTTGCAACTGGTTGTAGCTCTCTTGGCAGCTTGGCATATGATGGGGCTTCTTTGGCTAACTTTTGTTGCAAGATAAGTAGTGATCAGCTGTAGCTTTTGTTGTTGTTATGAATATGCTTGGATCAGTAAATCTCTCAGCCCGTGATTTAGTGTCTAAGTCTGCGGTGTGGGAGACTTGTGAGAAAGTGGATCTTTATCACGGATGTAAGCGTCTACGATCAAAGTCTGAAGCTGCCGTGTCTCTATTGGAATAATGACTTCTTGCAGTTTATGTTTTAGCTCCTTGTTTTATTCTGTTTTTGAGTAGTGTGACTAGTGAATTCTTACGTTCTTCTTTTTCTTTTCCTTTCACATGACTAGAATATATTTGGCAGCCACACTATAGTTCTATTCTTTGGTATGTTTCTGTTATCACCTAGAAAACTTTGGACCGACAGAAGAAGCGAGAATGAACCGGATATTCACAAATTCGTAAGGTCTGGTTCTTAATGAAATCACATAACAGGTATACTTATCTTATGTCTAATCTTGAAAACACTTAAAAGAGAAGTTTCTAGAACATTCTAGAACAGCCCTCAAAAAGTGACCGAGAATCACTACTCATTTTATACCTCGTTGACATTCTGCCACGAGTAATAAATCAAATACCAAAAAATTGCAAAAAAGACAACGTAAAGCAACTTCAGCGAAACTTGCTTGGATAGTGTCGATTAAATAAGATTAGATCCATTTGAAAGTATTCAGCCAGTAAAAAACATTAAAAAGAATGAACGCTGCAGGGAAAAGATAAATGGAGTAATCGTCAAGGGCAGAAATAAAAGAAACCGTATAAATACGGCTTTTGATGTAGACAATGGCCGTTTTCAATTGATCAGAGCGGTAGCTTGAAAAGGCACCACTTTCAAAGCCGTCTTCCTCCTGTTAAAAGAAAAAGAAACAAAATATTTCAAGTCATTTAAGAGGTTGTTATAAACAGACCGAAACGGCCATGTTTCTTCGTAGCGAGCGTCACGGATTCGTGATATATCTTGTGTGTACTATACTGGCCAATCAAATCCAACGAAAGCTTGCCACGCCCCCGTCACGCTCGCTACGAATGAATATGGCCGTTTAGAGCCATTTATACAGCAAGGTAAAACTTCGCTGGATGAAAATCATACTGCTTTGATACTTTTCAGGATTTAGGGATGACTTAAGCTGCCAAAAATCTCAACTTGAAGCAAAGAAAGAGATTATAGAAAGTGAACTCGCCCGAGCATTCTGTTGGTCTTTGTTTATTGTCAGTTATCGAATTTTCGTAAAATTTAAACGGCTGTTAATCTTGGAAACGTGGAGTACACAGAACTTTTATTCTTACTTAGGATTTAGGGTCATTTATAGTTTCTGTTTAACAAATAGATTCCATTTGTCCGTGCGTCTGTTCAGTTATACATCACAGATGACGTCAAAATGTGGCAAGAACAAAAAAGTGGCGGCGAGTGTGTCACTGATGTTCTTACCACATTTTGACGTCTTCTGCGATCTATAACTGCTGCCAAACCCGATGCCTCGGGAGAATACTACGCATCTTCTGGCCAAGGACCATCAGCAATGAGAATATCTACCAAATTAAGAAAAAACACCCCTCCTCCTCCTTCTTCTTCTTTTCCTCCTCCTCCTTCTTCTTCTTTTCCTCCACCTCCTCCTTCTCCTCCTCCTCCTCCTCCTCCTCCTCCTCCTCCTCCTCCTCCTCCTCCTCCTCCTCCTCCTCCTTCTCCTCCTTCTTCTTCTTCTTCAATTCTGATGACATTTGACATTTGCGTGACACGCGACCTGTCCACTCCTATCACGGTGCTCTTATCATGCTCGTGGCTGACGCTTCCTCTGCCTTTCTATGAAGCTCCGCGTTACTTATCATCTTAGGCCAGAAAATCTTGAATACCCTTCTCAAACATCTGTTATGAAATGCATTGATTCGATCTCCATCCCGTTTACTTACTTTTCAGCACTGAGCTCCATACATCAAGACTGACAACCCATTGCTCTTATCAATCTTCAGTTTGGTACATCTGGTGTACTGGTTAGATGCCCAAACCTTTCTCATCCCAACAAAAACCCACTGCACCTTTTCTATACGGCAGTTAATGTCTGCTGAAGAGCTTTCTTTTCTCTGGGTGCCAGAGGTTTTTATTTTTTAGTGAAAACGGCGAGTTTGAGCGGCGAAGCCGCGACAACGAGGCGCGCGCCGAGAAAAAATAAAAACCTCTGGGCACTCGAGTACACAACCTCATTTCCATGCGATTTGTGGATCGGATATCTCACCAAACCGGTTTTAAACCTTGGGGACCAAAGCGTGTCTGTTTGTTGGAAGTGGCGCCGTTATGCGTGACAATATTCCGCTGTCGAGACAGAAATATTTAATGAAATCCACTCCAGTGGAAAAGATACATCGATAACATTTTTTCACTGTAGAGTGTTGAGAAAAAGGAGATAGAAGATTTTATTGTCCTTGCAAACAAACATAATCTCAGACAAAGAAGTAAACTTTCTGGATACAACCGTTTTCAAAGGCGAGAGATTTAACAAACAAAGAATCCTTGATATCCGCACGCAATTAATCCAGTACACCTATTTCTCTTCCTGTCACCTACCAGTGGTCAGCGAAATCGTTCAGCGAGAATACCTGCAACTCCAAAGCACGCCTCCGTGCTGGAGATAAAAATTAAATAGAGATAAAAATTTTCCTCGTTCAAACAAAACTCTAACGATAACACGAATTAATAAGTCGTGTCTGGCCTGTCAACACCTCTTTTCAAGACATCCTTGCGCTGAATAAATTTCAACAGCGCTTCTTTCTGAACTGGCTTTAGTTCTCTGATATTTTGAAAATTTGGATACTAAAGAGTAATCCACAGCGTTTCTTAAAGATCGCAAAAAGCCGCAATCTCTATCTTCGTCCGCCATTGTTGTTTGTGTGGCTTCACTTTGGGAAACCGGTTTTTCATGCGCCCGTGGCGAATTGTTTTGGTCCAGCCAATCGAAGTTGCTGTTGCATCATTAACTCCCGGTAGAGTCTGGAAACAAGTAGGAGTAACCAATCAGCGACCTAGTTCAGATTCTGAACTAGATCCTCGCATGGAAATGAGGTTGTATATTCGAGTGATCAGAGGTCCGTCTCGCGAGCTTCTTCTAACCGTTTATGCGGTTAATTTCACTCGTGATATTCAGAGAACGGACCTCTGGATCCAGGGTGAGCTTTCTTCAGAATCAATCTCAGAATCCAAGTACGTAAAAGTGTTCACTTTCTTGTTATGTAGAAGTTCACAGCTCACTGCATAAGAAGGATAGCGCTGAATGGTAATGCACGATGTAATGTCAACTTTTTAGTGATCTCGTTGGCCTAGACTCAAAAACTGCTAAAAAGTTAAGGTTCAAGATGCATTTGTGTAATTTTTTTTAAGGTTTCAAGTAATTTGAGACCCAATCGCATAACATGCAAGTTTTAAAAGATATTGTATTTGGGGAAGTTCGTCAAAGAAGCAAAATTATTAGCTATTGTCTTCTGCTATTCTGATTGGTTGAGCACGAATATTTCCTAAAATTTAATTGACGCAAATGGATTTTCTTTATTTTTATACTGAAATATAATCATGAACCATCAGCCTCACCTCTATTCTTGAAACCAAAGATATTCTATGTGGGAAAGAGCCAATGCCGCAGAACAATGAAGTTTACTGTAGTTCTTATGTGGAGCATTACTTAAATGAAAGTGATCCCGTGTTTTTTAAATAAAGATGATGATGATGAAGCGCTTGCTGGATGTCTGCTGCAACATTCATTACTTTTGATTTCTTAAAGTTCACTTGTAGCCCAGCCGATAGTGTACGTTCACATAATTTGCCAAACGAGCGACGAAGGTATTGAAAATTTCTTCAAGATTGGTCCAACTTATCAGTCTGTCATCACAATGTTCCTTTCATATAATGATTCCCTTGTTCTCCATCCTTTACTGCATGCATTCTAGAAAACCTTGGTTTGATTTATTGAATAAGTAATAGTTATTATAAATAGTTTTAGCCTAAGATCAGGGGCGAATCCAGGATTTTGAAATGGAAGGGGTGAAATTTTAATAAAATATTAATAAAATATTATTTATTTGAGAAATACTTTAGAAAAAAGAAAGAAAGGGTCTCAGAAAAGGGGGGTGAAAATTCACCCATTTTACCCCCCCCCCTGGATCCGCCCCTGAAGATATACTGTACAATGTTACCTGTTCGGTGTCAGATTTTTCCTTCCGCATTTTCTTCACTTGCGCGGACAACAGTAAAATTATGGAGTACTCCATTAGGGACGCAAACACAAATAAGAAACAGCAAATAAGGTACACATCAATCTTTTTTATATAGTTTACCTAAAAATACAAACGACATACATCATCAAAATAACTGTGAAACAGTACCAGAGTTCTGATGGCACACCATAACCCGGCTCCATTAATACGTCAACACATCTTTAATTACTTGCTGAATGGTAGATTGTAGACGTACGCGTACCTTTGTATTTTATAAATACTCGTTAAAATTCAAAAGGACTCAAAAGTGTCAAGCCTCGACAACGGGTTGAGTTCATGCAAACATTTTCTGTCAATCTTACTCTTAAAATATATATAAATAACTACAGCGCGCAGTCACGTAAACAATGAAATATATATGAATATGAGTGAGTGTGGAGAGAAAGGAACTCAGAGTTCCACATGGGATTTGAACCCACAACCTTCCATATTCTAGTCGGATGCTCTAACCACTGAGCTACTGAGAACTCTAGTGATGAGCAACGGTCATCAACTCTTGTGTTTGCATCTCTGCAGCAGAGTCTAAAATTACAACGGCTTTTTATAAGCCGAGTGGAGCATCAGACAGGGACGTGACTGCGGTTTCCGTGGCATAAAGCAGTAACTAGGAGAATGGTGTCCTTCCCCTCCCTTGATAGAGTTGTTTTCAAGGTAGTTTTAAATGTTAATGAGTGAACACTACGTGGACAATAGTGTGCCGTACCTTAGCGATAGAGCTGTTTAGCATGGTAAGGATGGTAACAATTGTCAGTACTGCTGTGATAGCAAGTGTCACGCGGGCTGGTGGTGTGTCACGTGGAAGTACAAAGCCAACCCATGATAGAATCACAACAATCACCGAGGGCGCGTACACATTGTACAGGAAATAACTGTAAATTCGTTCAAAAACGAATGTTGCTGTTACCCCAGTCCAGTTAGCTGAAGAAAGGAACAAACAGGATCGTGGTAAATATTTGAAAAAATATGTCAGGAAAAGTTGGTCAAGGCTCTTTCTTCGATAAAGGAAGACGTAAAGGACGTAATACATGAAGAACGGATTAAGGATTGCTAGAATAGAAATAATTTATGAAGAATACAAATTTGATGATTAAGAAAATTCCTAAAAATCGTTGGAAAATCTGATAAAATCAGTATCAGAAGGATAATGATATTGTCAAAGTTGCCATATAACCACTGATCTTTTTCGAAAAACGCGTAAAAATCATTACAGTCTGTCAGCTCGTCGTAAATTGAAGTTAAAGATCCGGATTATATCGTGGATCATTGTGAGCTCCAACACAACGTAGTTTAGTATTCACCGAATAAAATTACTTGGGTAAATAACTTGCCTGCAACATAAGCAGTGAAGGATTTTGATAACTCCATACCAGTAAGAATGTACTGAGGGTGCATCTGCAGATTACTGGGTACAAACTCCATGCCGTTCGACGTTTCCCATGTGAACGTGATGTGAGCGTCACTGTAGCCATCTACAAACATGTTAAGACAAGCCTTACAGGGAAAGAAGGGCTTATAGGTAACACAAGCCTTACTCATTAGTAAGACAAGCCTTACAGGTAAAGAAAGGCTTATAGGTAACACAAGCCTTCTTCTTTAGTAAGACAAGCCTTACAGGTAAAGAAAGCCTTATAGGTAACACAAGCCTTCTCATTAGTAAGACAAGCCTTACAGGTAAAAAAAGGCTTATAGGTAACACAAGCCTTATAAATAAACGTTGTTGTTGTTGTTGTCATTGGTAAGGCAAGCCTGACAGGTAAAGAAAGGCTTATAGGTATTCACAAGCCTCACTCATTGGCAAGACACGCCTTACAAGTGCAACACGTCCAGTTCCGGACAAAACACATCCATGTCAAAAACAGGCCTCAACGGTTAGACAAGCCTTACTAGTTAGACAAGCCTAATTTTCATAACAAGCCCTATTGGTAAACTAGCCCTGACTGGTAAACTAAACCCCATTGGTAAAAAGACAACCTTCACAAAACAAGCCGGTAAAGCAAGCCTCACCAGTAGATAATCCGTAGTGATAAACATCGGAATAGAAAGGACTAGAACAAAAGGTCTCAATCTTCGTTTACAACAAGTTTAAGTATGAAAAACATTAAGGCAAATATCACTGAAGTTTGTCGTTCAAATCCGTATGAAGAAAAAACGACAAAGGTTACACACTCACAACTTTCTATGGTAATGGGACATCTCTGCTTGTCCATTGGAAAATCTTCCAGGTTCATAGGACAATACGCTTTGATAGTGATCCTGAAATATCACCCATGATATAAGAAGAATATTACAATAGTTAGAAAATCTAATAAATAACGCTTCTACAGCACATGTTTCACTTAACCTTCCCATGTTTCCCAATTTGACATCCGAATGTGCAACTTGTATGTGCAGCCTTATTATTAATATGAGTTTCTATAACACTATTTTGCCCCTTATAACGTCCATACATCGATAAGTTTGTAAAGCTTGCAATTGTATCCGGCATTGCTCTTTGCCAACCAGTGTGAACTCATTGATGAACGATTTTTCACTTCCCACTGAAGGTTATACTCGACGCGGCTCGGGTTATAACAGCGACAAAAACCCTTTGACAATTTTACAAAAAATATTTTCATTCTTTTTTTCAATCATCATGCAAGACACTATTTTTCGCTTAGTTTTCCATTCCATCATGTCTATTCCAATTTATTCTAATTCATAGATGTCTATTCTAATCATGCTTATCACCACTTGTTATTGACTGGTGTGTTGGCGCGTACCGTGCATTGTATTTAACCAGTCCTCCAGGAGCCAGCATGATCATCACATTACTGCTTGTGACGTCATGCATTTCACCATCTTTGGCGTTCACAAAATAAGAGTCCGGCATCCAAATATCGTCAATCACGTGATTACTGAGATAAATTGTCTCGTTAATTCCGTGATCAAGTCTCTTATCGACCCACTGTTGCCTCAAGAACAAATCAAATGTAAAATCCTAAAAGAAAGACAAAATTAATTTTGTGAATCCTGCATTTCTTTTATGTTTTATTTGTGAGTAGTACTTAGCCTGCGCGCACACTTCTGCTATTTCCTTTGCTGTTTTACAGGAATAAAACAGTCGTTTGAAGTCATGTCTAATTGAACTATTGTCAGGTAGAACTTATGTCAGAATGACATATTTAATTCGGGCCTGTTTATTTTTGCCTATACTGATGACCACCAGCTTGATTCTTCAAATAGTGATTTGCGTTTAGCAATGCAACTGAAATCATCAAACTGGTACATAGCCTGCGTGGCAGGCGATAGAAAGGGAAAGGGATGGGAGGATTTCATTTAAACTGTTAGGTGTAATAATCAACAGAGACATCATCAGTCTAAATACATACATCACAGGCAAGCACTAAAGACAGCAAATTAAATGGAATCCTGATCCCTCGGACCACTAACCTAAAAATTCTACTACATCTTATATACTGTAGCCTGGCATAACATTTCTGTCACGCAAGAAATTATCAGTGAATTATCTTTTTAAACAATTAGATTATGAAATCGAGATTTCTATCGCGTTATATAAGAGATTCGTGATAGAACGCGAGTAGATTTGTACTTATATGAATTAGAATTGTGAAATATACCCCTTTCAAATATGCTGAAAAACATTGTAGAAAAATAAATAGTCAGGTTATACAAACCATATCAACTACGTTAATGGCGTTGATAGACATCAGAAAAAACCCGACGGTGACTACGACAGGTCCCCCTGTATAACAAATTAAAGAAATATAAGTGATCCTGTATTTCAAAAAAACAAAATATATATTCTCAGGGCTTATTGGACAGAGATAAAAAGAGTCTGCCAGCGAGTCATAATTCTGATGTTTACCGTTATAATCCGGTCTTATTCTTGAGTCATAGTTGTCTTCTTTTAGCAGAGATTCCAGGAGATTTTCAACCTTTTCTCTGCGGAAATAACACTTTAATCAATTGATTTTATTTGCACTAAGCGATGACTTGGGCTGGTGTTGTGGAAAGTGTAGTCAGTCAGTCAGTCCGTCCGTCAGTCAGGTAGTCAGTCAGTCGGTCAGCCAGTTAGTCAGCGAGTAGAAATAGGACGCGGAGCTGGTCTGATACATTCCTTTGTCTGTTTTTTGGATTGGCTGAGAAACAATGTTGAGATTTGTCGTGAAGTTTTCATTAGACTTTCGCCCAGAGTTTGTTGGCTTTGACCGGCGCAAAATAACGGAAATCAGTTGCGTGAGCACGGATGACTTTGGCTTCAGCCATGTTTAGCTGCATCTCATTTTCCTCGTGAATGTTTCAAGGCTGAGTAAGTGCAAGAATACTTCGATGACCTGCGATCAGGGCGAATAATTTGAGCACGCGCTCTTCAGTTATGTGACAAGCCTGGCTTATGAGCTATTTGTTTATTTGCTGTTTTATCGGTGCTTCCGACATATGAAGGTGTATATACCTTGAATGAAAACTTATGAACATTTTAAAGACATTTATGGTCATTGTTACAGGCCTGTTGAAATACATAACGACAACGGCAGCAGTATATTCAAGAACGCCAAGGGACATACTTTTAAGGGCTCAGGTGCGAAGTATTTTAGGTTCAAAATTTTGCCCAGTATATTTTTGAGGCAGTGAGATTCCGGTACGTATTTTTTGTGTGCTTATTTTTACGAAAAATAATTATATCGGTGTCTTTTGGTAATGACAACGCTCTGCTCTCGGTATGTTTTGAATACGAAAATGGGTTGAAATGTTTTGGTCCATCGGGATTTTTTTGGGTCTACCGTAAAATCTCTATTAAGCCACCCGAGTGGCATATGATATTTTTTTAAGGGTACTTTCGAGGGGTGGCTTATTAGAGACGGAGGACTTAATAGAGAGGGGGAGTTATTGATTTAGCTAAATGCAGCACGATGTACACTATCGGGATATAATATGATATGGTAACTTTATTCAAGCATCGTAATCTCAGGATAAGAGGGGGGGTGGCTTATTAGAGACGGAGGGCTTAATACAGGAGGGGGCTTATTGATTTAGTAAAATGCAGCACGATGTACTCTATCAGGATCTAATATAATATGAACTTTATTCATGAGCATCGTAATCTCAGGATTAGAGGGGGGTGGCTTATTTGAGAGGGGTGGCTTAATAGAGATTTTATGATAGTTTTTGGGTATTAAAATTTGCCTTCATTCGCACCTTCTCGTCAGTTTTTAATCCGAGTACCCCTGGGCTGTTGACTAGGTGTAAAATCATCAAGTGTTCTTTCCTTCTGTTTCTCCTCCGCGAATCAAAATGCTGATTTGAGGTTTAAGAGCTTATGGCTTATGAACTCTGTAAAATTCGAACTTTTTTGAAAAGTCGCGGCCACGGTACATCACTGATTTGGCTGAAATTCACCATGTAGACTTGGTTTAGGGTCTTGAATACGGAATGGATAGTTTAAGGTTTCAATTCTGTTTACTTTGGAAAATATTAACAAGGCCGTTTTGGGGTGACCTCGGCGGGCCGCGATATTGGTAGATCGAAGGTGTTCTTGAGACTTCGACTCTTTGCCTGTTATCGAAGTAAATTGATCATTGCTGATACTGATGCAAAGAACTATCCTTCCTTGTTGCATTTATTTGAATTTATCCGAAAAGGGCACAGTTTGAGCCACGAACGACTAAAATGTCCGAAGGTATACTTTCCGCATTTTGAATGTTCCTAAAATTACCTGAAATTCACCAGCCAATATCGTTCCTTGCCATTTCGATTTAGAACTAGCCCTTTTGCCTAAACGTAGATTGTTTACATATAAATTGATTTCATAAATAAAAAAAATGGGGCAAATGTAACAGAGCAGGGAAACATTTGATAGATCGTGGTGCAGTATAGCCATTTTTCGTACCAGAATTTAGACTCAATGTTGCTCGAAAATTATCAATTAATGAATTGATATCCCCTGATATCGAGTGAACGTTATACGAAATGGCATCTGTAATGGTATGACAAAGAAATGCGATAAATGTGCGACTGAATAAAAATAATTCGTTACCAACGGTCA
>JAJGOT010000124.1:0-130000 GCA_022457155.1 Cladopsammia gracilis
ATGCCCCCTATAAATTTTTGAAATCGTGATGCCTGAAACTTTCATTTCTAGTGTTCTGAGACAACAATTTCTGTCAAAAATGTTCGGCAAATTGATGTGGCTTCTCCGTCGCTTTGCATCGCTTTGTGTGGCTCCACATACAAGTACTCAATTTTCATTATATTTCTGCTGTTTCTTTAGTTTATCTGGATATCAGAGTTAAGTAGACACAATTTCATGTTTTTGTATAGTATTATGAGGATTTGACGAACATGACAGAACAGATGTCAAAATCGGGATTTTTCCTATCCTGATCGCATATTGGTCGGGATTCGGGATTTTCAAGCAAAATCGGGGTTATCCTGACGAAATCGGGATGGTTAGACAGTCTGTGGTTTCAACAAACTTCTTTTCTCACCAGTAAACATTGGGAACATTAAAAATTTTCATTGGTTATTCTCATCAAATGACTTTTCTAATCATTCTTAGGTTCAGAGGAACCATATGAACAAATGCTGCCTGGACTGATGGTGTTTGTAAAGGAAGATCTTTTGCATGGACAACCAGACACTGATGAGAATATAAAGGTAACCTTGATTAGAATTTAAATGTAATTAACCCACGGACCTGGAAATCAATTTGCACAAAGTACAATGCAGCTTGTATGAGAAATGCTCCATCCTGTTCTTTCTAGATACATGTAATAAACTATCACTGTTTAGTTTATAGCTTTCAGTGTTCACACGCCGACACTAATTGGTGCTATAGCTGTTGTGGTCTTTCCGTGCCATTATAGGTTAATTTTGTTTACAGGTTTAATTGCTTGTTTGTCTGTAATTTGTTTCTTGCAAAGCTTAACATTATGTTAGTAATTATTAGGAAAGCCATGCCAGCCAATTTCATCCCAGATTGAATAAAAAAATGCAATGTTTCTCAACAAGTTCAACTAATGTGTAATGAATGTTTGGAGAGCACTCTTATCTTGGCTTTTTGTCTATCAGTGATCATCAATCAAGAAAACTGAACGAATAATATTCATTTTTGCACTTTTTTCCGATCATTTTCTAAAGTTTTCCGAAGATTTCCGACTAAGATCTGAAGATGTTTAGATTGTAGACCAGCACCTTTTGGCTCGTTTGGAATTTAATAAGGACAAATATGGTAGCTGATATAAAGATACATGTACATGTATTGATATCTTCACTCATCCAAAGCAAAGATAAAATTGATATCATCACATGTGTCGAGAAATGATTTTTCCTTATTGGGACAAATTCTTGTATTTCGCTGAAGTTTATATAAAAATATATTTTGTTATTGCGAAAGCCATACTAGGAAATTTGAACCCAGGTTAAGTTACAAAATGCAGTGTTCATTTGTGCACTCTTGGCACATGTTAGCACACTGTTGCCTAATTTGTTTTAACTCTGAATACTTTTCCAGAAAGGAGTAGAGGAGTTGTGTAAAGAGATTGTTGATGGCATAGCTGACTCCCTGGTAGGTTATTAATCTAACCTGCAAAGCAGGCATATTTGGGGGGTAAATATAAACTGAAGACCAAGGGTGTGGAAGTCAGGCTGGATCCCAGCCCCGACGTCTTGCTAAACCAAACTGACAACCAAACACTAAATTCAGCACTCGCCCACCTAAAAACGCCTGCACACAGGCTATTATTAATCTTACTGACTGTATGATATCATCAGTTATTTCACCACCATACTTAATAGTTATTATTTTTATGTACTTGTAAATAACTTGACAATAAATGTGATTTTTACCTTCAGAGAAGTGTTCCAACAAAAGATAACATTGACATCACTGCATCGGCACAAAGTTTTCTTGAGCATTATGTCAGATCTGCAGTGGACTTAGTGTTAAGTTCAGGTGAGGACGGTAATTTACACGTAAGCTAATATACTGATATGTAACCTTTTATTTCTTTGGCATGTTGCAGTGAAGTTACTGACAATAAGCAAGAGATTTTGCCATCTAAAACTTTACATTTGCAGCAGAATGATTTTGTAGCAAAACGATGGTAAACCATTCTCATTGGAGTGTACAGGAATTCTGAACTCTCGCTCTTGTTGGCCCAACTCTCAGCTACTTTCATTGACTTTCATGTGCCCTTAAAGAACGTGAACTATGGTCAACTAATGTTCTTGGTGTAACATTAGGCCATCCCCATAAAATGTTTCGTTTCCCATCGCCTGACCGACCCACTTCTTTGGAAAAGTAAAAAAAAAAATTTCAAATACACTGTCTGACAAGCAAAATTTTATTTTTACATTAAAGTGATTAAGACTTTATTTTGAATAGAAATCTTTTATATATAATTTATTAGCCTCCATTGTAGATGAGGAGTAATAATTTGGATTTGGAAAACATTGGCAATCGAAAGCACACATGTAACCAGGCCTTCTTACTTAGCATCCAGGCTTTTTCTAGACTCGGGCTCCCTCGGTCAATTGTCCTTTTTTTGCCCGACCGACCGACCCACGTTCACGAGAGGGAAGGCGATGGGAAACGAAACATTAATGGGGTGGCCTTATAAGATTTTAAAATTCCATTGATAAAAACAACCAGTATTTGTTAAATGTTTTATTTTTTGACCAGCATTGAATTTTGAGTGGGGTGTTGTGGGTTTCATTTTGTCCTTTCGATTTTGTGTAAAATTCACAGAATGTTAAGCAAAATGGGGGTAAACCTCTTTTACCACATATGAGAGACATTGTATATGTAAAAGTGGAAAAAGCTTCTGGTCATAGCGATTGTTGTCTGTGCCCGTTTTTATCTTGTGGATATGCAAAGCGTTGAGCAAGATTAATATACGGGAACAAACTGATATGTAAAGTTTCACTTGTTCCCTCATCCGTAAACTTTTGTAATTCCCCATTGTATTAGTTGTTAAAAGATGATTGCTGTATTTTAAATCCCCAGTGTATTACATCATTCAGTTGTCTAGACAGTCTTGTTTCATGTAATGCATATATTATGTCACGCTAAGATGTTTTGGTCGTTTTAAATCTGTTTTACTCTTCAATTCTTAGACTTCAAACTCAATATGGAAAATTAAAACTGATCTTTGTACTTAACCTTACCTTGTTTCATATCACGAGATGGTTCTTAAGAGCCCTTTAATCGTTTTTGTTGTAAATTATTTTTGTGGTTGTGCTCACTGTATTGTATCATGTTTTCTGTAAGCAGAAGACAACCCTAGATTTTCAGAGTACTTCCAAGACCACATGAAGAGCACAGCTGCTGAATTCTTCACCCTGCTGGTCTTCTCATACAGGGATGGCTTTGATGGAGTCGAGCAGCTTGTCAGGAATAGAACGGTAATTTAACACAGTTAAAATTTAATAGTTGAAGACACTCAATAGGTCAGGATGCATGGTGCACTATTGCAAGAAATTTAAGTGCAGCATGCATCAACCCTTGATTCTACTTCACAAGCACAGCAGGCACTAATTTACCGGACACAGGGTGCATTTGACAGGTTGGTCACAAGTGTTGCCCCTTGTGCCTGTCTGGGCATTTTTTAGGGCATTCTTTTTCACAACCTAATTCTACAGTCAATTGAAAATCTAAAATGATTGCATTATACTGTAGAGAAATACAAAAATAAATGAACACAAGAAAACACTTAGCAGATGCAAGACAAGATGGGCAGCTACTTGTTATTTTAGTGAAATCTATGTCTGATGACCAGATAGTTTTGGAGTTGATCTTTGAGTTACTATGACATCGCTCTTCCTGACTAAGTCTCATACCGTATGTCACGAGTTCCAATCCCATCCAAAGCCGTTCAAAGCTACTCATTGCAATGGCTAAAATAATTAACTCACGCCACTTTTTTAACCAATAAGAAGTAAAACCATGGAAGTGTCTGACAAATGCATTTTCCTGGTCTTGGCGCAGGTTACATGTAGTTCTGATTGGTTCATTGGATTGTCTGCGTATGTTGTGATTGGTCAGAGTTGGTTTAACAACACTCAACTGATCAACTGAAAACTGCTCTTATCACTGCGAGGATCATTTCTTCATTTCATTCCATTTCCGCAGTTCATATAATTATGATATCTTTCATGTATTTATTTATTTAGGATTATTGTTAACTTGCAGCCTCAATCAAGCTTGACAGCAGACATGGATGAACACTCCCGAGAGATGCTGATCCAGATGTTGGTCAGGAACATAAGACAGATGTATTACAGCAGAGCATACTGTGAACCAAGGCTGCAGCGGTTCATGATACGCTCACCTCCACCTCAACCCACGCCCCCAGCCCCAGCCCCAGCTCCAGCCTCACCCCCACCCCCCTATGAGGAAACCTGCACCGCTACCACTGCAGCAAAGGCTGAGGTGGGTAGGGTAACAAAGGTGTTGTTGTTATAGGCACTTAACCAATTATTACATAACTAGAAATATGTGTCTCGCAGAACCTCGCGAAGCTCGGGGGAGGATGCACTGCAAAATTTTAGCGATGTGGGAGAGATGGAATTTCTGATTTGACTGGAGAGGTTGGGTTGCATGCCCGAGGTTGCATGCTGGCAATGGCCCCGAAATATAAAGTTGAGACATTCTCGTTCCCAGTCGCTTCGATTTAACTTGTACTTAGTGCCCTGTCTTCCTAAATTATAATAAATGGGAACTGGTACTGGTCAGTTTTGGGTTTTGAGCTGTGGGTCACTGTAACTGCTATGGGACTGGGTATCAAAAGATCCTAGGGCCCTTCTTCCCCCACCCTCCACCCCCAACCTATGTTCATTAATTTTTGTCAGAAAGAAAATTGGTCTGAAAGTGGATGTATAGTATTGTTGTGGACATGGGTCCAGGACAATATGCAGAGGTGTTCTGTTTATTTTGATTGGATGAGAGTTTGTTTATGCTGTCTTGATTAAATTTTCTTTTTGAAGCTTTTTTTTTAAGCTTGTTAGACTTGTAAAAAATATTTCGTATTAAATGAAATATTGCAGCAACAGCTTTTGAAAGTACTATGAGCGAAACTTGAAAACGCACATTTGGTCATGTTGTCATTGTAATCCATTTCAATCCTAGTTATTGTCATTCATTCATTTTCACTTCTCAATGAAATGCTGTCATTTGTGAACCCTTTCACTCCCAGAGTCAATTATGGAGACATGTAGTGTAGTTCTAACTGTTGAGTGTGTGGATGAAATTCTATAGTGTGACCATTTAAATGAAACCTCTTCAGCAGTACTTTTGCATGGCACCTGTTGTTTTTCAATATTATTTTTACAAAATGACATTTTGAATTTTTCTTGAATTTTGATTTATGGCACTCTTGGGAGTGAAAGGGTTAAGTAATGCTTTGTAAAGTCAACTGTCATTGTTGGGTTCCTATTATCTGTAGCTCTTGTGATCTGGTATTAGATGTTTCATTTCTCCACTCTAATTCATCTCTTAGTAATTGTAATACCCTTTTCCTCTTTTTCTTGTATTTCTGCATCAGGCTGTAGACGAGGAGATGGACAGTCATGGCTCTGACGAATCAGAAACCTTTACTACTCCCCCCGGATCTGTTACAGCTGGTACAGAGTCAGACAGGCTGCAGCCAGAGTGTCCGGAGGGGGAGATAGCTATGGAAGAAGACAACGAAAGGGACGAGGAGTGGAAGACTATCATGCCTGAGGTAAGTGGATGTATGAAGTCATGATAAAGAACAAACGCGACCTAAAAAGCTGTCATGATATAACTATAATTTTGCATGTACAGTAAAATCTCTTAAGGTGGAAACCCCTGTAAGGCGTACACCTCCAAGACGGAAATAAATTATTGGCTGGTTCTGGTCTTATTTCACTTTTTACAGGGCTGTGCTCTAGCAGTGCCCATTAGCTGCAGGCAACTTACTTTTTGGGCGACAAGAAAATACCTTGTTTTGCATAAAGCTTAACTCTGAGCACCCTTAATTTCATAGTTAGCCTTCCTTAAGGCTCCCCATAGAGCACAGCCATGTGTTCGCTTGTAACTAAACTCTCTATAAGGCGGACACCTCTAAGATGACCAGCTAGAGCTGGACCTGGGGCTGTCCGACTTAGACATAGTGCAATGTATTGAAATAATAGAAGCAAAGGTGATACAGTTTTTTTCCATTCAATTCATATGTAATAATTTATTAAAACATGTTCAACGAAATGGACTCGCTGTGATTGGTCAGATCAAGTTCATTACATTCCAATGAAGCGTGCGCCTTACGTCACGCATGTGCTTTATCAAGTTATAATGCTAGCAGCTTACAACATCAGTATGAGTGCTGCGCAAATCATAAAATAGTAAACTTGTTCCTCGTGCATTGTTGAGTTATATCAGCACTTGGGAATTTAACAAAAGAAAAAACACGCGAGAAGTGCGAGAAGCACTCGCCCTTCTGTCGTTTTTTTTGTTTGTTTGTTTTGTTTTGTTTTTGCTTTTTTTAATTCCCGCGTGCTGATACAACTCAGCAATGCACTCGACCGCGTTAACTATTCCTTTAATATGGGGCATTGCACGACCTTTGTAGGAGTGGATCCCTGTTATCACAACAGACATAGTGCGGCAGAGAAGAATGCCACCTCAGGCACCTTTCAGTGATGCTTACATCAATGGACTCCCGCCCAAAAGGCGTAAGGTATGTGATATGCCGTGATGTTAACATACAAATTTCCTTATAAATATAACACCATGAAGCCTGTGCTCTTCTTAAACTCGTCAATAAATAATCAAGTTTGAACAAAGAAAAAACATAATCGTGACGGTAGTTTGGAAACCCGATGTTAATTAGCCGATAGATTCTAGCGATTTGATTCCTTCGTTTTCTCCGCATTTAGTGATCAGTTTGAGAAGCTATATCAAACACTCGAAAGAGTGCTTGATCAGGTATCCAAACACCTCTCAGTTAATAAAAAAAACCTCGGCTGCGCCTCGTTTTTTCAACCCACTTCTTGATGTTTAGAAATCCTGATGGAACACTCTTCCTCGTGTTTGATATATTACTCCCCTTCCCTCCCCCCTTGTTTTTTAACCCACTTCTTGGTGTTTGGAAATCCTGGTGGGACACTCTTCCTCGTGTTTGATATATTACTCCCCTTCCCTCCCCCCTTGTTTTTTAACCCACTTCTTGGTGTTTGGAAATCCTGGTGGGACACTCTAACTCGTGTTTGATATATTACTCCCCTCCCCTCCCCCCTCGTTTTTCAACCCACTTCTTGGTGTTTGGAAATCCTGATGGAACACCCTTCCTCGTGTTTGATATATTACTTATAATATTTCAAATATGTGACAATCTTTTTGTGATGATCAATTACAGAAATGCTGTATTGAATAAATTTGAAACATGATGCAGTTGAAGCTCTCGTAAGCGACAACCTTGGGAATTTCGAAAACGTGGTCTAGACCCTTTATCTGCCAAGAGTGCCAAAGATCAATATTCAAGAAAAGTCCGAAATTTCATTTTGGAAAATATTGAAAAACAAATGTTTCCGTGTAGATGTTTCATTAATTTGAATGGACACACCATAGGATTTCGTCGACAGACTCAAAAGTTAGAACTACATTACATGTCTTCATGATTGACTCCAGTTGTGAAAGGTTAAGAGATGGTCTGTTACGCGAACTCTGAATATGTCTTTCCTAAAAATTATTCTTCAATTTACAGCTTTAGCCTCGCTAGGATGTCAGTAATAGTCGTTTGCCCTAAAGGACTTTTGTATAGCGTTTATGTTACGTAGATAGGGTTCTTTTGTTTTATAAAAAGCTGATCCATCTCGATCAGACCTTTTACTTAAATCAGTGATTATTTTGTTAAGATGGTAGATCAGCGAGGAGTTACTCCAAGTGAAGACAGCATTGGTGACGCACTCAAGCAAGCCGCTGCGGCTACTGGCGCCACACCTCTAACGAGTATGGATGGTAAGGCTTTCTGTTGTTGTTTTTGTTGCTTGGTTTGATTTCGCACACCTTTGCTGTGTATGGTAGTGAGATCAGCACCATAGTTTCTTTAGAAACTAACCCCTGTAGTCATTTAAAGGCACAGTCCACCACACAAACGGAGGTTGGTAAACCTGTGGTGTACTCAGTTGATACAACCAAATTTTCATGTTTCACTTTACCACCCCTCCCCCCAGCACTACAGTTTCTTTAGAAACTAACCTCTTTGTGACTCTAAAAAATGCAATCATTAACGGTGTTTTGTCTTGTCTCTCCCACCTTCAGATCTTACTAAAGCCGCAAAGGAAAATCGTAAACTCCATGGAGCATATCGAAGAGAAGTTAAAAAAGAAGTAAAGACAAGGCTGGAGAAGGACACGGACTACCGTCCTGATAGATTCCCACAGACAAGAGACTATTTTGACAGAGACACTCCGTGAAATTATAACATGAGGTACAGCGGGAAGAACTCCAGCTGTACATAGAAAATACAGGCTCAGGGAATGGGTCAGCTTACTTTGACCCCTCGTGGTGCATGCGCTGTATCGAGAGGGCTGGTAGAAAACCACGTCATAATATCGACTATGAAATTGTAAATCAAGATTTAATGACGGTACTCGCTTTTTTAGCAAACCAGATGGACTTTCAATTCTAGTGAGGACATAAGATTTGTTTTAAACAGATACCAGACTCTTGGATAGATTATGAGTCGACGTTTTTGATTGTTGTTTTTGTTTTGTTTTTTGTTTTTTTAGCGGTGGTAGGGGGAGGGGGGAGGGGACGGGCGTGGTTGCAAAAGAGACATTTAATTTAGAGGCCGGCCACGATTTCGGTTCCTGTATTCTTCATTGTGTATGTTGTGGTGCAATTTTATCCTTGGTGCAAATTTTATTTTCCTTTGTTTTGGGGTATGGTAATGTTGATAATTCATGATAATGAGTTTTTAACAAAGGAAAATAAAATTTGCACCAAGGACAAAATTGCACCACAACATATATCATCTAGGTGACTTTCTGTTACCGGTTCAAACTAGAAAGGCGAAACACAAAGTAACTCTGATTACGTTTGTGCTTTTTAGTTACAATTTAATTTCGTCGTTTGTGACATTTCAAAATAACACTGTATTGTTAATTTTCTTTGGCTTAGAATTCTAGTTCTCTTTTTAAAAAGTTAATGCTGTTATTGCAAAGCTTGTTTCGCTAATTTAAGAGCTAATGCTCTCGTTTATGTTGTCGGGAAATGCAGCCTTAAAATGTATAACTTTAATCTTGGCCAACCACCGGATCGTTTCGGAAGATTATATGCTCGGTATTTGTTATTCACAGTTTTTTTTTCAAAGTTAAAACAAACAAATCGACAGACATCTTTTTTAAGTTATATAACGAATTCAGATATGGCACTGATTCAGGCGTTAAGTTAGTTCCTTTTTTAGCAACAGGGACAATGTTCTTGAAAGGAAGTGTATTGTTCTGTGGTAAAATTATTTCTCTCACGCTTTTCTAATTTTTAATGTTTGTCAGGCGTAATGTGGTAGCACAAATCTGGTGGCACTAGCAGTACTAACGTGAAGACATATTTTACTGATAACATAAAACATTTCGGGCCCAGAGAATTTCTTGATGTGCTTTACGTTTATCAACAGCTTAAAAAACTGGCGCCATTTGATGTAGACTTGATAAATATTAATCTCTCTTGGACCCAACTTTTTTCAGGAGCTGTGAATAGCTTGCGGTACAGGCGCCGTCTGCGTCGCTCATTGATCGTCGTTCGAGCTTGCGCACAGCAGAAGCGCCTGTCACGCAAGCTACTTTTGAGAAACAAACGCCTGACCTGAACTGTTAGGGACAAATGCATGTTTTTTTTTACCAGTTCAATTACAAAATATGTGTTCACAAACGAAGTGTGAGATAAAACTTTTAAAGGAAAAGTACTGAAAACGTTACTAGTTGATGCTGTAGCTAAAGGGTAGAAAGACCAATTACTTGCAATAAAAGAAACCCTTCAAAAGAGTTCAGTTCAGCTCGGTTCTTTAATTGGGAGACGGCGTTAACTCTTACAGATGCACATAAAGGCTAAACAGTTTATTTTAAATCCCAAATTTCATTTTGTAAAATAATGAAAAACAAATGGCACCATGTAAAAGTACTGCCAAAGAGGTTTCATTTGAATGGTCACATCATAGGATTTCATCCACAGACTCAAAATTTAGAACAAATGGTACCATGCAAAAGTACTGCTGAAGAGGTTTCATTCGAATGGTCACACCATAGGATTTCAT
Source organism: Cladopsammia gracilis (assembly GCA_022457155.1). Classification (NCBI taxonomy): domain Eukaryota; kingdom Metazoa; phylum Cnidaria; class Anthozoa; order Scleractinia; family Dendrophylliidae; genus Cladopsammia; species Cladopsammia gracilis. The sequence continues at coordinate 10,184 of JAJGOT010000124.1, forward strand.
CAACAGACTCAAAAGTTAGAACAAATGGTACCATGCAAAAGTACTGCTGAAGAGGTTTCATTCGAATGGTCACACCATAGGATTTCATCAACAGACTCAAAAGTTAGAACTAATGGTACCATGCAAAAGTACTGCTGAAGAGGTTTCATTTGAATGGTCACACCATAGGATTTCATCTACAGACTCAAAAGTTAGAACTAATGGTACCATGCAAAAGTACTGCTGAAGAGGTTTCATTTGAATGGTCACACCATAGGATTTCATCAACAGACTCAAAAGTTAGAACAAATGGTACCATGCAAAAGTACTGCCAAAGAGGTTTCATTTGAATGGTCACACCATAGGATTTCATCAACAGACTCAAAAGTTAGAACAAATGGTACCATGCAAAAGTACTGCCAAAGAGGTTTCATTTGAATGGTCACACCAAACGATCTCGTCCAAAGACTCTCCATAATTGACTCTGGGAGTGAAAGGGTTGACAAGGGTCTGTATGTGAAACTAAAATTGCACAGCTAAAGGCTGGTTTCCCTGTGATCACTAGCGATCGCTCATTCGACGAAATCCAAGCGATCACATGGAAACTGGACACGCATAATCATCAGCGAATGAAACTTTGGAATGGAAACCAAACGATGAAAGGCTGGGTTTCAAATAATCGGCAGTGATTACAATACAATATTTTTTATTAAACTCGCACAAGATCTTTACAATTCAGCTTTGAATCAGGAAATTCCATGAATTTAGTAATAAAAGATGTGAACTATGATTATGAAAAATGACGAAAAACGCCGGTATAGTTTTAATTTAAAAAGTCTAAGTTTTATTGGCTTTCGAATCGCTGATAAAATGGCTCTGAATAACGCGGAACATCGCGCTATTGTTGAGCAACAAATGTGCACCGCCCATTGTGCGTTTGCACATAGCCTTTTTTCATTAAGAAATCCTCGATAAAAGCTTCTTGACAGCTTCCAGGGGAGAAGGAAAATTAAGGGCAGATTTTTAAATGAGAGAGATTGACAATTGTGGACCACACCACCATTAATTAATCTTAAATAGGTAGTAAAGTTCAAACAAGCCAAATTTGAGACTGCGGAGCTGAAAAATTCATAAATAAAGCCGCAAAGTAATATGTTTCTCTTGATTATCGATATAATTTCCTTGGTATTTAACTTGGTATTTATTTTTGTCTGTACCCATAAAGACTTCACCCAAAAAGTAAATAAACGTAAAAATACCGAACATATTAAAATAATATATTATTCTATCGGGGGTAACAGAAGTGAATTATAATATAAAGCCAACAAAAACGTTTCTGGATTTTCCAATTTTCCGATAAAAAAATCCATAATAATGAATAAGTGAATGTGATGTTACGGCCTAAAAATGTGTATATATCATCAACTTATATTTCATTTCCTCTTTCCAAGACAGTAAGGCTCGCGATAATTAGCTTTTTATATTGCCTACACTTTATCGACGTGTAATTTAGGCCTTCATCGTCATTCAAAGACATCGCAGGATGATTTATAGTATCGGAAAAAATAAGGGCTTTAGTGCAAAATGCGAAAATGCATTTCAGATATAAACATACTGTTTTCCTTCGTTTCCGGGAGCAAACGTGTTTCAAAACTAGACTCCATACCTTTTTTTGTATTTTCTGCCTGAATAAATACTGAAGCATTTTGCAATAACAAAATAAACGAATCTCGTGAAATAGCATGCAGTGCTAATCGCCGGTAGTATTACACTGTTTATTTAAATCGCATTAAAAGCCATCTGTGCCGCCGAACGCGGCTTAAATAGATGGAAAAGACTAAAAGCATTGTGAACGATAAACTGGCAATAAAACTGCCCAAAAAAATCACGTGAGAAATTTTAAAAAGGGCGACATTTTTTGCTTGATAAAAAAATATTTAAAAGACAACCTGGCAAGGCACACTACTGTTTGTTGAGATTAGATCAGAGCCGAACCATCCCTTATACTGATCTGAATTGTATCCCACTCACTCCAATCGGATCCTTTTCCAAAATGGTGGTTCAAATGGAACTGTACGAAAAATCGATAACAGCAGCAGAAAGAGTACATTTAAATTTACTTTAGTAACCGACGAAGATTCCTTAAATCGGGTATTTTTTCATGCAGCCGAGAAAACATACATGTAAGTAAAAAGTTGACTGGAGGTATACCCGTATACGATACGCCATATTCATACAATTGCAAACGCCTGTAAATTCAGGAGTTTTCAAACCGTGATTTCTAGAAGAAATTGTGGTACATTGCCTTGAAAACGTTTTAATTTATGTCATAAAGGCAAGTGGCTTTGAGAATATTTATACTACAAATTGATTTTACATTTTTGTCTTCAACTATAATGCGCTCTCTTCATCTTTCATTCGTTCTCGTCAACCTTCATGCACTGTCGTCAACCGTAATGCGCTGTCGTCATCTCTCATTCGTTCTCGTCAACCTTCGTGCACCGTCGTCAACCATAATGCGCTCTCGTCATCTTTCATTCGTTCTCGTCAACCTTTGTGCACTGTCGTCAACCATTATGCGCTTTCGTCATCTCTCATTCGTTCTCGTCGACCTTCGTTCACCGTCGTCAACCATAATGCGCTCTCGTCATCTCTCATTCGTTCTCGTCAACCTTCGTGCACTGTCGTCAACCGCATTTGCTCTCGTCATCTCTCATTCGTTATCCTCAACCTTCGAAGATTGTCGTCAACTACAATGCGCTCTCGTCATCTCTCGTAAATAAGTTCTTTACCATAGTAAACCTGTCATTAAATCCATTTAATGTCACATTTGAAACTTTGCATGTGCGTTTTTCGCGTGATCGGTGTGACGAATTAATTGTTTATAGCACGTCATGACAGCTCACAGTGAACTGAGCATGGCCCACAGATCACAGAATAAAGTGCACAGTTATCACTTGAGCAACTAGAAAAAAACTGTCTTCGATTGAAAATAGACGAAAAATTTTGGTTCAACTGGCAAGAAATCTTCATTTGATCTACTGACCAGTTAAAAGGTATGGATTATTGAGTCGAGTAGCCTATACTTGTTTGCATTATTATGGACCATGAAGTAAGTCTAGCATTAATCTGTTTAATACAACTGATTGTGAAATAGCGTTTTATGGAGCTTTAAACCTGCTTATTATAAGCGAGTCGGTTTCAGTACATATTAAGACAGAACCCATTAGGAAATCGAGTAATTTCAGTTTTTAGAGGACAAAAATCTTGTACCAGAATAATTTTAAGTATATGACATTCCTTTTTATATTTTTTAAAAGCGAAAGATGTAACTACTTGCCTGTAATAACACCAAGAACAATTTCCCATGGGATTTCGAGAAATAAATTTCAAAGTTCACTGAATTTGTTCAAACACAGGTAAAATTTCATCATCAATTTCTTTTCAACATCATCTTTACGTAATTCATATGAACTTCAAAATGTTTTTTGATTTGGTGTTGTTAGAGACGACTTCTTTTGATAAGATATTGAAAGTTTGCAGTGCGATGCAATTGATCTTGGTACAAAGTTTTTGTCCACTTGTTACTCGAACTGCTGGTGGATTCCTTCTTAATTCATTCTTTACTTTTAATTCTGTAATATGTACCAAACGGTCTGAGTAACAGGAACTTAATAATAACTTCTTAAAGCGAATACTACAACTTTTAAGTATGATGTATGAGTATGATGGCCTGTGGGAACAACGTCAAAGAGGATTAGGACTTCGGTACTGTGGAATCGCGAAAAAGCCTGCTACCCCCTTTGCATATTTACTGTCGTATGCCCTTTATTTGCGCCAGTAGCTGCGTAAGAATTAAAACGGTGAGTGATGTATAAAGGAACAACAAACTATAAATTACAAGGAGCGTATGTCGCCAAAATCTCTGGCTATAGCACTATTGATTTTTTTCGAAAATAGCTTATTTATTTACTCAAATATTTTTAGCACCAGAGAAGATAGCACTGTAAAAATAATGAAAAAAACAAATGTTTGCAGGAAGGTGCTCTTGGAAAAAATGATTGCAGAGGCGCATAAATTAAAAAAAACTGATGTTTGCAGAGGAAAATTATTTTAAACATTTGCTTCGATTCTTATCCACAGAACCGCATCAGTTATAGGACAATTCTACATTCCGCATTTTTCACCTTATACATCTGAGCAGTAGTCACATGCGCCTGTTGGGCGACCATTTTTAAAATACGTTTTTGCCCTGGTTTTAATCTTTGAGCTTATCAGTCAAGTGTCCTTCGGCACACAGGAAGCCGATCATGTTTTATCGACCAAGGAATCACTAAAAAGATGTATATGATTGGATCTATGTTTATATTCCTTGCTTGGTTTTGTAAATACGTAAATGTGTAGTTTCAAAGCCCTTTGCTTTTGTGTTGCATGAATGAAGTTTCGTTCAGTTAGATGACAGACAAATTATCATAAATTCTTGATGAGGAATGGCAAAACTGTCCTTCCACTATATTTTCTCCCGGATCTTTTTTTTAACAACTTTGCACACTCCACGGTTGAAATTTTAATATTTTTCGACTTTACGTTTTGCCTGGTTAATCCGACGACAGAGCATCTGCGAGGATCATTCTTCATTTGATTACCAGGATTATCGGATGACAAGGATGAGAATTGCAACTTCAAAAAGTGTAAGGAGGGGATTGTATTGGCCATTCTCCCGTTTGTTTCTCGTCACAGCACTTGGTGCATTTGGCATGCATTAGTTGAGATCAGATTAAGTTTTGGCCACTTATCACAAGGATTAAAAGTATGTGGCTAACCAATCTCCGCTCTCAAATCTCTTCTTGAAAGACTAGTCTCATTGCTGTGTTTTAGCGTACGACGCGCTAACCGTGGTGCTGCGTTGTAAAGAACTGCCATGCCTTCTTGTTATGGTAATCTATTTTTTACTCAACGAGTGGGTCGACTATTTTCAAGTTCCTTTCTTGTGTCTTTGAAAAATCTTGAAAAACTTTGGTGTTCTAAGAGCATTACCCTTTTCATTCAGTCGAGCCCCCTCCTTTTGATATCTGGAATAATTCCACCTAATAAACAAATCTGGATCCGCCAGGGTGAGATGTAACGAGATCTTTCCGCCATTATGAAAAATAGAGCAAAAAGGGAACTGATAAAATGAAATACAGTGTTTGTGTCAACATTTCCACAGGGCCTTGTCCGCTTTCAAAAGCGGGCCTAGAGACCCTTCGACAAGGTTGTGCCGAAATCATACCATCCAAAAGGACGTCGGACACCTTATTGAAACTTATATAACGTAATGTCGACACTAAGAATTTTATTTTCAATAAATTTTTAAGTGTAAAAAAGAAAATCTGAAATTCCCACTCAGGATTGAACCTGTGACCTCAGCTAGGCTTAGGCTTATGTAGCCTACAGTACCACTGTACCACCTAGCTTCTCCTAGCTAACTATATAAACTGTTATACCCCTAACCTCATCTGAAAGCTAACCAGTTACTCCGTTATATAAGTCTCAATAAGGTGTCCGACGTCTTTCTGGACGGTATGATTTGGGCTTGACCCTGGGCCGGGTTGTTCAAAGCAAAACCAGGATTACCGTCAATTTTGAATCCAGTTAAACTACTCAACAATTGAAAAATTTCCAAAGTTTCTGCCCTTCAGTTTCGACTTTAACTTGTCTTCACTTCTTGCTGGAAATGACCTTTTGAAAACATAATTAAACAGAGAAATGAAATCCTTGGTTAACTTTTAATCCGGGATTAGCGTTAATCGGCTTTCGAACAACCGGGCCCTGGATCGAGAGCAGAATTTGCACGGAATCTAACGAAATTATGAACTATATCATGCTATATAGCTAGGTACAAGATTTTTTCTTCAAAGTGTAAAATTCCGTCTTGGTTTTGTTGTCAACATCTTCCTATGAAATTTGGCAATAGTATGTAAAAAATAAAACTGACGTTATTACGTATTTGTAGTTTGCCTTCATATCTCAAATTCGAACAGAAAAATCGTTTTCTGGTTATGTTAATATTTTAATCATTAAACTTTCATATTTCACACAGGACACATTGCAGAAGGAAAACCCCTATTACAGTGTATGACAGTACTTTGAGGTGACACTCGAGCTTCTTGATCATGCTTGCAGCCGTGAAACTGCGTTCGATTGAACGTATTCCGGGATAAGAATATTCATATGCAAAATTGTCAAAAAACTGAAAAATCGGGTTTTCGTGATTTGGGAGCCTGAAAAAAACAGTCAACATCTCCGTATCAACGCATGTTTTGACAGCTATACTGCAAGTGTGTCTGAACAAACAATTCTCAGAGACTTGATTCCATTTATTCTTATTCCAGAATACGGTCAATTGAACGCACCCTAAGGCTGCTTATTCGGTCTGATTGGAATACTGAATGGTCGGATTTGAATTGTACTTGACGAGAGCTTGCCATTTTATGACTTTTGCTGAAAGAGCCAGCCTAAGGAAGAGAGAGTTTCAGAGAATGTTCTAGGAGGAAAAGATATTCTGACAGTAGGTAGTTCAAGATGAAACGTAATCTCAGCGATATTTTATACAGTAAAAGTGTCATCAATCAAACGTCTTCATGCAGGCGCCAGAAAGAGGACAGAAAGTTGGTAGCATGCGTGCAGACGTCTCCTATCACAGATGAGTCCATATCACTTTACTGCTGGTTAGTTGGCAATCAAAACATGGGCCAAGACCCTGCATGAGGAATCGCGAGTATCACACGAATAAAATTGAACATAAACGTTTTTCTTTGCGCTCATTTACTATGCCATTGGCCACACCTGGACATGGAACAGCTTTGCTTCATTTTGCTGTTTATTTTGTTGCTCGCACGCTTCGCTGAAAAGTTGGTACTTCAATGTCAACTAGGATTGGGGTTGCGCGGGAAAAATGCTTCAATTTGTAATACTGTAATGTTGTTATACCATTGCTTGGTTCTATTAGTGCCAAAATGCTGTTTGAACCTGTAAGTCGGAAATCTATATTTTTCTTGGGCGGGAAAACGAAAAAGGAGACGTATGCTCGCAGGCTACTTATTTGATCTCTTTGGAGTACCGCATAGTTTTAATTTAAAAAGTCTAAGTTTTATTAGCTTTCAAATCGCGGATTATATGGCTTTGAACGACGCGGAGCATCGCGTGTTGAGCAACAAATTTGCACCGCCCATTGAGTTTTTGAGTGTACCGTAGCTTTCTTTACATAAATGTGAAAACATCGATGAAAGCTTTTCGACAGCTTCTAGGGGATGAGGAAACGCCAATGAGGCGCAAATTAAGGGTCAGATTCTTAAATGAGAGAGATTGTCGGTTGTGGGCCACCATCAATTAATCAGTCTTAAATATGTTAGGTAGTAAATTTCAAACATGCCAAATTTTAAACTGTGGAGCTGAAATATTCGTAAATAAGCCGCAAAGTAATTTGTTATTACATTTTCCTTTGGTTATCGATATACTGTCCTTGGATTCAACTTATACGTTTTTGTCTGGAACCATTAAGACTTCACCCCAAAAGCAAATATACCTAAAAATACCAAACATATTAAAATAATATATTAAAAACAACCACCGGTAGAACTGAAAATGGGTAGAAGTAAATTATAACTACAAAGTTAACAAAAACGTTTCTGGATTTTCCAATTTTCCAATCGAAAAATTAAAATAAAAGCATAAAAATGAATGTACGTGATGTTTCCCTAATTGTAAATGTGTATATATTAGCAAAAAAATATATTTCATTTCCTCTTTCCAAGACAGTAAGGCTCACGATTTTCAGCTTTTTATTTAATATCACCTACGCTTTATCGACGTGTGTGTCGTTCAAAGGCATCATGGGGCATAGGATAATTTAGTATTAGCGGAAAAAATAAGGTATTTGGGGAAAATGCGTGAAACCGCATTTTTTATTCGATTCCGGAGAGCTGAACTTGTTTCAAAGCTAGACTCCAAACCTTGTTTTGAATTTTCTGCCTGAATTAATACTGAAGCATTTTGTAATAACAAAACAAACGAATCGGCGTGAAATAGCATGGAGTGCAAATCGACGGTAGTGTTACACAATTGATTTAAATTGCATTAAAAATCACCTGTACAAACGCTGTTTAGATAGATGGAAAAGACTAAAAGCATTGTGAACGATACCTGAGAAATTTTAAAAAAAGGGAGATATTTTTTTGACTGATAAAACATATTTAAAAGACAACCTAACCAAGCCACATTGTTTGTTGAGATTAGATCCGTCACAGCCGAGCCATCCCTTACACTGATCTGAATTGTATTCCACTCATTCCAATAAATCCTTTCCCAATTCAAATTCAAAATTGAAATTCAAAATTCAAATGGCTTAAAATGGAACTGCGCGCGAAAAATCGATAGCAGCAGAAAAAAAAAGAGCAGCTTTACTTTGGTAACCGTACGAAGATTCATTAAATCGGGTATTATTTCATGCAGCCGATCGAGAAAACGTACATGTAAGTTGAAGTTGACTGGTGATATACGCCATAGTCATACGGCAAACGCCTGTAAATTCAGGATTTTTCAAACCGTGATTTCTCGAAGAAATTGTGGTACATTGCCTTGAAAATGTTTTAATTTTTGGGAATATTTATACAACACATTGATTTTACATTTCGGTTTCCATTTTGAAACAATAGATTGCACTAAGACACAGCAATTCTCTACAACATGGTTGAGGTAGACCCTCGTAATTATTGGAGAAGCCGGGTCTATTACCGTACACGTTCTTTAATATTGCTTATTACAATCTCCTGTTTATATATATATATGTGTGCTCTTTTTGAAATAATTTCCTCTTACTTGAAACTTTTATCAGAGATGTCGCAAGGTCGTTCCTCTGTAATACTGCGTCTTTTTATTACAAAATTAATAAACTACTTCTTTCCAATTTTGCCGTTTAATTTGCTATGGTTCTTAAATTTCTTTGCATCTTCAGTTGTTTGTACAATTTTCGAATGGTTGTCCGTCACAAGAAACGGAACATCAGAAAGCCAAACGACCGCCGCCAGGCGGATGTCAGTTGACGCCACAAGCTGTCACTTTTTTGTGCGTTAATTCCTCACCAATTTTTCGAAAATGGACCGGCTTGATCCGGTGGCCATCGACTCACGATAACATGAATTAAAGCATTACTCTGCTTAAAAATTTGTTATATAAAAATATATGCTCTAAAAATCCGACGTTTCGGCTGTAACTCTAGCCTTCTTCAATTCATGGGAAGTGCTAAGATCTGAGATGGATTTGTCTGGATAAAACAGTGCTCTTAATAAATATTCTCTTGAAACTGAATCATCATCGAACACGGCCGGTTAAAACGTCGTGTGACTTTAGTGTTGTGATTATTTATGAGGTCCTTTTGGGTCGTCCCTTCTAGCCACTACCGTTTTCGATCTACTGCTTTATGGTGTTTCGATCGAGGAGCAAACTCGTGCTTCGTTTCAACAATGGAATTGTCGCAATCTTTACAGGGAATTGAATAAACAGCACCACCGACTTAATCTTTCGGGACGGGATCCATCGGTTGGGAATAAATGTCAATAGTTTAGTTGGGTTGAAGACAACTTTATATTATTTTCGTAATTACTCAATATCCGCGCTTGCAAATGATGAATTATTCTATAGCTTTATTTGGCGGTGTACATCTCGTTAACTGCTATTCTTTTTAATCAAAGAGCAAGCCTGTGGTATTAACAATAAACATTGTTGATTTTAAAGAAGAATATTAATTAATACTTAAACTGTAAATACATCTTGTTCACCCTTTATTTAGACTTAGTTCTCCGTCCGACTTCAGTAGTCAAGCAGGTTAAAGTTTCAGCATTCCGCAAGGGAGCCATGACAACAGGTTAATGGTAAATTCGTTGTATTCGGCTAAAGAATCAGATTGCATCAAACTGTTATTGACACACAACATTCTAAAAGACCTATAAGCAAAAACAGGCTAGGAAAACGACATTTTTCTTCGAATTTCCTCGTTGCTTCGGATGCCCTATAACTGCGCTAACGCGGCGTCAAACTTCGCAATTTAAGCAGTAAAATATATAAAGAAACTGTGAAAACGGCATACAACGGCACGCAGGGCGACTAAAAATCGATCGGTTATTCATTTTAAATGACTTTAACGCCGGCGTATTGTGGCCCTGCCAAAATGTGTTGTAGGTAATTAACAAGCCTTATTTGCGTATTAAAAAACCCTATCTAATAATAATTCTGTTTAAATTACGACATATCGCCACGCCACCGCTGGTTCCCACGAAAAAGCCCGAAAAACGCTGTGATCTTTTTGGCGAACTGAATGAAATCTGCCTAACATGGCTGAAAACTAAACGATGTAACGAATATTGCATTAAAAATATTTCACTAGTGAATAATAACTCGTATATTCCTTGACTACCACCAAGATGTTCCTGAATAATTAATGAACATGCCACCTATTTAAAAACGTACTAATCCACTATGTATGCAGTTGAAAACATTGCAATCTTACAGCACATAACATTACTGCAGCTTTAACAAACAAAACGCTTTAAATCCCTTTGCTGGTGATAATCATCGCTACAGGTAGTACTTCTGATCAGACCACAATCTCCAACGGGTCTTTTTAGACGGTTAATCAAAAGGTCATATTTCTAACACGTTCGCTCTATACCTATAGTCATGGTGATTTTTCTTTCAGGTGCTCACTGCTAACATGCTAAACAATTCCTCGTTGGACAACACCAGCAGCGTTAACGCTGGCACCGGTGACGCGAACGGAGGTTATTTTTTGCAGCTACCATTCGGGTTTACCGTATTCCAGCTTAACCTTCAAGTCGCCATCGGCGTATTTGGTGTCACTGGTAATGTTCTTGTCTGCGCTACGATCATGAGAAGAAAAAACAAACTCTCTGCTTTGAGTCCATACCTTTTAAGTCTGGCATTTGCAGATCTTGGTATTTTGCTGTTCAATCATCCACTAACGGTTTTGAAAATTCAATTTCCCGACCAGTGGCTCCTAGGGAAGGTGGCTTGTTTGTACATCGCCCCCTTCACAGAGACGTTCTTTGGTGCATCCATTTGGACCATAACCGCGATTGCAGGTGAGCGATACATGAAAATCGCTTGGAAGATAAAAAAGATACACTTTGGCAAAACGCGGTCATTGAAACGGACTCGCTTAATCATAATCGCTATATGGGTGATATCGTTTGCTGTAACATCAATGCCGCTTTACCTTTATGCAAATTACACTGATTCTGGAACAAAATCAGATTGCATTCCCACATTTTCGTATAGTTTTCATCGCAATGTGATTACAATAAACGCCGTAGTACTGTATGTCCTCCCACTTAGCATTATCGCTTTCAGTTACCAAAGGATTAGCAAGAGAGTTTCTCAGAGAGCTAAGTCACTTCTAGACGAAACACCACTGAGTCGTTCTCATGAATCATCGCGTTCGAACGCCAGGGCCTTACTGCTCCAAACCAGAAAAACCCAACGGATTCTCAAGCCACTGGTGATTTTGTTCGCCGTAACCATGCTACCGTTACATCTGCTCACTCTCACCTTAGTTTATTGGGGAAGAAGCTACCAATTTTCCATCCAAAGCTACTTTTTTATTCTGTTAACGATCGTCAACATATCAGTTGGTATCAACGCAGCCGCGGATCCACTGGTTTACTGTGCAGTGAACGAAGATTTTCGCCAGGAACTCGTAGTTGTCTTAAACTGTTGCTTCCGACGTCAGCTAACGAAGTCAAGAAACTCGTCTAGGAGCACAGGACGGCGATCTAGGGGTACAGTTGAATCAAAGGTACTTGATAAAGATGAAACAGAACTGTGAAACCGAGTGAAATGAAACAAGGAGGGACGAAAGTCAATTGACATTCTGCTGCATAAGCTTGAGGAGAACAGTTCAGGTAAATTGGGAGTGAAATTCATAGAATAAGAACCGAGACAGTTACTGTTCAAATTACATTCGTATAGAGCGTTTTCACTCACATGACCAGCGGCCATACTGGTTTACTGAAACAAAAGAAAATGTTTGCATAAAAATAGAGTTCAATTCCCGGAGGATTGGTTTGGTACACCAATATGGCCGCCGTTTCTTTGTTTTGGAACACCAATATGGCCGCCGTGACGTCATATGAAAACGCTCTATTGTTAGGTTATCAATAAGGAGCACATCCCATTATGCTAAACGAACTTGTATTGTTATATTTTCAATGAGGAACCTTCCAGAACTCTACTGTTTTCATGGAGAATGCATGTACAACATTCTTTGCCAGATATATGTGTAAAGTTTCGCAGAATAATTTAGCTAAGATACTCAAATAGGTTGCGTTAAGATTTTCAGTGAGTTCTTCGCCCGAAAGCAGTGACATTAAAAAAAAGGTTTGCACAAAAAGCACAGTTGCCACGTTCAATATTTTTCTACACTACCGCAGACGAAGAAGCGTGTGGAAACAGTTACAATAAGAAGGAGAAAAACCCGGGGGAGGGGAGTACTCCCTTATATACACTATATAGGTATGTGCCGCTCGATAGGGTAGGGTTTTTGAGGTGCTCATTCCTTAAATAGGGTATCCTTTTTGGTATTTTTGGTATTGTGATCCTTAGATATTCCTTAGATAGGGTCACTAAATTGCAGTATCCACCCCAACGCGCAAAACGAAAAAGATATGGTCTGTTAAAACTGTACTACACGCCTGAATTGGGCCTTAAAAGGGGTATCAAATCTCGATTTTCTACCCTTAAATAGGGTCAGGGTTTGAGAACCTTGGCGGCAAACACCTATCCTAAATTGTCGGGAGTACACCCCCACCCCCCCCCCCCCCCCCCCGGGGGGAGAAAAACTAAGCATGCTAGGTAAATTATATCATTTTTAGACTTTAATTAAGGCATATGGACACCTCTATAGTTAGTAGGTGAAGTAAAAGTCGAATTCAAGACTAGGCGTAAATGCATGAGTGATGCCAGGGAAAACTGATAAAACTGAACTTCCAACGTGTAAAGGGGAGTAAACTGTTTCTATCAGAAAGGTACTATAAACCTATCAGAGGATTTAAAGCAAGTTTTATAGGTTTAAGAAGATCTTTCAAGATCAGAGTAAAAAACAAAGCTAAAATAACAGCAATAAAAACAAAGTTTTCAGTTATTTATATTAAACTTTGGGATAAATTGCTTGCCAGTGCGATGTTAATCAAACATGATTAAAATTATGATTTTAAACATTACAGTTTGTTGGTGTTTAGCCATTTTTTAATTCAATCAAGTAGCTTCTTTATATAACTGCCTTTGCATATTGAAAATGCAGCGAAAAAAAAGCGACTTTATCGAACCAAAAGCAAATATACTTGAACCCGCGGAAGAAACTTGTCGCTGGAGACATTAATTAAGTTAAGTTAGCAAATATGAAGCGACAAAAATGTCCATCCGTATTCACATTTGTCAGTTTGCCCTGTTAAGAATTGTTTCCATGTTCAGTTAGTACGGATCCGTATTTGTTTTCAATGCCGAAAACAAGAAAATGGAACTGATCATCATGTCTGCAGTCGGTTTCAGTACGATTAAAAAGCCCGCTTCCCTAACTTAAAATTCGCGCATATTATCGTATTGTTTATAACAGCTTTGTCTTATACAAACAACTCAGTTAATTCCACAAATTATGTAGCCCTGAGAAAAAGATAATCACTTATATTTTACTATAAAGTTCAGATCGTCACAGTCATACATTTCGGCCAGTTTTTTGACGTCGTTTACCCGCTTTTTGCTCAGCAAGTCAAAAAGAAAAGTCCAAACATTTGGTAGCTATACATTCATTGATATTTTAGAGCGAAAATTTACATCACCCGCGGGCGATTTTAATTATGCAAGTTTCTTGTCTCTGTGATGAACGTGATGAATTTGGATTTCATTTTATTTGTTTTTAGGTAGGACAACCCGGAACGCGATGAAACGCCTCGTTGTCAATTTTTTTTCGGAACGTTTAAATTCGTCAGGCACACCGGAGTCTGACTGATTCAATTATTCAGAATTATTTTCTGATTGGAGAACATTTCTCTATTCATAGTTACAAAAACATCTGGTCAAATTCAATTGATGATAATGGAAACGGCTGTAGGAAAATACACTCAAAGTGCTATAGACCTTGCTTTTATCGTGTTGATCATTAATGACATTAGAAGAATGGAAACTGAAATATGGTCAAATATAGTAAACATGGCAAGACATTATTCTTACTTATTTAAACTGACCAAGGAACAATTTAGCAGTTTCCGGGCTTAAGTGAGATTTGCAAATGTACCAAGTAACGACATTTTATTAGAAATATAAATTGTGGACGATATGCAGATATTTTTGGTTTTCACATGGCCACCAGTGTTCAGATAATCTTTCACAAAACGTTTCGGGTTTTAACGATATTTTGCTTCCGATTTATAAAGGCTTTAAATGTGTCGCGTAATTCGTCACGCTATTTCAGATAAGCCGTGAAAAAAATTGAACCAGTTGAAAGTTATTTTTGCATTATAGATGCCTATAAGCCGATTTAATGGAACTTATAGTGAATACAATATTTTGTGATGAGATGTTTGGTGTAATAAGACTGAATTTTTGGCCGCCATGTTGGTGGTTACATTGATTTTTTTTAAAATTTTTTTACTTCATTCGAGCATTCGGGAAACGGGACGTTTTTCGGGTAGCTAAGCGGAAATCAATCAATGATAGAAGCTGGCTATCGAAACATATCAGGTAAAAATAATATAAACATGGTCTTCTAACCGGTTTGGCATCAACTGTCATGCTTACTGTTTTTAGCTTTTTGCTATTCGTTGAGTACTAAATTGGCTCTCAGATTTTCGGCGATTCAAGCTTGATTCAGCGACTGGGCCTCTAGTTAATGACACAAAATAGTTATATCATCCACACGGGCCAATTTACGCTCTTTTTTGGCACTTTTTACATCGGCAAGTGTACGTCAGCCGCCATATTAGATTCCCATGACACCTCGCGCGCCTCATTTCCTTCTCGTATCGTGAATCTTCTCTCGCCCCCCAAAACAAATTAATAGCGACTGGGTACAAGTCTGAGAAAAAGCTGTACGCGACGGCCCTGCTTTGTCTCGAGATTGGTGATATGGTCAAGACGTGTAACATTGATTTCGAAGAGAACTATTGTCACGGCTTAGGGCTGTCTATTATTTTCAGAAATACATTCAACTCCGCCAAAAAGGCGGTCACCCCTCAGGCAGTTGGCTGGTTCCAGCCAATGAATAGAGCTCAAACAAAGCAGCTCCGATAGTCCAACAATACCTGAGAGAGGTCCTAAGACGATCCCGTTAATTTCTGTAAAATGCCGAATAGCGAATGTTCGTCACGTGATCTACTACTACTACTACTACTACTACTACTACTACTACTACTACTACTACTACTACTACTACTACTACTACTACTACTACTACTACAATCAATATGATCTCAACCATATTGTCACTGATCCAAAGTCGACAGCAATAGACAACAAAGGCAACATTTGGTCATTCTTCACGAGAGAAAATACTTCAAGATTCTTGGAGTATTTTGCACCCTTGTCGAGGAGGAGGATTTCTCCGTGCCGCCATTTTGAACGAGAAGGCCCTGGGAACGAGACCTGCTCGATGACGAGAAGGACTGGGAAATATTGTCACTTCTCAGACTGAGCAGTAAACAGATAAACAGTTACCAGGAAGCTCCAGGAGCCTTCTGCAGTTACCAAAAGATCGTGATAGCAGGAGATCAGTTACAATTCTAAGGAAACATACACCAATTTTAAATTTTGAAGACATGTTTCGGTGGTTACAACTACCATCGTCAGTTACGTAATCAGGTACAGAATTGAATTTTAAATAAATATGTAACACTTATTAGAAGTACTACTGAAAATAGGAAGTAACATGAACAATAAAAGATAAAATGAAAAACTACTAGAGAGCTACACAGAAAGATTTACATCGACCTCGAATTTGAGCTGTTAATTTAAGGAGGGCTTGTCCCAGTGGATCAGCAAAGACTACAACGCTCTGAACAATTACAGGAACATAAAGTGTGACAATTCTCAGATTGTAAGTGTTTGAACACATGAGAGGTCCTTTCCGTGGCAGATGCTGGCGTACGCATGTGGAAAAATGTCGGGTGGTTTCGCCGACCGTTCAGCTGACCGTTGCAAGCATTACAGCCAGGACTACAGTTAGGTTGAAACTGAATGAATCTCATGTTTGGGAGGAACTGATTTAGCTGCCAGTTTACCTTACGCTGAAAGTTATACTTCGTCCATGGTATTGGCTGATCTAGAAAAAGGCCTTCTATCCACTCATGTATTGGGTCCGTTGCGGCGCCAGCTTCCGGTTGCCGCATTGTTCTTGTTTCTTAATAGCGGCGGCGTCACGCAAATCCTTGGAAGGCAATTACCGTGGTCAAACCGCGTGGCATTCAACTTTGTTGATGACCCTTCCACTCCATTCAGTCAGCCAAGTTCAAACCTGCTTTCAAATTACATTTTACAAACCTTTTTAAAGGAACAGTTCTCTAGAGCATACTCTTGGGATTTCATCTACAGTCAGCTTAAACCTGTTAAACCAGCTTAAACTCACTGACAGGCATATGGGTCATATGACTTTGGAGTGACAGTGTCAAACGACAAATTTAGCTCAGTCGGAATGGAGTTCAAACCGAATTGAATGGTAAGTTAAATCCTTTGTCCTTTCAAGTAAATGTTAAAAAAACTTGGTGTTATATGATTTGAATGCCATGCCAATACAGTCAGGTAGCTTACTAAGTGCCAATACAAATTAAAACTCTAGAAGCTTACGTTTACATAGTACATTTAAGTTTGTTATGAAAAGGAATTTATTTTTACAACGGGAAAACTCGATTATTAACGGAAAAGACATAAAAATTATCTCGATCGGTAGCGTGAACTTGTTCATCGGCCGATAGCACTTCACTACAGTTTCACTGGTCTGTCCATGTTAAAAAAAAACCTTTGAAAGCAGAGGTCGACACAGAAATTAAACTTGCTGGTAGTTGCCGGATCTTCCTTGTGAAAGATCTCGTGCCAGGCGTCACTTGAATGTGAAAATACAAAACTGAATGCAAGGCTGGCACTACGGCAAAGGGCAGATTTATTAAATGGCCAATCATGTTTGGACTAATAGAACTAGTCTTCCTCAGGACCAGGGCTGTATATGAGATATGCCGAAAGGAAGTGTCGGAAGTGGGTTAGCATTATGCGAATAGAACGCAGTTAAAAATAATTAATATATAATAATAAATATACTACGTAATCGATACGTAAACATTTGCGCGTGATTAGATTACGCTTCGATGATTGTTACACAAAGGATGAATTGGAGTGTGACGTCGGACGCTGATCAGCTCAAGAGAAATGATAGGATGGGCAGCGTCTGTTGTCTCAGCGTGATTGAAGTATCGATTCGTTATTATACGTGTTCGGTGTTCGACTGTAAAACAACAAGACCATCAGGGCAAACTGATCCATACGGTGCAGTATTAAACAGTGGAACTCAACAATCGATCCACGTACAAGAAAATTGGGGACTGTTCACAGAAAACTTTATATTCTCTTGTCACAGCCAAGAATAGCGCTGTCGGTTTTGTCCTGGTGTACCGGCACACAAGGGCAAAAACAAAAGACTAAACAATAGACCACACAGACACAATACAAGCAAAAGGAATACAATATGACATGATGTGAAATCCCTTGTGAACCCATCATCACCATAACAGAACCGCTCTGTCGCTCTGTTCTCCTCTCGCATACACAACAAAACAGCTCACCATCAACTGGTTATTATAAAGAAGACCCACGTATAAGGAAATGTTTTCTCTGTGTTTTATGGCCTCGCGTTAGGCATTGGACGATCTACACTTGTAGCCTTTTAGGGCTAGTTATTTCTGGCTATGCATGGTTAAAACGTCACGACCTGACTTCGGTTTAGTTTCGGTGGGATACTCCCGAGGATGTCGCAGCTCTTAGAAGGTCTCACACCATTGGCTTGTCACCCTTAGATCTAACAATAGGACAAACAACACAACAATGGACCCTAACCCTAAAAACAATAGCAGCCTTGTTTTACAAGGCCAATGAAAATAGAAGCTTCTAAGAGCTGCGACCCTACCGACTCCCGACAATTTAGGATAGGTGTGTGCCGCCATGCCGCCAGGGTTCTCAAACCCTGACCCTATTTAATTGTAGAAAATCGAGATTTGATACAGTTTTAACAGACCATATCTTTTTCGTTTTGCGCGTTGGGGTGGATACTGCAATTTAGTGACCCTATCTAAGGAATATCTAAGGAACGCAATACCAAAAATACCAAATAGGATACCCTATTTAAGGACTGAGCACCTCAAAAACCCCCGGCAAAAGCCCTATAGTGTATATAAGGGAGAACCCCCTCCCCCGGGCGTCCATAGTTATTTCTTCACACCGTCACATGCACAGTAAGATAGTCGGCTTTCAAAGGCAGCGACGGAACCGCGGAGAGCGACAATACAAAGAAAGAACAAAAGACGGAATCTCTGGCTCTTGTTTTAATCATTTGAAATTACAAAAATCAATTGTTTTAGTTCATAAATCTTCTTCCGATATCCCGCATTCCCCTGTGACTGGAGAACCTTTGTAATGCAAATATTAATTAAACAAATGTATTCACCTCACTGTGTAAATTAAGTAATAACCTCTTAAGTGTGAAGTTGTTTGCTAGTTGTTAGCAATACTTTCAGCACCCGACCAAATCAATCAAGACAATACGGATTTCAGGCAGTGCCGGCTAAAGATCCGTGTGTTTTTCCGTTCCGAACAAAGTAAACCCGACATAATAGCCCACCAGAATTGAATAGTATCTCATAAATGTTCTTCATGTGTACAAAACTTTGCAGATGATTGATTTTTATCCCGTTCTTCGCCGTGTCCAACTCTTTTCAACGTTTACAAGACAACCCATGCTAATTTCGTAAGGTACTGAAGGTTATATTTGTTAATTATTAACTACAGCTGACAAACTATTATTAAACGGATTTCACATTGCTTGCATTTTCTTTACAGAAAACTCAAGCGTAGTCGGTGTTATGTTGCTTATGTTCCTCGGCGCCGCGCGGCAAAAAGTTCTAACGCTGACGGCTTCTTCTTCGCTCGTGAATTTCTTTAATGGAAGCAAAGGTTGTTAAAGACCCTGAAATGAGCTCGAAAAGTCCAAAATTGTCAAAACACAAGGTAAGTGGACGGAAACCTGAGAAAAATCCGCTAAGTTAACTCTGAACTAAATACGTAGGAATGTCGACCCTTGGACGACCTTGAGCTATTATGAACTTAGAGGCGACGCAAACAACCAAATTGTCAGATCAATTATTGTTTTGGTAGCTCAGAAAATGTAATACTAGATTCTTTCTTTATTTGGTTTAGCTCTATGCTTGTATATGTTTAGTGACACCGAAAACTACGGATTTCGTAGGATAATATTGCGTCACCGAGTCTTGATGTCACCGCGAAATTCTACAGACTTGTTATTGAGATGCATTTGATTTGCCGTCCAAACAAACGATAAATTTGACATTTTGTCATGAGATACCCACTTAATATCTTTAATACAAGCGAGATTTAACGAAAAAATAACGATTTAGCTCTCTGGTTTTTTAAAAAATATATGTTGTAACATATCTGTAACTTGATCTTAACTTTTCGGTCGTCGTTTGGTAGGTATATTTAGCATCCCAACTGTGACGTCAGGTATAAAGATGACAAATGGCGCGGCGTACACTTTTAAGATTTGCGCAAACTTTTGTGTTGATCCAATTCTATCGCCGTTCAATAATTCTACGGTATATGAATTAATGTCTCTGTTTCCCTTGTGTGTGTGTGTGTGTGTGTGTGTGTGTGTGTGTGTGTGTGTGTGTGTGTGTGTGTTCAACACATAACTGGCGGCAGCAACATACACTTCATCTTGTAAACAAACCACGTTGCAACCACTGCTCTTCATTACACATGGAAGCAGAACAGTTTTTGACCCAATGACCGCAATCTAACTTAATGACGAATCAGCACTTTTTCTTTTTAAAATCACTTATTAAAGTATTTATATGTGAATTGCGCCTTTGTTCTGTAAATTACTTCGCACGAAACTAAATCAATATCAAAGTTGATTTAAGCGCTGGTCACGCATTATATGTGATAAACATTGTGACGAACTAAAATCAAATTTATATGTTAAGACTTCTATTCGCTTAAGTTACCGTAAGGTACTTCTGGGGCTGTTATGTTTATATAGTGATCAAGAGTCGGTCGGGATTCGTACAAAACGTGGAATTATGCTAATTAAACAAAGAAGGAATCATTCTTTTTGTTTTCATAGAACAACAAAACAAAGATCGCACATGAAGTGGATGAATGTGAAGTAATTTTCTCAACAATTTGCACCGTACTTCTATATACGAAGAGTTCACTGAGGAAGAAGTTTTTCTTGCCCCTCGTGGATACTCTATCGGCATAGTGTAGAGCGCGCGGAATCTCGACAAGGCGGAAGTTCAGCGCAGTTTCTGGGTAGTTACTCGCGCGTGCGCGCGTTTCTGTTGAAACTGATGAGGGAATGAAGGGGTTACTAGACCGTTCCCGCATAGCTGGTCTGCTAAATTTTGTAATTATTCGCTGCTTAGTCAACTAACTGTTTTGTAGGTTGGGAATATTGGGTGTTTTACCCACCTTACTCAAAGCTAAATTGATAGTACAATGAAATACCCTGTGGGAATTAAGGTTGGCTAAGGATGTCTTGTTGTGAATGGGTTATAACTGATGGCTTAGAGACGGCCAAAATATTTAACTCTCAGTCTAGAAACGAAACTGTTTTGCTGATAGCTGAGAATTTTGGATAATTTTCACATGATATCATGAAAGGACCAGACGTTTCACTAACAGCTCGGCTCCTTGTCTGTCCATTCCCCACCTCCTCGTTGACTTAATTTATTCACCTTACGGATTCGTTTATTCGTTTTATTTCAGAGGGAAAGCAATGTGAACGTTTCAAAAGATGAAATCAGACGGCTCCATAACGAACTCCTTCAAGTAAAAACAGAACTCAAGCTCCAACGAGCGAGAACGCTGGATGTTACCTACGCTCTGCAAGAGAAAGAGCAAGAATTAGAACGCTACCAGAATGATAATGACCAAGAGATGAACGACATTATATCGAAACTCACGCTTTTGGAAGCCGATTTTCTCAAAGAGAAAAAAGAAATAACAAGACTCATCGCAGCCAAGGATGCGACCATCGAGTCGTTACACAATGAGGTATCTACTAAAAACAACCTGATCGAATCGCTTCGGAGAAAAATTGATTCTTTCCAACCACAACCTGACAAGGACGACAGAAACAAACTGGAAAAAAAGATAGAAGCGCAAAAGCTAGAAATCGACAAGCTCCGTAACGCGAACGCGCGCTTGCTAGAGTCTTTGTCTCACGTCAGACTTAGTTATCCGAACACTCATCACAAAGGCAAATTTAGACGAGGCTCTAGTCCGGCTCCATCGAAAGGCCACGGAAAAAGTCAGCTGAAAAACTCAGATGGCTCGGAGTGGAAAGAAGAACTTTCCGCGTTTTTCTGACCAATGCTTACACATATTATGTCAGTTTTCCTTTCAGTCGAACAGTACACAACCTTTGAAATTGGAACTAAACAGTTCGGTGGCTACGTGGCACTTGGTTAAATGCCTGAAATATTGAAAATTGTTAAAATTAAAGTGCCAAAATTTCATGATGTAAAGAAAAACCCCGTCATTTTCCAACTTGGGACCTGTCAACCGCGCGGCCTTAACGACCATGAAAACTTTGATGTCATGGCGCATTTGTTAACGATCAGACCACCACTGAAGAAGATCAAAGCCCGAAGTGTTTGGGTTTCTTTTTTGCATAAATTTTGGCACATTAATTTTAACAAATTTCAATTTTTAACAATCTTTGAGGACGCATGCATTTGTCTCTCTTATGAAGACCAACGGACGCCAAGCGAAAATCTCTTGCGGACGTTAATTTATGCCATGCCGTGAATAATGTACCAGTCAATTCCAAGACCGCCAATCCCCCCCCCCCCCCCCCCCCCGGGCAAACCCCCGGGCATTTGACTTTTTTTAAAAAAAATTGTCAAATGCCCCACTATGTGGGCAGTTTATACGGTCAAATGCCCCACTGTGCAAGGCTTCACAGAGCGTCAAATGCCCCACCGTCCGGGCAAGGAGGGATTAAAGTAACTAGTTACAGTGGATTTCAGCTTACTTTGGCCTCGCCAGTTGCCAAGTTCGTTGGCAAATTTGATACTACGTTGCGAAGTTGTCAATTACATTTGTCAGTTTGCCAACCAAATTGCGAACTTTGAAACGAAGTTGGCAACTTCGGTGCCAACGAAGCCTGTATGTAAAGTCTGAAGTTGTTCTTAAACGCTATTTGCGAAGTCAAAACAATTTTTAGCCGATCTGGATGGTTTTCTTTAACATTATTTTGTAGACTTGCCAAGACAAATCTATAAACTGGTGCTGTTCGGATTGTTTTCGAGGCGAGATCACGTACGCTGTAAGATGCATGCCGCTATTTCAGTTGTGGTTTTGAATTGACTGTTGTTTATATATCTCTTAGCTAGATTTAGTTTCAGCGAAAAAACTTGAGTAGAACGATATTGCAACTTCTGAACATATGTTTCGAAATACTAAATGTAAACAAAGATCTTCCTTAGTCACTTTCCTTTTGTCCATTGATCTGATTTCCAAATTAATATTTGAAAAAAAGAAACAACGCAACAGACACGTGGAACCGGAAAGAATGGATTACGAAATCTTTTACCTTGCGACCGCTAACCAACGTTTTTGTTGAAGTCAAATGCCCGCCCCGTCGGGCCTCGTTTCACGTCAAATGCCCCACTATGCGGAGCTAACCTCTCGTCAAATGCCCCGGGTATGCCCGGGGGGTGGGGGATGGGCGGTCTTGGAATTGACTGGTACATAATACAGCCAATCGGAAGGCTGGAAATCCGTTGCAAATTCTGCGGTATCTCACAGGTTGTATTTAATCGTACAGTTTCTCAGCATCGTAAATTTAACTAGCTAGTGGATTGTACCCGCTTGTTCAAAAGGTAGATAGCACTATCCACCGAAAAATAACTATCTAGCGGATAAGAAAGAATTTTGTAAATACTTATCCACTGGATAGCGATTTATCCGGTGGATAGCGCTATCCACCTTTTGAATAACCGGGGCCAGAACTAGACATGTAGGTGAGTATAATCGAAACATCTTCGGATCATCATCGGTAATTTTCCGGCGGAAGCTCGTTGGTAATCTTCTGAACTTTTCGGAACAATTGCAAAACGACTGAAAACATTAAAATGACCTTCGGGCAATCATCAGCTCATTTAAATAACGGGAGTCTCTTTAGCAAACTTCGGAAAATTCAGAAATTGATCACAAACTTTCAAATAGCGTTGTAACAATATCTGGAAATTGTCGAAAATCTTCAGAAGACCTACAATGGTACCAAAGTTACAAAGGCATGGGATAACATAGTTATGCAATGCTTACTCGTGCTATACCATGAAATATTCAACTCGTGACTCGATTTTTCTTTGTATACACTTAGCAGTTGCGGGTCCAGACTCTATCGTAAGGAGTGGGGAATGAATAACTTAAGACGGTGGGGTGGTGAATAAGAAGGGGGTTGAATTATTTAAGGCGGGGGTACACCTAAATGCCATTTTTCCGCCACTTGACTTGGGTTTAATGGAAATATCTCGTTCACGTTTCAAGCATTCAAAAACCCTATGCTCATTTCACTTCTCTATGATATAGGGTTTTTTGTAAATTCGTTTTGGGTGATTTTTGGGTATGTTTGGGAGGAAATAGTTTTTCCTCAAAGGATTGGTAAAATTTAGAGAAATAAGAAATATTGAAGATTTCGTGAATTTTTAAAATCAGAATTTGTAGTTAAAAATTAATAGACGGACACCAAGTTAGTCCACTAACAACCTGGGAAGGGTGCTCTTGCGTGGTTATCACCTGTCTTTTGGTGTTCCAAAAATCATTTTCTTTCTCCTATCCCTTCTTTAAACCTCTTAATTGTACTGTCTCAATTTCAAACGAAACCAATTTAGACGCTGGTGGTATACTTGTCTACAAGACAGCTATTGTTGGCTCACACAGCCACATTTGAAGAGTTTAATATCGAACCATAGGACTGCTTCGCTTTATTTAGTATGGACTAATGGGGCTGTTCAACTACCCGTACATGGTTAACATTAATTCAGCAGTTACTTTATTACATCTGATAACCGTTTAAAAATAAAATAAAATAAAAGGTATTTAGCACCGGAGTTCTACTTAGGGACACTTTCCAGATTGGAATTTAGAAGTTTATAAAAATGCGTTGGTTTACCATGTTTATCACCGCTGTTTGTGTTTTATTTTTAAGCTTAAGTATTTTTAGCACCAGAGAAGATAGCACTGTAAAAAGAAAATTTTGCCGTTTTTAAAGATAACTCAACGAAACTGCAAATCGGGGGGGGGGGGGGGGGGGTACTGAACACAGTTTTGTACGGGGATGCTCCGCCCCGAGGTCCAAACCCTTACCCTTTCATACACCGATTTTAACAGAAAAGGTACCCCTTTCATATACCTTTCATTGAAAATGGTACCCCTTTCATATACCTTTCAATGAAAATGGTACCCCCTTTCAGAGCCTTTACGTGCATCTCTTTGACATATTTTGAAAGACCCTTTTTATAATACTTAAATGGCAGTTTTGCCTACCTTTTTTTATGCTTCAACGCCGTGGTTTCACTTCCCTTTCCTATTCTTCGTGAAATCCCTACCCTTTCATATACTTCAACTCGTGAAATCCCGACCCTTTCATATACCTCTAGCCTCAAAAAGGTACCCCTTTCGGGCGGAGCATCCCCGTATAGCCCATTATAGGGAGTACCCCCCCCCCCCCCCCCGGGCTGCAAATACTGTGAACGATCTATTGCGTAACATTGGATCAGTACTCAGGACCGATCAAACAATGTAAAAAAGGCATTCTTATCGAAATGGCACTACGGTTGGCCAGACCTGACATGATCGGCGCTCAAAACTAGAAAGCAGACGCAGACAGCTGTTTCTGGCTCGTTGGCCTTCGTCAGTGCGCATGCGCCGTAGCTGAAACATAATGAGAGTCGAATGACACTTCACCCGTCTCATATATGTAGCTAATCATTCTAGAAAGAGCTGAAAGGAAAAATTGCGCAACGGGTCACGCCACAAACAATTGTGGCATATGGCCAAAGAGCAAATTTTCCTAAACTGATACATGTCAGTGCCATAGGAAAAGAAACGGGGAATGGTCAATACCATTCTTCTCCTAGAGATAGAAAAATGCAAATAGATCTGAACTATTCAAGAGACCACCACGGTATAAAAATAATAATGATAAATCAACGAAACTGCAAATACCGTAAACGATCTTGCGTAACATTGGATCAGTACTCAGGACCGATCAAACAATGTAAAAAAGGCATTCTTATCGAAATAGCACTACGGTTGGCCAGGTCTGGCATGATCCGAGCGCTCAAAACTAGAAAGCAGGCGCAGACCAACGGTCACGCCACAAACAATTGACAAAGGCCAACAAGCCAGAAACAGCTGTCTACGTCTGCTTTCTAGTTTTCAGCGCTGATCATGGCAGGGTTGGCCAACCGTAGCCTGCGTGACAGCATTCTTGTCCCCAGAGCCAGAGCTATACGAGACGTAATTTTAAAAAAAACGTCGAGCTCTGGGGACGAGAATGGCGTGACAGGTGTCCTTCCCTCCCCAGTCCCCTACCCGACGCCTGCTACGCAGGCTAGGCCAACCGTAGCTTTGATCGTTTTTAAAGAGCCTGGGAATAGAATATCCCATGATCCTTTGATGTCTTTGTACTCAACATGGCGGCCATTTGTGCATAAAACGTTGAGTTTGTTTATTTACTCCCTGTATGCTAAAATAACCATTTTATCAGGCTTTCGAACACGATAATACCATTACATGACCCTGGAATTTTCACAAAGGCACGATGAGCAACACAGAGCAATTGGCGAACAAATTGAGCGCTGCCAACAGTTCCGAAGTCGGGAAGAAACACCACCGAAAGAAACACAGAAGAAAGCTAGAGGAAAGCTCTCACAACAGTGAAAAGGAAGAAGAAAAAGAATTAAGAAAGAAAAAGAAGAAGGAGAAAGAGAAAACAAGAACGGATGAAGATTTGGCGACGACACCTACAAAAGACAAAGACGATCTTGAAAGAGAGAAAATCTTGAAAAAGAAAGGAAATAAGAGGCATGCAGAACATGAGGAGGAGCAAGCTGGCTCAAATAGTGAAAAACAACACAAGAAAGCAAGGCTTGATCCATTACTCTCATCAAACATTAATTCGGAGAACAAGAAAAAAAGAAAACACAAATCCTCTTCTGGCGTTTCTGAGGTTGTCTTGCAGAAAACTAAGCATAGATCACAAACTAAGGAACACAGAGACAAAGAGAAATGCCATCAGAGGAACCAAACTGGAAATGATATATCTTGTAATCAAGGAACTGATAACATGCATGTTTGTCTTGAGCCAAGCACATTGGAAAAATCAGGTGGCGCAAACTCTTTTTCTGGTAGCTTTTTAGAATCAGGTTCTAAAAAAGAGAGGCAACACAAGAAGAAAAAGAAGAAGAAACAAAAGGAAAAGGAGAGAAAACGAGGTACTGAGAACATACATGTTTGTCTTGAACCAAGCACATTGGAAAGACCAGATGATGCAGACTCTTTTCCTCAAGTTGATAAACCTTTGGAGTCAAGAAAAGAGAGGCAACTAAAGAAAAAGAAAAAAAGAAAGAAAGAGAAAAACAAAACAGGGAGGGATGTGACAATGGTGGAGACAACATATGACAGGAATGATCATGTACTTGATGGAAATGAAGTCATTGTCTCACCAGTGGAGACAACATCCAACGATACAAAAAAGCTGCAAGACAATGAAAAGCTGAGAGAAGCAATAGTCCATGCTAATACAATTCATGAAACATGGACACTTTCCAAGGAACGGGTGAAGGAATTAAGAGAGAAAGGTGAGTACATGAATCTGTTTTATCAGGGAGCAGGGATGGCGCAGTGGTGAGAGCATGCACCTCCCACCAATGTGGCTTGTGTTCGATTCCCAGAGGCAATGTCATACATTGTATGTGGGTTGAGTTTGTTGTTAGTTCTCATCCCTGCTCCTAGGGTTTTTCTCCGGGTACTCCAGTTTTCCTCCTTACACAAAAGCTAATTTGATCCATTAACGGTGGATGTACAGGTACAGTGTATGAGCCACCTTGTGGATTCCACTGAAATTCCTATTTATTTTATTTTTATTATTTTATTTTGGATTATGTTCAGACAATAATACATGTATATTACAATGTACATACAGCTTTACAGTTGTTCCTTTTGTTAATGACCAAGAAAAATTCAAACAAACCAACACCTTATTGTCACCACCCAATGATGTAATCATGTGAACTATAATGATGTTATCAGCATACGCTGTAGAAGCATGTAGACTAATGATCTTATTAGTTAATATTATTAAGGACTGTGAATGTTGGTCTGGTAAGTTTTGAAATAGCAACCTCCTGCTCTCTGCTGCAGTCTGGAGGTACAACTTGTAACTTATAGAAGTTGGTTACATTAAACAAAGTTGATATTACGCCTGGTTTAAGACTTAACCAAGGTTAAACTCATCGCAAATAGATGAGCTTGGGAACTGGTGCCTTACAGGTTAGTGGGGAGTCTGATGCAGAACAGACCCAGCAAAGGAGGTTTCCATGGCAACCCTGGAAGCGGGAACCACCCTTGCCTGCAGCCACTAACAAGCACCGTCACACTGAACGACATTCAGTGGAAACTTACCTGACAAAGATACTTACCTAGAACCAGTCAAACCAAGAGGGTGGGTGGAGAGGGTGCAAGAATCCGCTACGATTCGCAAATATAGATCCGCTATGATCAGCAAAGTATTGATCCGCTACGATCAGCAAAATGCAAAGCATAAGGAAAGCAAAGAGCAATAAAACCCTGCAATTGCCCCAAGGGCCGCCCCTGAGGTCACGTACTCCAAACGGGGTAAACCGCTGACTGCATTTGCTCGAGGTTAACTTTGCCTAATAATATTAGCCACATTTAATACTATATGAATGTGAATGTATGAAAATCATATATTTGAACTGCGGATAAACATGACTCCATTAACCACATCTACACTGTTAGTGGAACCACACTGTACATGTATGATTAGAACTTGGAAAAGCCACAGACTATGAAGGTGACACCAAATCTTCATTCATTTACTTTGTTTTTATTTATTTATTTACATACACGACCCCTTTTTTTGTCTGGGACTCTGAAACAGATAGTTTACATGTAGCACCAAGAAAGTTGTTGTAAATTCTACCAAAACTGAAGCTTACTTGACTCTTTGTCTGACAGAATTGTATAAATCTTTCTTCTATTACAAGCATTGTCCTGTAGTCCATTAGCTCTGAAAGAAATCCATCACTAAGGGCCATTTTATTAAGTGAAGTTTAGACAGTGTTTAATAGCAGAGCTCTCGAGCGCCGAAGGCCTGCTCATGGAGCCCTATACTCACAGAACCTAGGCACGTCATTTTTCATGGTCATGGCTAGCGGAATGTTTCGTGGGCGCGCGTCCGTAACATGTGTGTCAGTGCATCGGAGCATCACACAAGGCTAGCTCGTGGGCATGTATGATGTTGTAAAACATGCGCATATGAGGCCACACAACATCCAGGATCTTAGCAATTTTAAAACCAAAGCGAGGCTTTGTTTTTAAACTTAAACCACTGTTTGACTTTGTTTAAATAAGCAGCCCTAAAATTAATGTTGCAGGAATCAAGGTAAAGATGGGCAAGTGGTCTTCGCAGGAACAAGGGTTATTACAGTCAAATATGGACAATTTCCTGAAGGTACATGTTGATGTTCCCACATTAATAAGCCATAGGATTCTGTCCACAGACTCAAAAGTTAGAACGAACACTACATGTCTTCAAAGTTTACTCTGGGAGCAAAAGGGTACAACAAACTTAACCACATCTTAGACACCAAGCCTGGGATTTGGAGCCAGGCCACATTACTGACAGGCTCAACAGTCATCATGTACATGTGTATTAACAGGGTACTACTGACAGTACTATAATCTGACACCACATACAAGAAAAAGAAAATCTGAGCAAAACAAGGAAAAACATATCTTTAATAATATTTTGTAGTTTATATGTACACTTAAAGTGCCCATAACGTTTAATTTTTTATTTTCTCATCTGAATGTAAACATCACACAAGGAACCTCGGCGAAACAATTTCGTACTTTGCACAAAACGCAAATTTTTTATGAATATTTAAAATCTTCAAAATCCTATTTTTTTGCGGTATACCCGTCCCGCTGTTAAAAAGGCCAACAGGCTCACATGTTCCTTAATCTAAGTCACAATTCCTTTGTTTCAAGTTACTTGTTCCTTTGTTTGAAGTCACGTGTTCCTTAATCTACGTCACGGATCCTTTGTTAACCAAGAGGGACCAAGAGGAGACTAATGCGAATGGTGTGCCAAATTGGCGGTAAATTTGAATGTTTTAAAAAAAAATCGTATTTTAATTTAATCGCAAATTTTTTTCATGGAAGTTCTTGTAGTTCTGTCTAGATTCAGATAAAAAAATAAAAAAATTAGGTTATGGGCACTTTAATAAAGGAGCTTACACAGTGATTTTGAGGTTTTTGTGTGTCAAAAACTGCCCCAAATTTAAACCACATATCTTTATCCTACGCAAAATGCTTATAGAACACGAGAGGAAGATATCAAGTGAATTTCTGAAGAGAAAGTAAACCATAATCAGAGTTCAGTCCTCAACCTTAGCGGTAGCCAACTAGCCCAGGGCTAGTAAAAACTGGGTTTCGGCAAGTAAAAGTGGAGGACCACTAGCCACTGGATAGTCGTGTTAGAAGAGGTATTGAAAAGATAAATAAAGAAAAAATTTTGTTGATAGCCAAAGAGAGAGAAAAGGAAAGAAAGTTTTCTCGCATTTTACGATCGATAACTCCATGGCCGACTCCAGCAAAAGCCTGCTGGGAAGACTGAAAACTAGTGGGGCCCAGTAACTCACGGACAGGCCTCCATCTTGTAATTTGATCATCGCCATCTTGGATTTTGATCATCGCTCGCTCGCTCGCCACGCTTGATTAGAGCGCTTGATCAGGCATGAAAAGAATAGACTCCTTTTTTGCGAAAGTTTCAAGCGGATGCGATACTCCCAAGAAGAAGCAGCATGACGATAAGAAACAAGACGAAGCGCAACCAAAAAATCCTTTGAATTCAGAAAGGACAAGCAAGTCAAGTTCAAACACTCAACATTTTCTGCTCATCTGTTCAACTATTCATAAAATAAAATAAAATATAAAAAAAAAAACTATTCATCGTCGCTGGTGGACAATGAACAAGCTCTGCGTGATTGTACAGTAATAATCTCACCAATAAATCAAACATAAAAAGCACAACATCAATTTATTAGTATTCAGACAATCAGATAAATTAATTCTGGTGTTTATACATGTAGACTTGCCTACAAGTTGAGCTCAGTGAGCGTGGAGCACAATCAAAATGAAGTGAGTGCGGAGCCCAACCAAAATAAAAGTGAGGGCAGCGCACCACCGAAAGCTTGAGCCTAAGGCTTGGCTACCAGGTGATGCCTGTTGGCTGGTAAATTTTTAACCTCACTAGCCCAAGGACTAGTAAGTTAAAAAGTTAAGGTCGAGCACTGGAGTTTTAATGGATTTTTCAAGATAGAAGCAATAAACTTGAAAAAATTAGCCCAAGATGCCATCCATTTTCATCCTGGCCATCTGCAGCCCAAGACACATATTTTTACTCTTACAGCACTAGTAGAATAATTTTGAACAAAACTGGACTATTATTTTTGGGTTTCCACTGAATGATATAAATATGACTTTTGGGCTCATTAAAATAACACTAAATATGGTAACATACACACTGTAGCCCCTTTAACATCTGTAATATAACATAACATAATATTTTATTCAAGTTGATATGGCCAAAGTAAAATTACAAAAACATCTTGAAAAGGAAAAACAGGATGTTGGCCCTATTACGTTTCCCTAAATAACGGAAAAATAAATAACTTGATTAAATTTTGACTGATTTCTTTTTCTTTTTTCCTGACCAGTTTCATGACTTGGAAGACCCTGGAAAAATTCTTTTATATTCAAGTAAAGACAAGAAAGAGAGCAAATTCTGGAGGCGCTTTGCTCGTACAAATGATTTTTACAAAGAGCTTGGTGGGTCAAAAGTTGGTCTAAATCAATTAAAAGTTGTTGTAATGGTTTTTTCAACTTGTTGACAACTTAGTTTGTTTATTAATTAATTGTTTGTTTTTGCTCATTGCACCATATCATTTTTATGATGTATGCTACATGATGAAAAAAAATCTAAGAGAATGGTACATTTATGTGAAAATACACCTGTAGTATGTATGGCAAAACTGAATGGATGTGATTCCACTTTCAAAAACCAAGCATTTGCAAAAATAACAAAAGTTGCCCGATACTTCTTTTTTCTACCTTATCCTTCTTCTGTAAAAGAAATGCCTGGCCCCAGTTGTTCAAAAGGTGGATAGCGCTATACACCGGATAAATTACAATCCAGGTTATAAATATTAACAAAATCCTTTCTGTTATCCACTGAATAGTGATTTATCCGGTGGATAGCACTATCCACCTTTTGAACAACTGGGGCCAGAATTCTAGTCATTGGATAATAATAGTTGTTGGAGAATAATAATAGTGTGTTTTCACTTATGTGACCGGCAGCCATATGGGAGTGCTAAAACAATAGGAAATGTTTGAATAAGAATAGAGCTATTGTAAGTCTCATATGATTCGTTTAGGACGCCAATATGGCCACCGTGATGTCACATACAAAATAAAATTAATGCTCTACAATGAACATGTATAATGGTTAAGTTAGTTCATAAGAAAAGATTGCCTTGTACTGCACAAAGTATAACAACCTGATGTTTGTTGTGTAGATCTAAACTAGATATTATAACTAATGGGGCTTTTTATTTTCCTTCTGGCAGGCAAAGGTATACTGAGACCATTGGATTCCATCTACAGATGTGCGAGAAGACTTTATGACACTTCAAATTACATTGGAAAGTTAGTGCAATTCAATAGTTATAATCATCCCAGATCATTATAATATAATATTTATTTATTTATTTTAGTTTGAATGTAACCTGACAGGTTCAATTGGCAAACTGCATGAGATTCCTGGGGGTGGGGGGTATACTCAACTCATGTTTTCACTGCCCTTTCCTATTCTTCATGAAATCCCAACCCTTTCATATACTTCAACTTGTGAAATCCCGACCCTTTCATATACCTCCAGCCTAAAAAAGGTACCCCTTTCAGGTGGAGCATCCCCATATAGCCCATTATAGGGAGTATCCCCCCCCCCGGGATGTGATTATTCTTTTACATAGATTTCAGCGAGCTGTACATGAACATATTCTTCTTTTGTATTGTTGTCAGGTACTCTGATGAAGAAATTGAAGAATTGAGAAGGTAAAACTTAAGTTTTTCACAAAATGTAGAGTAAGACATGATATCTTTGGTTTGGGCTTTAGATTATACAGTCAAACCTCTATTAAGTGGCCCTCTATTTAGCAGTCACCCCCTATCAAGCGGTCACTTAACAAATCCCCTGAATTAAATCGCTCCACATATGTACTGTAAACTTGACCTCTTTTAAGTGGTCACCTCTACTAAGCGGTCAGTTGGCTGTTCCCCGAGAGTGACCGCTAACTAGAGGTTTAACTGTATTACTGTTATGGTGCTCCTTGGCCTCTGTACCTAGTTGTTCAATGGCTACACACAATATTCCAGAATTATGCAATGTTTGTCCAATATGCAACTGTTGCCTTGACATCATTTCTCTTCTCTTGGCTGCCACTCTCCATGCATGGGTGGTGGTTTGCTGCTGGCACACTGAACCTCTCACCCTATAACAGACCATGTTCAGATGCATGCATTATGCAACCTTTAGTATAATGCGAGAGTACCCCTGGCTCTGTATTGCACATTATTTAACAAACACTTGTCATTCTATTTTGATTGTACCATCTTCTATACAAAAAGGTTGTATGCAATACATGAAGGAGACTGGGTTACTATTGGCCAGATGTTAGGCAGAAGTCGTATGTCTGTAAGCCGCAAACATTCAAAACTACCAACCACCAGAGGTTAGTAGAAAAAAGGAACGAAAATATGACACGGTTTTGTTGTACAAATTTGCACAAGTTTATGATTTATCTCTATTAGAGATAGTCAAATTGTCGAAACATGTGTTCGGTCACAAAATTACCACTCTCCAACCAGGTGTATAAGGTAATGGGGTAACATTGTGATGGACAAACATCCCATCCAGGAGGTGGGGGGAGTGGAGAGTGGTGGGAGTGGGGGGTGGGTAGGGGAGCATACATGGAGCTGCTTCATGCCACAAAAACAGCAGTTGTGACCTGTAGGCTCATGAAGGCTTTACCTTTTTACCTGTTGCTTATTCACGATCAGTTACATACAAACATTCAGGTTTGAATAAACACCAGACCTCAGTTGTAATGCCGCTACAGTACCCTGCAAATAGCGGTATAATTGGATTCAAAACTCAACTTTGACGTTTATGTTTAATTTTTTATACATGTACTGTAATCGATTCTTATAATGTGTATATGAAAATAAATTCATATGAACTATGGTAGAATTACATGTAAAGTGTTTATGTTATCATCGCAGTTATACAGAAACTGAAAGAGTTGACAATTAGAGCCTAAACATTTTTTTCAGGCACCAGTGGAATGTGGACAGACAATGAGCTTAAACGCCTTAAGGAAGCGGTATATGTTATAACTAATACTGCTGTAGACCAGCCTGTGCCATTTCATGGTATTTATTGGCCTGGTGTAGCACAAATTGTTGAGACAAGAAACAGTGAGCAATGTCGACGAAAGTGGTAAGTTTACTTTATTTTGTTTCAGTCATTCAGATAGTGGACACAAAAGAAGGCAGTGTATGAATGAAAATATCATTGTGAACTCTGGCAGGTGGGGGAAGAGCGCCACCTCATGTCAGTACCCGTCTTTTTCCCTCTTACAATTTTTTCTTCGCCCGTCACTATCTCGTCAGGGCCTCGTGTCTGTTTACTATCCCCTTTTCAACTCTCCTTCTGGTTCTTTATGTAGCATTGCTTGATAATCTTTTTCATATTTTTATTGTATACATTCAGTGAGTTTGAATAAAGTCTCTAAATTAAAAAAACAATAAAATCTGAATGCCTGTAATAAGCTACAGTGTACGTTTTTGCTAAAAATTAAACGTGCTGTATCAGGAACTGGGTTTTGTTGTTGTTTAATCCAAAGTTTGCAAAAAATTATGACTTAATAACTTCCCTCAGACGTAAAGTGTTCCTGGAACATCCAGAGAAAGATATAAAGCGAATTCTCGAAAAAATAGTTTTCTTTAATTTTTACTGTATTCAGGTTAGAAAGGCTTTGCTGGATGGAAGATGACAACGAGAAACAGTGGACAAAACAGAATGAGCTCAAACTCATCACAAGGTTAGCAGAGTGTCATCAATCCAAGCATTTCTAGCAGTGGGTACCTTCCTTTTGCAGTGCTTGTCATCTCAACATTTGCTGTGTAAACTGATGTGTACATTGATGCTGTGTTGCTATTTTAATTGTTATTGCAAACATTTGCACTGTTGTCATTCCTGCTGTTGATACTGATGTTGTCGATGTATCTGTTAACACTTCAATAATTATTGCAAATAATGGTGTAACTGAGAGTGAGATTGCTTTTGTTGTTTCTCTAATTGTTCGTTTTTCACTGTACCTGTTAAATTCTGGAGTCACAAAAATTTGGTAAGGTGTACATTGTTGTTGTAACCACAGGCAGCCCAAGCTCACGTCACGAGAAAGCGAAGGGTTAATTATTAGCGGTGTGTGAGACGGGACGTGACCCTTCGATGAAAGCGGTATTGGGTTACACTGCGGCCGTTTTAAAAATTTAAGACTTTGTATGGGGAAAAAATAACATTTATTGAATTAATGCTTTAATTTCGCTTTATTAAGCGTCCGAAATCTGTTATTTTTTCCCCATACAGAGTCTTAAATTTTTAAAACGGCCGCCGTGTAACCCAATACCGCTTTCATCGAAGGGTCACGTCCCGTCTCACACACCGCTAATAATAGCCCTTTCCCAGGATAATTCGCGCGCAACGGAGACTGGGCAGAAGTATCGTGAAAGTGAGGCTTTGGTAAGTACAGATCTTCCAGAGCGTGAAAACAATGGCGGAAACCGACGAAGCTGTTAAAACAGACGACTTTAAGAGATGGAAGAAGCCTGAGCTACAAAACTGGCTTCGAATTCATGGACTTAAAGTCACTGGAACAAAAGACGAGCTAGTTGTCCGAGTTGAAAATGCGAAACGAGCCGGAGTAAAGACAGTCGTCGAAAGAGATGCACGTGAGAAGGAAGAGAGATCAAAACGAGCTGCTGAAAAGCTGAGTACACCGACAGAGATTCTCCCTGATCCAAAGAATGTAAAATCTTGGACAAAAGACTTGTCAAGACTTCCTCGTCTAACAAGTAAAGACATAACGAATTATCTCGTGTTTGGAAATTGTAAATTTTACAAGAATGAAGACATAAATTGTTTCAAACAACTAAAAGCTTACAAATTTTTTAAAGATGGCCACGTTCAAGACATCGAGCTTGCGTTCATCAACGATAAAAGCAATTACTGCTTTGTCCGGGCCAAAGTATTACCATCAATGAAGAGTGATCGAGTGTACAAAACCTGGGTATCTATGGTCAAAGACACTGCGAATGTATTTTCAGCCGATTGTAATTGTATAGCTGGGTAAGTTACAAAGTAATAAAGTCAACTATGTAAGAAACTTTATTTATTAGTGTCAAATGCCCTCAGAGCGATAAGTACTAATTTGGGACACTTCAATAAATTAAAATAGCACCATCAGATTGATAAAATCATACAGATCTTTCATTTAAAAATCCTAGTTTTAAATAACAATAATAAATTATCTACCTGATTTAATAATTAAAAAAATAAATAAATAAAAACTGTTGTGCTTTTTGTAGCTCTTCAATATATGTTGCATAAACTGCAACAACCTACCGTTCACAGTACTCTAATTAACTTAATTTCATCCCTCTTTTTTTCTTAGTGTATGGTTAAAAAAAGGTGTTTGTTAAAGGTTCTTATCTATCTGTTTGTTTTAGGGAACTTAGCTAGTTCTATGTTTATAAAAAAAATGTCTTTTTTCTCCACTGTAGGCAAGGAGAAGCTTGTAATCATATTGCAGGATTACTGTTTGCAATTGAAGACTATGTAAAAAGCCGCACAAATGATGGGGAGGTGTCATGTACATCACTGCCATGTGAATGGAACAAGCCTCGAAAGAGAAAGCTCAGCCCCAAGCGAATAAGCAATTTGCAACCAGTGAAACATCAGTATGGCAAAAAGCCCAGGTTAGCAGCCGTGCCTAAACCAGGGCTGTACAAGGCAGGTGCTCCTGTCAGTAACTCTTTCCTCCCCAATTTTCTGGATAACTTACAGTCAGTGAATCCTGACTGTGCAATTTTTACAGTTATAGAAAGGCAAAATGTTGTTTCATGCGATAGTGACATTTCAAGTGATGATAACATAAGGGCACATGAAGAAGTAGAAACATCAGAATTTGATGTTGAGGAATTTGCTAAACACTATGAAGTGCAAAAATTCCCTCCTAGAAATGTAGAGTTATTAAGTGATAGCCTTAATTATGCTTCAGATGAATTTCAAGAAAAAAGAAATAATTACTTTGCATCACTGAGCATGTCAAAGTTTGAGGCAGAGCTGATTGAAATCAGTACTCGAGGGCAAAGAGACAATCCTAAATGGTTGCAAGCCAGGAAAGGGAGAATAACAGCATCGCTGTTTGGTCGAATTTGCAAGATGAGGCCAACAACAGCTCCAGATAATATTGTTAGAGAAATAATGGGTTACAAACAAGAGTTTCATGGGTATCGGTCTTTCCCCTCAAAAGCTGCACCTCTACAGTGGGGATCTGAGCACGAGTCAGTAGCAAAAGAAAGATACATTAAATTCATGAAGAAAAAGGGACGCAAGAGACTCGCTGTCATGGAAAGGGGCCTTGTAATTCAGTCAGATCTCCCCTATCTTGGTGCAAGCCCCGACGGGTTTGTATACTGCCCTGGTTGTAGAGAATATCAACGATTACTTGAAATTAAGTGTCCTTATAAATGGCGTTTGCTAACTCCAAGAGCTGCAGCTCATGACAAAAAGTTTTTTTGTTACATCAACTCAAAAGGAAAGGTAAAACTGAAGAAAACATCAATTTACTACTATCAAATTCAGGGTCTAATGGCTCTTTGCAAACTAAGGGTATGTGACTTTGTGATATGGACACTCAAAGGTTTACTTGTAATACGAGTTAAGGTAAACAAAACATTCTGGAAGGAGCAGATGCTTCCAAAACTTAAGACATTTTTTAAGGAGGCCATTGTGTCAGAGGTTCTGACTGAGAGGGTCAGAAGGGGGATTCCCCTAAACAAGTAATTTTTTATTCCTCCTATATCGCAGCCTTTTGCCAAATTTGCCATATATTGCTACCTGATTGTTATTGTTACCAAATAAACTGTGAAACAAACTTGTTGATCACATCGATAATTTTATTGTTGACAATTTTTTCAAAACTTTGAAATCAAATCTCTTGCTTTGCACTCCTAAATTAAGACTTATTTAACTAAAGGAGGCTCGAGGTTAGTTAAAGCAGTACAGATAAGTACAATATTATTTGCATTGCTCCATTCTGTAGCAGGAATAATCCCCTGTACAATCCTGAAATTCTTAATTTGCTCCATTTTCCTTTCAACGTGGATTCGCAACGCTGCAATGCGCCTTGTTTGTTCAACCTCTTTTCTTGTCAGCTGACGGTTGGAATTCCTTTTTGGAGGCATATTAAGGGTTACTCCCAATGGCTTAAGTAAATCAGCAATGTCAAATCCCTTATCAGCCATAACACTGTCTCCACGCTCCAGCAGATTAAGCAGTCCTGATTCTTTTACAATATGTTTGTCAGAAGCATTTCCACCCCATAACTGCGAAAGAAATGTGACAGCTCCCGAGGGGCTGATACCCACAAGAACCTTAAAAGTATTGTGAGATTTGTAGGTGGAGTATGTAATAGATTGATTTACTAAAGATGATGGAGTTTCTATGAAAAATTCAGTGCAATCTATAATCACTCGAGTGAAAGGGAATTTTTTGAAACATTGTGGCATTCTCGTTGCAATTACATCCCGGCTAGGCCATGGAATTAAATGTCTCAGATGATCAGCGAGAACAGTATACCAAGTAATTAAGGTTCGGGACACTGTACTTGTTGAGACACAAAAGCGATCTGCTAAGTCCCGTTCAAGAAGTCCCAGCCTGAGTCTCATCATCACCATTAAAAATTCATCAATCAGTCTCATTTTTCTCTTAGGTCCTGGTTTTCGTCTTCCTTCATTTGCAAGATACGATTTTTCTTTTAAAGAATCCTTCCCTTGCCAGTAGTTCAATTTAACAGCTACTTTGGCAATGCTATTAAATAACAGCATAAAAGTTCCAAAATTGACAATTCCCGTGTAAAATTTGGTCTTTTCATTGTTACCTTCAAGATTTTCTGCCCTCAACGGAGGAAGGTTTACTTGCACCCCAACGTCACATGTTGCTACCTCAGTTTGGATATTTTTATCTTCTGTACTTGAGCAAAACTGGGTACCGGTATCAGTTCGACTTTCTTTAACAATGGCTGCAGATATGCTTCCCGGGCATGACGGCAAATAATCGTGAAAACTATCCTCAAATTTCGTGGAGTTGTAAATAGTAAGCTTCTTAACAACTCCGCTGTCGTCAGATTGTTTTTCAAGACGTATACGTTTTCTTGCATTTAGCCCAGTTTTCGATGGCAAGCCCATGGACCTGTCAGGCAGTGGCCGTTTCGGGGTTGGAGATTTTGGTAGTGGCTTTGATGGAAACAATGTCGGGACTTTGCACCAAGGTTTCGGCCCATCAGTTCCTTTAAAGTGAAGGCTGCATACTCGTGTTCCGGCTTTTGGCTTTAAGTTTTTGCGAACAGTTCGTAACTTCCTAATCCATTGCCGTCTTAATTTTAAGTCGAGAGGCAGCCTGTGTAATGTCACTGGCTTTCCATTTACAACTTTCCCTTTCCAACTGTGACATAATGGCACACAACAATACAGAGTACCTCGAGGGACCCGGACTTTTGATGGTGACGCTGCCCGCGTTGCCGGCGTGCAACTTAAATTCAGCTTAACTTCGGCTCGTTTCGCATTTTCAACTCGGACAACTAGCTCGTCTTTTGTTCCAGTGACTTTAAGTTCATGAATTCGAAGCCAGTTTTGTAGCTCAGGCTTCTTCCATCTCTTAAAGTCGTCTGTTTTATAAACAGCTTCGTCGGTTTCCGCCATTGTTTTCACGCTCTGGGAGATCTGTACTTACCAAAGCCTCGCTTTCGCGATACTTCTGCCCAGTCTCCGTTGCGCGCGAATTATCCTGGGAAAGGGCTATTAACCCTTCGCTTTCACGTGACGTGAGCTTGGGCTGCCTGTGGTGTAACACGAGGCATTGTTTTTTTGCAAACTTTCAGTGCAACGCGATGCTGACGACACAAGTTGCCAATTTCATGTTGCACGCTTGCAACTTGCCTCGAAATGTTAGAAGAGAAGTGTTCAACTTTTTTCTGCAATTCGCAGACAATTTGTTAAGAGAGGGTGTTACATGTTGAATTTCATCCGCTACTTGTCTCCCAACAGCTCTCCTTAGCATGGCTGAAGATTTTTATGTACATTGTTCTTGTTTTTTCATCCTTGTTGTCATTACAGTGAACATCTGGAATAATTTAAATAATGATATTAAGTTGTGCATCGATGTCAATAGTTTTAGGAGTAAGCTTAGAGGGGTGCTTTTAGACAAATTTAAGAGGGAGGAATGATATCCTAATGATTTGTAATTGTAACTTTAAATAATTTGTATATGTTTTTATTTTTTATCTTTTTCTTTGTATTTGGCACTGAAAAGCCCCTTTGGGGAAGTGGTCAATAAACGTATGTATGTACGTATTATATTTGTCAACACACATGCTTTATCTGGCAGATTGTACAACTCTGGCGTCACTGAATATTATGATGTTCATTGTTCTTGTTGTTGATGTTTTTTCATCCTTGTTGTCGTTGTACTTGTCAACACACATGCTTTATCTGGCAGATTGTACAACTCTGGCATCACTGAATATTATGATGTACATTGTTCTTGTTGTTGATGTTTTTTCATCCTTGTTGTCATTGTACTTCATGTCAACACACGTGCTTTATCTGGCAGATTGTACAACTCTGGCGTCACTGAAGATTGCGATATCGATTGGATGGAACTGCAATCAGAGTTTAAAAAGTGAGTTTAAACACACTGAACTGTTTCGGAAGTAAACGTATCTAAGGCCCGGTTCAAACGTCGAACTTCACATGTGCCGAATCTAATGCAAATGAGCAAAATATATTGTTCTTGCTCATTTGCATTAGATTCGGCAATTGTTCTCATTTGCATTGAACTGGGCCTAAGGCCCGGTTCAAACGTCTAACTTTACATGTGCCGAATCTAATGCAAATGAGTAAGAACAATAGATTTTGCTCATTTGCATTAGATTCGGCACATGTAAAGTTCGACGTTTGAACCGGGCCTAAGTATCTAAGTCCGTTTTAACAAGATGTCTCGTGAAAGTTGACTGTATACAGTCTTTTTCATATAAAAACGTGTAACGTTTTAGCTGAGGATGAGCTAGGACTGGACTTTGGATCGTTCTTAACACTTTTTTAGGATAAATGATATAGTATATCAGAAAATCGTAGTTTCTTATAACAAGAAAGAAATTAATCTAAGCCTTTGCCAATTATTATACAATGTATATGCTTGCTAGAATTATAGAATGGGAAAAGCTTGCTGTATACTTTACAATAAGAAAAACCACGTTGCATATGTTACTTTATGTATTCTAGCATTCTGGACTCAGTCGGACTTGAATTTTACTCTGACCAAACTGTTTTTAGCTCATTGTAAACATGGCAAATGAAGATGTTCTTTACTAAAACTCAGTCTCGGTACATTCTCAGCACGTTCTTAAACGTTTGTCCAACAACAGCCTCAACTTTTTTATAAAACAACCTCGCAAACTAACATGCAGGATTAAAAGCAAATTCACGGAACAACACTGTTATTCGTTCATGCTACAAGTGGTTACTGTTTCCCTCAGTCAGGCAAAATCAAGCGGGAAGCGAAAACACTCTGCCTAGTGCAATGCGAGCGGCCAGAATATCGCCCACAAGAAGATGATTTTCCCTTTCCTGCCTGAAGAATTCTGATTCTTTCTCGAGTCTATCAACGAGGGTGAAGTTTGATTACATATGTACCTGTAGTGATCACTGTCGTTTTCAAGTTGTCTTAAATTTCAACATTTTGCTTTTTAGCAACTATCCCCCGCAATGGCTCCGAAAGAAATGGTTAGAAATCAAGAGGAAAGCGCCAAACTACCAGCAGTTGGACTTTGAAGGTTTGTGTCCCGTTTGTTGAAGTCCAGTTGCCGAGGATCTACAGTAGCTGTCATGAGTCTCAGTGCGTATAACCAGAATAGGTGTTAATTAATAGGAGGGACGGAGAGACGGTTTCCTAGCCTCAGTACAGGAGTTTTACTCCCCCCACCCCCCAAGAAGAATTTTTAGGTAGCGTTTTTCCTATGACATGTTTACCGTGGTTTCAGTGTTTTTGTTTTTTCGTTTTAGAAATTGTGGATTATTTGTACAAGAACAAAGAAGTCAGTTGACAACGCACAAGACGAGAGACACGACGCGAAACAGCGCAGACGGAGTAAAGGGCACCATTTTAAGCCCCGTTGATCCGATATGTTCACAAACAACTTGTCCGGTTGGACAGTTGAATTGCTTGGGAGTAATCCTTCATTCCTCGTCGATTTAATTTCTCTCGGGAAAACTGTGACTAAGACTTGAGTTTCTAACAAAGTCTTATTTCAGCTGCTGAACATAAAAGCCATTACAATGCAGAAATCATTTTTTAAAGCGTTACTTAAAGCAGCCAGTACTGAACCGAGTAC
The DNA here is from genome assembly GCA_022457155.1 of Cladopsammia gracilis. Classification (NCBI taxonomy): domain Eukaryota; kingdom Metazoa; phylum Cnidaria; class Anthozoa; order Scleractinia; family Dendrophylliidae; genus Cladopsammia; species Cladopsammia gracilis. The sequence continues at coordinate 52,606 of JAJGOT010000124.1, forward strand.
CCTGGGTGCCAGAGGGTTTTATTTTTTAGTGAAAACGGCGAGTTTGAGCGGCGAAGCCGCGCCAACGAGGCGCAATGCGCCGAGAAAAATAAAAACCTCTAGGCACTCGAGTACACAACCTCATTTCCATGCGATTTGTGGAAAGGATATCTCACCAAACCGGTTTTATACCTTGGGGACCAACGCGTGTCTGTTTGTTTACATTAAATCTAACAGCTGACATGTTTAAAACGCGGTCGAGACAGAAATATTAAATCAAATCCATTCCAGTGGAAAAGATACATCGATGACATTTTTTCACTGTAGAGTGTCGAGAAAAAGGAGATAGAAGATTTTATTGTCCTTGCAAACAAACATTAATCTCAGACAAAGAAGTAAACTTTCTGAATACAACCGTTTTCAAAGGCGAGAGATTTAACAAACAGAGAATCCTTGATATCCGCACGCAATTAATCCAGTACACCTATTTCTCTTCCTGTCACCTACCAGTGGTCAGCGAAATCGTTCAGCGAGAACACCTGCAACTCCATAGCACGCCACCGTGCTAGAGATAAAAATTAAATAGAGATAAAAATTTTCCTCAACACCTCTTTTCAAGACATCCTTGCGCTGAATAAGTTTCAACAGCGCTTCTTTCTAAACTGGCTTTAGTTCTCTGATATTTTGAAAATTTGGATACTAAAGAGTAATCCACAGCGTTTCTTAAAGATCGCAAAAAGCCGCGATCTCTATCTACGTCCGCCATTGTTGTTTGTGTGGCTTCTATTTGGGAAACCGGTTTTTCACGCGCCAGTTGCGAATTGTTTTGGTCCAGCCAATCGAAGTTGCTGTTGCATCGTTAACTCCCGGTAGAGTCTGGAAACAAGTAGGAGTAACCAATCAGCGACCTAGTTCAGATTCTGAACTAGATCCTCGCATGGAAATGAGGTTGTATATTCGAGTGACCAGAGGTCCGTCTCGCGAGCTTCTTGTAACCGTTTATACGGTTAATTTCACTCATGATATTCAGAGAACGGACCTCTGGATCCAGGGTGTGAACCGAGCGGTGCGCAGTACAGCCGTCAATCTTTCCTGAACCACTTCTAAAACCAACTCGTGTGGTGATTAAGTAATGATCCGCGAAAGAAGGAAAGTGCTGAACGGCAATGCACGATGGAACGCCAACTTTTTTTCTTTGTTACAGCTAGTGATCTCATTGGTCTAGACTCAAAAACTGCTAAAAAGTTAAGGTTCAAGGTGTATTTTGTCTAATGTTTTTCAGATTTCAAGTAATTTGAGACCCAATCGCACAACATGCAATTTTTAAAAGATATTGTATTTGGGGAACTTCATCAAATAAGCAAAATTATTAGCTATTCTCACCGGGGATTCCTTCAAACAATGGCGAAGTTCAACATATTACGTAACTTTAAACCCCAAGAATAGTAGCGTGGGAATGGGTTGCGCAACCTCCGGCACGTGGTTGGCTATATAATCTTATTCTGGTGCGATCAGTCCTTCATAACCTCAAAAGTCCTTTCCATGGCGCTCGGGGAGGATTAGTTAATTACGCCCCTCCCTCCTCCTCGCAGCGCTGATAGCGCACTCTCCAGGGAGCTACCTACTCACTACCGCCTCGGGCTGGCCTATCCCATATCTTATTACATCCTGAGGCATTGTTAGTTGGTAATCCCGGTGAGAATATATCACTATTTTAGGTGGTCCTTGTTGGACGACGTTTATATTGTTATTTTGTGAGGAGGTTTACAGGCCACTCCAAAAAATACCATAATAATCTTTTATGTCCAGGCTCAGCTTCACCGGGGTGTAATTATTCAAGTCTCCTTTGTTAGAATGGCACAATGGAATTCAGAGTACATGTAAGAACGCTAGGATCTAGTATTGTGCGTTCGTATACAAATGTGCACCGTATGCAAATTGCCAAGAAGTTGAAGATAGAACGCACAGTTCGTGCTAAAAACAAAAGAAATTGGAAAAATCAGGCACCACTATGGTGGCCTAGGTGTGCCGTAGTAGAATTGTACATTATTTCTAGACTTCTTTAATGTTCTTATAATTTTATTAAATGTATTGCATATTTTATTGTTTATTTTTTGTTAGTTTTGTTATATATTGTTTGCTTTTCAGTTTTTGACACAGTATTTTTATAGTTATTACTATTCAATTCCAGTTTCAATTCAATTTCAGTTTCAATTCAATTTCAGTTTTAAAACGAGTTTTATTTTGTTTTATTTCGTCTCAGTTTTGTTTTATAAAGTTTCATTGAAGTTAAAAAAAAGAAAACTAAACTGCGTCATAGCCTATGAGGGCCGTAGCCCACAATGCCATGCACGCATGTTGAGGTGCGTGGCTGTTCGTACCGCACCCGTACGCGGACTTCGATTTGCTTTTCGTACGGGAGTCCAAAACGTTTGTCAATTTTCGATGTTATTCTTCACTTTTGTTGGTCAACAATATTAAATGTTCGTTTAGCTTTACGAAGCGCTTCTGGTAAGAGATGTTGATTTGGCTCAGACTAATTTGCGGAGTCTCTGTATACTAGTCTCTGTATACTTACCTGAAGCGCTTCGTAAAATTAAACGAACATTTAATATTGTAGACCAACAAAAGTGAAGAATAACATCGAAAATTGTCAAAACGTTTGGACTCCCGTACGAATAGCAAATCGAAGTTGGCCGTACGGGAGTATTCTGACGCGAAAAATTTCCTGCTTCCAAGTGTCACGAAATGAGCCGCCCGCGTAGTATACAGAGACTTTGCAAATTAGTCTGAGCCAAATCAACATCTCTTACCAGAAGCGCTTCGTAAAGCTAAACGAACATTTAATATTGTGGACCAACAAAAGTGAAGAATAACATCGAAAATTGACAAAAGTTTTGGACTCCCGTGCGAATAGCAAATCGAAGTCCGCGTACGGATGCCGTACGAACAGCCACGCACGTCAACATGCGTGCATGGCATTGTGGGCTATGGCCCTCATAGGCTATGACGCAGGTGTACAGACGAAATAAAACAAAATAAAACTCGTTTTAAAACTGAAATTGAATTGAAACTGAAATTTAATAATAACTATAAAAACACTGTATCAAAACTGAAAAACAAACAATATATAACAAAAATAATAAAAAAAAGTAAACAATAAAATATGCAATACATTAAATAAAATTATAAGAACATTAAAGAAGTCTAGAAATAATGTACAATTCTACTACGGCACACCTAGGCCACCATACACCACCCAAACCTGCACTTCAAAGAGTATGGTATTTTTCACAGTTTCTGGAGTGGGGAATTAAATTGTTGAATGGCCTCATTAACTGTAACCGGAGTTTTTAGAAGTCAGCTTTCATTTGTAACTGGATTTCATATACAATACTTTCCTTTTTAGAAAGCTAATATTATTTATCATTAGACTATTTTAAGAAGTCCTTGTTGCATTTAATTTCTTGTAACCAGAGTTTTATACAAGGCGACCTTCGTTTGCAACTGAATTTTACACAGGAGTACGTTATTTCAAAGGGCCTAGATTGTTTATAACAAGGCTAAAACTGTGGCGGCTGTACATTATAACGTACATTCTTATAATTGAGGTTGCAAAATAAATAAGCTACAGAGGACAAGATCGTATCAGTTCAAACAAACTTCGCCTGATTCCCCGACATCTCCAAACGTAAATTCCCGGATTAATGCAGCTGTTCAAGAGAACTGCAGTCTCGGCAATTGGATAAATCACGTGGTATAAAAGATCTTTTCTTGCCACGCCTGCTTGATCCACTATGGTGGCACATAAGGTGGGCGTAAAACAAAGAAACAATGTTCCGGCAACGAAAGCTACAGTTTTCGACGCCTTTGCTTCTCGAGAGTTGGATTGCATTTGAGTCGGTGGAGACTCATTTTGACTCGCTGTTGATGTGTTATGTGACATCTCAACATTGACCTGAGCGTTACACCGTTTGACAAGTCTAAATATCTTGAAGTATACAGCAGACGTTACTAAAAAGTTAGTTATTATTACCAACGATATAACACCCGTCTCCTCGCTGCTGTTTATGCCAAATGAAAAACGCACGGCCAGCAGTATTGCAATCGCTATGCCCCACACTGTGACAGACACTGCCACAACACGTTTAGAATTGACCTTTTCAATGTAACGATATGGATAAAAAACCGCCAGATATCTCTCCAGAGAAATCAGAATGAGCGTTAGAAATGACATACAAATGCATATCACCCCTGAAAAGGAGTAGATAATTAGCTGGTCGCATGGAAAGTTGTCTGGTCCTGCGGCCAGCTTGCTTGCTTGATAAATAATGTAGGACGGTTGGACGAAAAAGCCCACCAGCAAATCCGTGAAAGCCAAGCATAAAATCGAAGTGTTCGCTACATTTCTAAGGCTCGCTTTTCTTAGAACAGCAGCGAAGACCAGGAGGTTTCCAGTGATTATGACGGGACAAAGAAGACCGTTGACAACGCACAAGACGAGAGACACGACGCGAAACAGCGTAGACGGAGAAAAGGGCACCATTTTAAGCCCCGTTGATCCGATATGTTCACAAACAAACTTGTTGGGCTGGCCAGTTGAATTGCTTGGGTGTAATCCTTCATTCATCGTCGATTTAATTTCTCTCTGGAAAACTCTGACGAAGCATGACTAAGGCTTAAGTTTTTAACAAAGTCTTATTTCAGCTGCTGAATAAAAAGCCATACAATGCGGAAGTCATTTTTAAATCGTCACTTAAAATGCTGCCAGTACTGAACCGAGCGGTGCGCAGTACAGCCGTCAATCATAATCCTGAACCACTTCTTAAACCAATTCACGTGGTGAATAAATTTCAGCTCAACTGTTTATTTTGAGGGCAGATGCGGTACAGAAGATAAAAATAAAAAGCGTGTGTTATGTATTTTTAGCTCCTTCGGATTTTGGGTCTTCAGAATTAGACACACTCTCACAACTCGTTTAGAACTCAGAATGTCTGAAATGCTTCTTTTATTCTTAAGAAGTAGCCATTTTTATAAAATACAATAAAAATTAAAATTTGTTTGATTACCGTCTTAATCTAGTTATAGAAACTGTAAATATCTCAGCTTAGGCGCAGCAGCTAATTTTTAATTAAAATTAAAATTTTTAATTTTTTGGTTTCTACTGCTAATTTATCCGGCATAAAGAAAAAGGGGGATTAAAATATATGTATATAAATAAATAAAAATCTTATCGTTAATTATATCTATAGAGAAAATGCGAAATTTCGCAATTAACTGTCACTATGAAATGGAACGTGTATGTAACGTTAGACTTCAATAAACTCAGCATGAACTACAAGTCTTGACTATTGATAAAAAGCCGACGCTTATATACATACTGTATATCAAATAACACGGGAGCACTTGCAGGTGCATAATAAATATAGACACAATAGTCGCGGTTATACGATACAGCGTTTAGGGACGGACCATTTAATTTTTGTAGGGGGTGGGAGGGGTTGGGCAATTTCTTCTGAGTATGAATTTTTTTTTTCAGCATCACTATTTGCAAGAATTTAAATTTAAATTTCCTAGGTAAATGGTTTTCTACGTGTAACCGATGTTACGTAGGTAAATTTTACCTAAGTAACATTCGTGTCACGCCATGGAAAACAATAGAATTTTTCCTAGGAAAAAGCCTACCAAGATAGTAGGGTCAATTGGTTTTCCCAGGTAAATTAACCAATGAAATGTCGAGTTTTGACAGCGAGTTTCTAAATGCACGTTCTCAGCTCAGGGGTCGATAACATGGTGAAATTCAGCCCGGTAAGGCGGGCTGAGATTTCGACCCGGTTTCTTGAACAAATCTTCTTAAAACGAGTTTGCGATTACGAAAGACCGTACTTCCTGATGAGCAGAAAGGGCGTAGGAAAAACTCCCAAGGAGCTAAGGACCAGCTCTATATTGAAAAAATGGTCCTAAGAGAGGTTAAATCCAGGAAGAAGAATATTGCAATGGGATGGATAGACTATAGAAAGCTTACGATATAGTACCACATCCCTGGATTCTTGAATGCCAAAGGTTATTGGTGCAGTCCAAAATATCAGGAACCTGCTGGAAAATTCCATGAAGAGCTGGCGGACGGAAATGACATCAAATGGTCGGATACAAATATTTAGGAGTCCTTGAAGCAGACGGTATGCTGCACGACCAGATAAAGAAAAAAAATCTGGAAGGAATACTTACGACGGGTTAGAAAAGTTGCGCAGTCGAAGCTAAACGTTGGAAACCTGATACGTGCTATAAACACATGGGCGGTGTCACTTGTCAGATATGCGGGGGTATAATTGACTGGAAGAAACAAGAACTCCAGGATTTAGACCGCAGAACAAGAAAATTACTGACAATAAATGGGGTCTTTCACCCACGGGATTGTGTAACTTCTTACAAAGAGATCAAACACTCCTCTAGTGCCTCAGAACCTTGGTTTGGTTCTGGCCCTAGAAGGCAAAATGTAGACAAATTGAAATACAATACAATAATAATAATAATAATAATAATAATAATAATAATAATAATAATAATATATAATAATGAAAGACTCCTCAACATAATAATAGTAATAATAGTAATAATAAATAAGCATGACGACAAGCAAGCCTTAGAGGTTGCAGCAAAGACCTACATCAAGAGGCTATCTATCATCTGGTCTAGTCCACTATCAGACCACTCAAAGATCGTGGCCTCTAACCAGTACGCTTTACCAGTCTTAACGTATCTTATGTGGACACAGACATGGCCTATTTCAGTGATCCAACAGCTTGACAGAGAAGCAAGAAAGATCATCGTAGACAATGGAGGAAACCGCCCTCAGGGTTCGACAGCAATACTCTACACGTCAAGGAAGTGTGGCGGGAGAGGTCTTAAGTCTTTAGAGAATGAGTACAAGAACATCAAAATCAAAGCAGCAGTAAAGCTTTACCACAACGCTGACCCGACGATGGCAGTCGTAAGATCATTTGAAGAGTTTGCTATGCAGAAGGGGCGCCACTCCATCATCAAAGATGCTACCAAGTACGCGGATGAGCTAGGTCTGCAGTTGCAGTTAACCTTCCCCTAATCCAGTTGTAATCGCTGATGGTAAAGAAGTTGAAGCTACCAAAGCAAAGCTGATTATCAACAAGGCCCGCCAACAAGAGATCCAATCAATTGTGTCTGAGGAAAAATGGCAAGGAAAGCTGATTAAGAACAGATGGGATGACGAGAAAGCAAAGCCAGAGAAGTGCTTTACTTGGCTCACGTCTAGAAAAACGCACCGACTCATACTATTGTAGGATTACAAGAACTTTACCAGCAGCTGTTACCCACCAAGATATATCACAACCGGAAGACAAGAACTCAAGACACTGATGAAAGCTGTCGTCTATGTGGAAAGCCTCGATCGCTATAGAGAGCGTGTAACATATTCTATCTGGTTGCAACGCCTTGGCACAGACAAGGTACTTACAGAGACATAACAACGCTCTCAAGATACTGTTCTTCGAAGTTCTAAGAACTCTGGATCAAATTGTTACCCAAGTGCAGCCATGCATAGTAGTCGCCAACCAAACCTAAGTCAATGTATGAGAATGAAAGAGCAATAGCGCATTGGAACGTCCCTCTGTACGCAGATACGACGCTAGTCCATTCTAACAGTTATCATCGACAAGAACAAGAAGAAAATTTCAGTCATTGAAATGAGCTGTCCATGGATAGAAAACAGAGAAGTCAAGGATAACGAGAAGACCACCAAATACAGCCAATTGCGTCTGGAGTTGATGAATAAGTACCCTGGATACCATGTCGCACAGTGCAACATTAATATATATAGATAGGCTGAGTCTAACAGCGTCGCTCTCTAAACAAGCTTAACTAAGGTGAATGGTCGGAAGCACAAGAATTAAGATTGACGACCGCACTACTTTCCAATTTTAGCAATTCTCAAAAACAGCATTACGCGACCGTCTGCACAGTACATTTAGACCGTACAAAAGTTCACAAAAACAACTTTTTCTCCGTCTGGAATAACTAGCACGACTACTTTCCAAATAAAATACCGTTCTTGCTTGTCAAAAATTGCCCGAGAAACTGATTTGGAAATCAAAATTGCAAAAAATACACAAACATATTTGCATAAGGCCACGCGAGTGAAGTTAGAACTATATAAAATTCAAGTCTTGTTTTGTTGACATAAAATCGCTTTTCAACCTATGTAATGAATGAACAAAGAGATAAAAATGGACGACACAATTTTCTTTCGAAAAATTTTATTCAAATCTCCATAAGTTTCTGTTTAAACGCAAAACGCGAATCATTTATAGCGCATCGAGGCCGAGCTGATTGTCTTCGATGAAAGAAATTATGAAACGACTGAATTTAAGCACGTTTTATATAACCTAATTATTCAAAAGTAAAACCTTTAGTAATGATCCGCATAAGAAGGAAAGTGCTAACGGCAATGCACGATGGAATGTCAACTTTTTTCATTGTTACAACTAGTGATCTCATTGGCTTAGACTCAAAGACTGCTAAAAAGTTAGGTTTCAAGGTGCATTTTGTTTGATTTTTTAAAGGTGTTATGTAATTTAATCGCAAAACATGCAAATTTTTAAAGAAATTGTATTTGGGGAACTTCATCAAAAGAAGCAAAATTATTAGCTATTAATAGCTATTAGCTATTGGTTAAGCACGAACATTTCCTAAAATTTATCTGACGCAAATGGATATTCTTTATTTTTATACTGAAGTATAATTATAAACCATTAGCTCCTCCCCTGTTCTTGAAATCAAAGACATTTTATGTGAGAAAGAGCCAATGCCGCAGAACAATGAAATTTACTGTAGTTCTTATGTGGAGCGTTACTTAAAAATTGCAAAATAGTAATGATATTAAGCTTAACTAAGGTGAAAAGGTCGGAAGCACAAGAATTAAACTCAAAAGACTTAAGCTGTAAACAAATGCTTCGACAATCTACTAGCTTCAATTCAAGACGAAATCAGGTTTAAAAATAAGCACTTAGCTCAGGCTATATTCCTCCAAAAACGCTTGGCTTGCAGAGTTACGCAACCTCAAATGCGGTCTTGATCACTGTTTGAGAAATGTGAAACCTGTCTTGAGTAGCAAACCGCGGATAAATGCCGGGAAAAATAACTTTGCAAATGATTTTCTCAGCTAAACTCAACGGTTAACCAAACTCAACAAGAACAACAAGAGTGTTGAGCGTACAGCTGACGTGACATTCGGCTGCGTAGCCGCGCGAAAAATAAAGCCTCGATTTGGTTTCAAAGTTCCTAAGATCCTGGATGTTGTGTGGCGTCATTCGCGCATGTTTTGCGACGTCATACGCGCCCGCTTAATTAGCCCTGCCCGACGTTCGGACACTCATGTACAGGCGCCGCCCGCGAAACATTCCGCTGGCCATGACCATGAAAAATGACGGGCATGGGTTCTATGAGTATGGGGCTCCGCGCGCCACAGAGGCGCTATTATCGATGTCCTCGGTGGATACTCAAGAGATGTTGAACATAACATCAAAGAACCACCATCTAACAAATGCAGAAGGCCGTCCTCACAAGCTCTCTACACAATGCAAGGCACTTTAAGCTGAACTGTTGAACCATTTGATTCAATGAACATTTAGTAGGACACTGATTTTATTTGAACATTTTATTTGAACATTAATTTTAGAACATGAATTTTATGAATTCTAACGTAGTATTATACGTTGCTTGTAATATTTATATCACAATTAAGATTAATTTTATATCATTATTGTATGTAAGTTTTTTTATAGATTTTAATAATTGTCATCACTTTCAACACTTTGTACATAGGTTTTATACTAGGATATTTTTTTCCTTTTCATTTCTGTTACATTTGAATAGTAGATTTTTTTCGTTGCTGAGGTTGGTCACGGCTCGCCGCCCAACCAACAGCTAAAATATATCTGGGTATCCAGAAGTTTACACTGCCTTAATAATAATAATAACAACAAGAGGCTGCGCGTAGCCTATACTCGTACCGGTAATGTACGTTACTCATGGCGAACACTTACGTAACACAACAACAGGCAAATAAAACCAAAATTAGTTTCGCTTCAGCTTGCATGCGTGCGTATTCTCGTACCCAGATCTAATGCGATGCACAAATGAGAGACGAAAACACGAAGAATAAAAAGGAAAACGGAGGGCAAACTTTACCCCCTTGCCGTATCCGTCACGAGTAAACAGCAACAAACAATAAAACCCAAATTTGGGGTGTTTCTTGGTGTTGCGGAAGCCATTGTTGGTTAGCTTTTGTGTTGTGGTGTGGGTATTGTTCAGTATCTTTTGTTTTACGTCATTTGGTGATCACACCATCCGCAACACCAAGAAACTACTCAAATTTCTTTCGCTTTTGCTTGCAAAACGACGCCGATTACACCGAATCCCAAGTATCGTGGGCTCAAAATTTTCTCGCAGTGCATGCGTGCGTATTCTCGTACCCAGATCTAACGCGATGCACAAAAGTGGATACGAAAACACGGAGGAAAACAAAAAGAAAAACGGAGGGCATAATTTTGGCTGATTTAATCGCAGTTTGACGACTTTGACGAAATTTCGCAAAGATCAAACAACCGCCAACATATATATCAAACAAATCCGCCAACACATTAAACTTGGCTGATTTACAGTTTGACGAATTTGACGAAATTTCGCAAAAATTTCCATTTTCGGAGTTGCCTGCATTGCTGTAGCCTGCTTTTAAGAAAGCCAAGATAATTTATTAATGATTATACTATTTTAAGAGGTCCTTGCTGTATTTAATTTATTGTAACCAGAGTTTTAAACAAGGCGGCCTTCGTTTGCAACTAGATTTTATATAGGAGAACGTCCGTTATTTAAAAGGGCCTATAGATTGTTTATAACAACATTTTACGTCAGAAACTGTGGCGGCTGTACATTATAACTTACATTCTTATAACTGAGGTTGCAAAATAAATAAGCTACAGAGGACAAGATCGTATCAGTTCAAACAAACTTCGCCTGATTCCCCGACATCTCCAAACGTAAATTCCCGGATTAATGCAGCTGTTCAAGAGAACTGCAGTCTCGGCAATTGGATAAATCACGTGGTATAAAAGATCTTTTCTTGCCACGCCTGCTTGATCCACTATGGTGGCACATAAGGTGGGCGTAAAACAAAGAAACAATGTTCCAGCAACGAAAGCTACAGTTTTTGACGCCTTTGCTTCTCGAGAGTTGGATTGCATTTGAGTCGGTGGAGACTCATTTTGACTCGTTGTTGATGTGTTATGTGACATCTCAACATTGACCTGAGCGTTACACCGTTTGACAAGTCTAAATATCTTGAAGTATACAACAGACGTTACCAAGAAGTTAGTAATTATTACCAACGATATAACACTCGTCTCCTCGCTGCTGTTTATGCCAAATGAAAAACGCACGGCCAGCAGTATTGCAATCGATATGCCCCACACTGTCACCGACACTGCCACAACACGTTTAGAATTGACCTTTTCAATGTAACGATATGGATAAAAAACCGCCAGATATCTCTCCAGGGAAATCAGAATGAGCGTTAGAAATGACATACAAATGCATATCACCCCTGAAAAGGAGTAAATAATTAGCTGGTCGCATGGAAAGTTGTCTGGTCCTGCGGCTAGCTTGCTTGCCTGATAAATAATGTAAGACGGTTGGACGAAAAAGCCCACCAGCAAATCCGTGAAAGCCAAGCATAAAATCGAAGTGTTCGCTACATTTCTAAGGCTCGCTTTTCTTAGAACAGCAGCGAAGACCAGGAGGTTTCCAGTGACTGTGACGGGACAAAGAAGACCGTTGACAACGCACAAGACGAAAGACACGACGCGAAACAGCGTAGACGGAGTAAAGGGAACCATTTTAAGCCCCATTGATCCGATATGTTCACAAACAAACTTGTCCGGTTGGACAGTTGAATTGCTGCTTGGGAGTAATCCTTCATTCATCGTCGATTTAATTTCTCTCGGGAAAACTGTGACTAAGACTTGAGTTTCTAACAAAGTCTTATTTCAGCTGCTGAACATAAAAGCCATTACAATGCGGAAGCCAGTACTGACCTAAACAACCAACAGTGTGTTACAGCCGTCAATCATTCCTGAACCACTCCTAGAACCAATTCATGGCGAATAGATTTCAGCTCAACTCAGTGTTTACTTTGAGACAGAAACCAGGGCAGATGCGGTACAGAAGATAAACAAAAATAAAAAGCGTGTGTTACAAATATTATTTTAGCTTCTTTTGTCGTGGCAGATTTCGGATTTTGGGTCAACAGAACATTAGACACGCTTTCACAACTCGTTTAGAAACGCTCTCAGAATGTCTGAAATGCCGGCTTCTTTTTTTTCTTCAGAAGTAGCCGGTTTTTACAAAATAAAATATGACAATTTGTTTGATTACCAAGATTGCCGGTTGGAACTTAGTAATTTAAATGCTAATCTCAGCTTAAGCTCCGCAGCTAATTTTAAAGATTTACATCTAATTTCCGGCCGACATAGTTTCGATGACATATAATATAAAATTATGCAAGCCAAGAGAATATACAGGAACTCTCGACGGGTGTAATAAGGGATACCCAGGGCACCAAAGGCCTTTTTTTTAGTGTAAACGGACGTGCAAGCGGCGAAGCCACGACAATGAGGAGCTTATTCTCGCCGTTTTTGTCGTTAATTTCACTCTTGATACACTTTTTTTACAACCTTTTATAAGAACGTTGAGGCTAAGATTGGCCAAGAGCCCGGCCTAAAAATTAAGAACTAAAATCTGCAAAGGACCGCAAACGATAATGCTGTAAACGATACGTAGGATCTACGAAAGACCTTATCAGCCAAAAAATGAACAAACATAAACGACAAACTGCAAGGCTGATATGACTACGTAAAAAGGTAGATTTTGCGAGACACCAATGCGACAGAAACCGATGCGACAGAAACCGATAAAGCAGGGTAGCAACCGCGGACAGCTGTTTCGCCCTTGTATTGGGGCTCGTCAGCGCGGTGTAAAAAATAAGAACGTGCCAAGAACGTACCCAGGCTGAGATATTGTTAGAACGTAAAAAACATCTCTATTTATCATGTTTTACAAATGAGATAAAAATAGGCCATTTCCGAGTTGCCTTTAGCCTCCCTATCAAAGCGAGGCTATTGTAGGTGCGAAACCTTTCACATGAAAATGAGTTTTTATTTGCATGTGAATGAAAACTCATTTTCATATGAAAGGTTGTGCACCTAGCCTTGCTTTGACAACAAGGCGTAAAGTAACTCGGAAATGGCCTATTGTGTACAAGTCGTTTTTACCAGCAAGCATGCAACGTCGCTCCCAGGGTCTCTCTTCTTCCCTCCTCCCTCCTCTCTCTAGCTCCAGGGAACAAATATAAAAAAAAAACAAATATAACATGTCTATGATGTCTATGATGTTGCAGCAATGTTCTGTCATTCAGTTGTGATCATGATCATAATCGACAGGAGCAAATAAATCGATTATAGCCCCTGGTTGTGACACTGAAAAGAGATGGATTGCTACCCTAAAAATCCTATTTTAGACACTTTGCAGAGTTATCACAGCAGTTATCACAATGCGATCGACTTTCCTTCTGCACTCTTTTATTTTCTTTGGCTGTTTCCTTGTAAAATGTTTTTCCAGGCATCTACCCTTACATGAAGAGAGCTCTGAAGAGAGCGTTGCTTCCATGCTGGCTCATCTCGAACGGGATTGTTCACGCTGTACAGAAATCCGTATGCATTCGAAGCGTGAGCTTGCGTGACTCATTCACGTGATTAGATTCCAGATCCCACACGAAAGATAACTTGCTGGTCACGTAGACTGTCGGTCACGCAAATGTACCTATTCAATGCGCTTGAATACGCATGGCGGAGTGTTTGGTGAATGACTAAAAACTGTACTTGAAAGGTTAAGTAATATTTCTGCAGATGAATCACCGAGGAATATACTACTATGTACGCTGGCTTTTCACCGTTCTTCGTACCATAATCTGGTTCATTCTTCAATGGCCACGGTACCTGATTCAACGCGAAAGAGTTGTTCAGAAGTCAGAGAATCCATTAAGCTGGCAGCGACTGAAGTATCACATCTTTAAGGACCTTCTAGCACTTGACCACACAGCTAAGCTTGGTAACAAAGCTCCAAACTGCAATGTGAATACCCTAGAGGGTGAGTCCTGTTATCTGTTGAACTTTTTGAAGGCCGGTCGACCCCTGGTGCTGAATTTTGGCAGTTGCACTTGAGATTATTTCATTGAAGTCTTGCAAGAATTCAAGCAAGTTGTGAAGGATTTTGCTGATGTTGCAGACTTCATTATTGTGTACACTGCAGAGGGACATCCCATTGAAGGTTGGAGAATCAAGGTGAGCCTGATTATGTTTAGAAATGCAAAAAGGCCTATTTAATAAAATGCCAAAGTTCTAATATAAAATAACCTGATAAATAGAAGCACCACCGTAACTGCTCCTTTACTTTGCCTTGTGGAGGCATGTCGTTGTGCTTAATTTATCGTATGGATGCATTATAATTATTGTAATTATTACCCTTGTACAAGAAAAAAAAAATCCTAGTTGTGTAGTTATACTTCATGTAAAGAACACCAAATGTCCTCCTGCTTCAGGTCATTGTAAAGAACCTTGCCCATGACAGGTTGTCTCAGTAGCTAATGTTTTTAGATTAAAGAAGTGTAATTTAATGGCATTGTTTAGGGGAAATTTAACATTCAAAGCACTTAGGGGTAATTTTTTAAACAATCAGTCTATTTTTTTATGTGTATCTTAATTTTACTTACTGCACACACAATCCATATCTATGGTGCAATGCCATGTCACTTGTACATACCTACACACTAAGGAATGGCTGGTGGCTATTTTGTTTTTGTTGCTTTGATAATTAATTCACTTGGATGTTCGGTGACCCCTTTCATAGAGGTTTTATAGACAGGTTTCTTTACCATTTTTCTACACTTTCTGAAGAAGAAAATCTGAGTCTTAATTAGAAGGTTTTTTTTTTTTTGTATTTTTCTACCCACCCACCAATGAACTCACTCATATTGTATCTGTATAGAGTCTAGGGGTGGTGAATGGTAAATCCGAGACTCGCCGAGACCCTTGTTTCAAAATCCGAGACTGTGACCGCAGCTACGTTATAAAATCCGAGCCCGAGACCCAATGCGGGAAAAAACCGAGCCCGAGACTAAGTGCCAAAAAATATCCGATTCACCTATCAAACAACAAACAAGGATCGATGAAGAATGAGAATGCTTGACAAAAGTATCCGAGACTCCGAGACCTCGAGGAAAAAAATCAGAGACTCCGAGACAGAAAAAGAACAGCCAAACAAGACTTTGAGACTTAAAACAAAAACTGCCGAGATTTCGAGACCGGACCAAAATTTTCCGAGACCCACGATTTTGAAGGTACCATTCGCCACCCCTAGAGTCTGTAAATGCCCTCCTTAAAAGATAAGTTTACTTGAAAGGATGATGCAACAGTGGAACCTCGATTTGATGAAGTGCCAAGGGACTCAGGGGAAATTGGTTATATCGAGGTTCTGTTCCACACATTTTACTTGTAATTTTGCCAGGCTGAAGAATATTGTTCGTAATATCTAGGACTTTGTTATACAGAGGTTCATTAAATCAAGGTTCTACTGTAGTTGAAATTATTTACTCAATAATAACAGTTAATAATTAATAGGTAAACTCAATAGACCCACTTGTATAACAATTTTGACTAAGAAAGTTTGTTTCTAGTGATTCATCTTCAGTGTTTTTAAACTAATGCCAATTTTTCAAAGTCTGAGTATTTTTCCATTTTTCGTGTGTCTAATCTCCAAAACAAAGGCGATGACCCCCCACCCCATTTTTTTTTACATTTCTGACAAGGGTGATTCATATTATCTGTCTGAGCATTAAAAATCAACGGAGCTCTCAACCAGCTTATAAGTGGGTCATTTTAAACATATAAATGTTTCTTTATAGTCTGCATTTTATGTCTCCTTGACACTGTTTATGAGCAAGTCACTGTTAATTTATCAGTTAGTAACATTATTTAAATATTTCAGGTTTTCCAGATTTAAAAATAGACCAACCTTTTTTAACCTTATTTTTATTTTGTTTCAAATATAAGCCCACAAGGTGCAGCTGTTGTTATAATGAAAGCTTTATAATAATTACTATAATTACACATTTTAAATATAGTTACATTTACAATTTTATTCTTTTTAAGGATAACTACAAAATCAAACAACACAACAGCATGGAGGATCGTCTGAAGGCTGCCCACCTCTTAGTGTCTCTTGATCCATTAGCATCTATTGTTGTTGATACTCTTGAGAATGAGGCTCTACTGGCCTATGCTGCCTTTCCTGACAGGCTTTACATTGTACAAGATGGCAGAATAGCTTATGAGGGAAAGGTTGGTCCCTGGGGATATGATCTTGAGGAGATTCGACTTTGGCTAAATGCTTGGAAAGGACACGCCAATATCAGTTCACAGTTTTAATCTGTGAAGTAAACATACATGTACCTAGGGACATTGTATACCCTTGGGGTGGGGGGGGGGGGTACTCTGTATATTTTTGGGTGGGGGTGTGCCCCTGGGACTCTGAAACCCTTACCTCCTATACCAGATCATGTTGAGCTGATTTTGCAACCCTATACTAGACTAGACACCAAAAATTCCTACCCTATCCCAGACTAGCTATTTTTGTAACTGTATCACTATTTAGTGTTTTAAATGGCAAACCATCGGTCAACAATGTTGCTGCAATGATTTTATTTCCGTTTAGGGAAGGCTCTTTCTCTTCTGGGTTTCAATTCCTATTCTAGACTTAATTCTTCACACCACTTAACAGTTTCCTGGCAAATGATACCCTATTCTAGACGAAAACTCTCCGATTTCTATACCCTATTCCAGACTAAAATGCTTGAAAACCCTGCCCTTCACAGCAGCACATACCTATATAGCTTATATATGAGAGTTTCCCCACTCACACTCACTCACTCATCCTCGTTGTGCCCAGTGGAACATAAGTTCTCTACATGGTCCCGCTAAGCCATTCTGCCCTGTGCTGATCTTACCACGCTTTCCCTTCCGATACTAGCACTCCTCATCTCTCTCAGTATTGTTCTTCTCCATGCATGTTGTTCTCGGATGCCCCCTTTTCCTGCATCCCTCTGGAGTCCAGGTCAGGGCGGTTCTTGTGTGTGCTGTGCAGTGTTTAATGTCAACAGACATACATCTCCAACATTTAATTGCCTTTTAAAGTCTCAACAGATTTTATATTTTTTTTTAAGATACTGGAGATGAGAGCACTTAAGCGTGAAGCACATAAGCAAGCCCAGAGTGGTTGAAAATAAATTATGCTCTCATTGTCGTGATTCCTGCTCTGCACTTTCATCCTGTGAGTGCATGTTGTTAAAATGATGTCTGTGAGCAGATGATTTCATAACCAAATAAAGTCAGAAGTGACTGCGAGTAACATTAGGTGGTTCCAGAAAATATCTATATGTCCCCCATGGAAAGTCACTGGAAATTCCAAAGGAATGTAAGGAGGGGTGTGGAATTTTCTGGAACAAACACATTTGATAAAAGTTAAAAAAATACATTTGAAGAGGCTAATATGTCACCTATTTCTAGTTAGTCAAAATATATTCAGTTGAGATATTTGTCTGAATGGAAACCCAAAAATAAGAATGGTCCATGCAGTTGAATTTAGAATTACTTTAGTTGGTGGTGCAGTGAAACTGAAAGCAAGTGTCTTACAGCCATAAATGGCTAATAAATGTGCTGATTTTAGAATATTCATATCTACATGTATGTGCCTGGGAAAAATGATAAAAACTGATAATAGTTTGTTCTTCCTTCGATAATTCACTTGATCGATGTTCTAGTTTGTACATGAGAAAAAGTGCTGTAGTGTCATTCTTAGCAAAGTCATGGCCCAAAAACATAAAAACTCCCAAGACATTTGCCCCTTTGAATCCTATCTGTTTTAAAGTAATTGACCAATTGAAAGTATATTTTATTCTAAGATCCCTTGCTATTAATGACAACTGAAAGAAAAATTCAGTAAGAAAACCTTTCAGTTTGATGCCAAAGGGCCTCTGACAGGGAGATCTGGGATAATTGATTTCTTTCACTGTATATCCTTGTTTATCAGTAATAAAAACAACATTTCTAGGAAATTTGACTTTTTGCTTTCGACGGTAGAAAGTCATTTGGCTGTTGCCTATTTTATCCTGTCATTTATTTATTGGGGGAGAGCGCAGGGTGAGGGCTGGTGGGGGAAGGGCAACCCGGAGTTTTAAACGTACCACTTCCCATGACCTGTTATCTGTAAAAAAAAAAAAAAAACTTGGGGTTAGTGTAACGGATAGGCAAATTTATTGGCCAATATTTCGACTAGCAGTATTAGCCTAGCGTTCTACATGGCCAGATTATTTAGGAGTGTAAAAATATATAATGACCGCAAGTATGTGATAGGATTTTGATGGAAGAGATAATTACTGATGTATCTGTTGAATCTACAGTTCTGCGGTAAAAAGAGCCGATTTTTTTCGTTATGCCCTGAGCTGGTGCCAATGCCCAGATGAAATGTGTAATGATAAGATTTATCTTAGCAGAGCCAGATGAGGCATACCCGATACTCGGTGATATTTATAACAGTGGAAACTCACAAATAATGGTACAGTTTTATTAAGAGTTTGCATTCGGATCCAGACCTTCTTTTTCTACAGATTTTATGTCCTTAAAATAAAGGAAAACCTTTCCATCTTAGAAGAAACGAAGGACATTCACATTTTATTAGATAGTCCTATCTTAATTAATGAAATTGAAACTATGATGAAAACACTTAAGTCTAGGAAAGCTCCGGGTCCTGATAAAATTCGAAATGAAATGTTGAAAACCGTCTTACACTTCCTCAAAACTCCCCTTTACAAATTATACTCCAAAGTGTTTTTTCCCTAGCTCTTGGTGCAAAGGAATAGTAACCTCTATTTATAAATCTGGAAACAAACAAGACCCATCAAATTATAGGGGTATATGTATAAATAGCTGTCTCAGAAAACGTTTCACCGCGGTTCTCAACACCAGACTGAAACATTTTGTACTCGATCAAGACATGTTACACGAAGCTCAAATAGGTTCTCAAGTTCTTGCCGAATCATCGCACATCCGATCACATATTTACCTTAAGGTTACAGTGTACTTTCGGGGGTGTTTCCAGTATAACAGCTCTAGCGTCTTAAGATTACACTTAATATACCTAAACCCAGATATCAAATTAAAGCTTATAGAGCTGGCTATCTAAATATGGAAACCATTTGGTAAAAAAAAGAATTGTCGAATTTTTTACGACGTCTTAATTCGAATGTCCGAATCAGCTTTAAAACGCTACAACTCAAAGCGATTATTATATTTTGCTAATTTGATTTGTTCTCGGGTTTCCGGACACGAAGCGCTAAAAAAACGTGTCGGCGATTTCCCATATTCAATTGCAGTGAAAAGTTATAGAATATTTTCGAAAAGGGGAGAAAAAAAATTGGAATGATCGCACGGAAATGGCTCTTGACGAAAAAGTTTTCGGAATTAAGAAATTCGCCGACACGTTTTTGTTAATTATATGTTAACCTAGCTTCTGTCCAAATTTAAGGAAAATCGAACAAATTCCCTTTGAGTTGTAGCTCTTTAAAGTGTCCCCAACAAGCGAAAAATTAACTTCGAGAAAACGGCGCTTAAAAAAACATATCGCTTAATAAACAAACTCCGCCCACAAAAGTTATACCGTCATTTCTCCGTCAATTTTCACTATTTTTCGATAATTTTTTTTTTGGATGAAAGTTCATTCTGTAAACTTTATTTTAACGCGAAAAAAAAATTTTCAATAAATTTTCGATCTGAAGGTACACTGTAACCTTAAGAACACTAACCGATAAATACATTAACCAAGTTACAAAAGGAAAATTGTACACTTGCTTTATTGACTTCAAAACAGCTTTTGATTCGATTTGGCATGATGGTTTACATGTATTTTACAAACTCCTTCCACATCAAGCAAAACATCAACAATGCTCTAATTGAGCACCGACTAACCCTTCTTAAAACAAACAGAAAATTGAATTTTTGTAATTCTTTTAAGAACGATACCAAAAAAGCTGATTTCTTAAATAGGATTAAAAATCTTCACAGAATAGCCATCACTGATAAATTTCGACTAGGAAATCATCATCTACGTACACTGCACCAAAGTCTCCTGAGAACTTGAGAATATGTTATTTATGTCAGGCAAATGAAATTGAAAATGAGCTTCATTTTCTATTTTCCTGCAATCATTATGATAATTTACAATTAAAATTCTTCAGTGAAATTACTGAAAAATATGCCCTCTTCAAGGACTTGGATAACAAGTAAAAATTTTGTTTATTTTTAATAACATTGATCCTACCACCTATAGGTCACTTGCTACTTTTATTTTAGGTAATGCCTTGTATATAATTATAGGGAAATACCTCAATACATTGTTGTTGTTGTTGTGTCCTAAGAGTAAAAACAAGTGTCTTGGGCTGCAGATGGCCAGGATGGAAATGGATTGCAACTTGAAAAAATTGGGCTAATTTTTTAATTTTTTCACGTTTAGCGCCTTGTGTCTTAGAAAACTTGTGAAAAGTCAGATTATGGTTGATTCTGATGATTCTGTCTTCGAAAATTAACTTGATATCTTGCTATTAGTATTCTAATCTATAAGCACTTTGGTTTTGCATTGCTACGCTTTGTGATTGGCTAAAAAATCTCGCGCCACTTTCTCGACCAATCAGAGGTTAAACCAAAACCAATCGTGACTTGCTCGCACGCGTTTTCCCGCGCACGCGTTTTCCCGCGCTTGGCGCTTGGCGTGATTGGTTCATTGGATTGTTTACGACTGCTGTGATTGGCCAGAATAATCATTAATGAAACATCATCTCTTTGACAATTTACCGAGCTATTTATATAAGTTTTGCTTTACTTTTTTTTTACTATTACAAGTTTTTTGTTATACTGACGTAAGTTAAGGGGCACAGTATTAGTTTATCTAGACGTGCCCCTCTCCTCTCCTTCCTATATACAATGTGACTTAATTTAAGTGATGTAATTTTGTATTCTACGTTTTCTTTCCTTGAAAATTTTATAATTTTTACTTACTTTTTTCACCTTATATTCAATTCTGCATTATCATCTGCTAAGGTTTGGAGAATTAAATAAATGTAAATTACTTTGGTTTTGGTTTTACGACACTCAATTCAAAACTGCTCTAACAAAGGTACTTAGTTTAAATTTGGGACAGCCAGCTTTGACAGTTTCTTTAGAAATTAATTGCAACGTGCGGTCTCTTGTTCTTAAAAACAATGACTTAGTTAGACTCTCTTTGGGCCATTTCCAGAAACCCACCCGGGTTATCGCAAGAGCCCAACATCCACTTTTTTATCATAAAAAAAAAACACACAAACTCCTTCATATTTTAGGATTGGAGTTGTAGCACAAGAAACTTTCAGTAATAAAATCCTTCATTTTGGCGGATTTTAATTTTGTATTTTCTGAGCGCAATTTCGCGGGAATGAGAAACACTACCCAAAAATTCTCTATCCAATAATACTCATATACAAGAGTTTTTAATAACAATAATAATAATAATAATAATAATAATAATAACTGTTTATTCACAAATTCCATTGAGAAACGTGAAAAAGAAAGATAAAGAGGTTTAACTTATCCTTTTCTAGTTTATCTCCCTTGTCTCGTGAACTAATTGTCCTCTCTCTACATTTTGTTAGTATCTTTGAGAAAACAGGGTTCTCCTTAGTTTGTGTAGAAAGTGAATAAGGCAACAAAAAATGGCATTACGTGCTTTATTCGATAATTCGCGCTTTATTATTCGATAAAAGGCATCAAACATCTCGTACGCGCAGGTACGCACAGGTTCGCGAAATAAAGTTTGATGGAGTGTTAAGAGCATTTCAAAAGCACCTTATACAAACCTGAGTGGTTTAGATACTGTTTAGAGTGGATAAAATGCTCAGTAATGTAGCTAAGCTAAGACAAGTTTGAGATTGATGTGAAGTTATAGGAGGATTTAAAGTTTATCGCAGTAGACTCGATAGCTCAGGAATTTCAGACAGTAAACGTACGAGTCTTGCAATTAGCTTTGTTCATAACTAGAACGCGGTGATTAATCCATTAAAATTGAATTCATTCAATCATCCATTACCTTCACCTTCACCAGATTGACTGGAAAAATTGTGACGAGAAAACCGCGCTCTCTTAGACAGAAATCCAAGTAATTGCATGGGGCTATCAGTAGACATCTTGTCTGAAACATGACTCTTCCATAGAAGATTCGAATCAAGAAGTAAATATTTTAATCTTCTTTAATCCTGACTGAAGAAATGTTCGTGCATGCACTTGCGCGGTTTTACTCCCAGTTGAAAAGCCTGCTTTTTTCAAATAGGTTTCAATTACTTGAGTGATTGAAACGCGAAACAGCAAAAACCTGATGCTTAATTAGTCAGCTTAACATTGGCTGTCCTCCTTTCAGTCTGAAAACAGGGTGACATCGATCGTGCTATCTGAAAGATTCTGCTTGAAATAAGTTGAGTGTCGGTTCAGTTGTAAATTAACTTGGAATAATTTGTTATAATTATTGATTCTATAAACTCGTCGATCCTCGAGAGCGTCTTTCCGCCTAGCACAGTTGTGATTGCCAGACTTCAAGAGCTTGCGTTGGTGTTTTCAAGTTAAATAAAAAGTAATCGGGTTAGGGCATCGATAAGCCTTCATTTTGGCTTTTAGGGTTAAGTAGTAAGTGGACGAGGAACGATCGCGATTTTAAGAGGTACATTTTCGAGGAACAATGCTTACATAAGCATAAAAAAACTTAACTGGAACTTGGCTCTAACTCAACAGCTCGAGGTAATCTTGATTTAACTAGACGCTTTATGAGCGTAAACTGGGCTACCCGTATGCATTTAATTCAGTTTAATATACTTACCGCTCTTTATGAAAAAAAAAGGCCTGTATCTGAATTTCCTGGTGGTTGTTATTAGTTTTAGTTATCTTGTATCTAGCTAAATTTATCTTTGTAACTGGTTTGTGTTTCCGACACTTGAAGCCGTGAATCTTTTGTTTATTTTGCCTGCTCCGGACCCGGGGTCAAAACAACTTTTGGAATTGAAAGTTTTGACGTTTTCCCACCATTATCATAATAAAAAATTGAATAAAACTTGTCAATTTAATCAAAGTTAACGACAGAATTGATAATTCTGGAGGAGAAAAACAAATTTAGCCCTTTGAATCAAATATATTTTTTCAGTTGTGGTAAAAAAAATTTCCAATTTGCATAATGTCAAAAGTAATTTGAAACCTTTCAGTCACACAACGTGACCATTTCATAAAACATCTCGCAATCAGACACAACGAAAATATTCAAGTTTTATTCCTCTATATCTGTAACACAGAAAAGAAAATTAAATGAAAAAGTGATCGCTTTATAAAGGTTAACTTATTTTCGCCCGAGAAACATTCACTAGCGCAAGCGAAACTCATGATGACTGGTTTTTCAGAAATAGTACAGCATTCGGTGGAAAATCTTCAAATCTTCTCGAGTCTTTTTCAGCAATGCGATTGTTTGACAACGAGAAATGGATCACAAGACACGTGCAGTTTACATCTTATAATGGTGGTGAATTTTTCGCAGCTGAAGTTTCTGTTGGCCGTTCTATCACTCTTCAACCTGGCGAGATAAAAATTCATGAAAGCAAAACACTCGAAACAATTGAGAAATTCATTTGACTGAACACGGTATTTGAATTTTATAGTTTCGGTTTCTTTCCGCTTCACAAGCGAAAGTGCTGTGCCGAGAGTGAGCGAAACGATCAGGCTTCGTTCGTTGTATTACAACAAAATACTTTTTAAAAAGCATTTCATTAACTGCGAAAAAGGATCGAGATTTAAGACATTGAACTCACCGAGATGAGGCGTCCCAGTGTACGTTTACGTTCTTCTTGGAGAGTGAGCACATGGTAGGGGGGCTATCATAATGATGATTTGTGGTAGAGGGGGGTGTCGTAATTGAAATTTTGTGACACAGGAGAAATCCAACGTAAACCTAGACTGGTCTCCCCCTGCGGGGGTAGCCCAGTAATAAACTCCGCGCGCACAAGGACGTGCGGTGAATATCCTGAATGGATGAGAATATCGCGTGAAACTCCGGAAGAAACACACATCCGTTACATTTCTGAACATGAGTAGCCTCGGAAATTTAACTGCAAGAGTGCTATTAAAAGGGCCAGGGGTGGCTGATAACTTGGCAAACCATTTGCATCACTATTCTTTGAATAGTGATCGATAGAGCGTTTTCACTCACGTGACCAGCGGCCATATTGGTTTACTGAAACAAAAGAAAATGTTTGCATAAAAATAGAGTTCAATTCCCGGAGGATTGGTTTGGTACACCAGTATGGCCGCTGTTTCTTTGTTTTGGAACACCAATTAATATGGCCGCCGTGACGTCAGATGAAAACGCTCTATACTTAAATGTTTTATCCCGAGGGATTCAAAATTGAGCCAAACCGTACATCACTAGAATGATCATAAAACTAACAATTTCTTGTTAGGGTTATTTGGGGTAGACTAGTAGCCTTTTAACTGTAGTAATGGCTGTTTTAAACATGTTATGATACCTTATTTTCCTTACTAACCTACGGTGGCCCACAAGGGTCAGCTGCAAACAAATAAAAGTTGCTGCAAACAAATAAAAGCAGTTGCAAACAAATAAAAATTGCTTAGGTCAGGGTTAGGGTTAGCAACTTTTATTTGTTTGCAGCAATTTTTATTCGTTTGCAGCAATTTTTATTTGTTTGCTGCAACTTTTATTTGTTTGCAGCAACTTTTATTTGTTTGCAGAAACTTTTTATTTGTTTGCAGAAACTTTTATTTGTTTGCAGCAATTTTTATTTGTTTGCTGCAACTTTTATTTGTTTGCAGCAACTTTTATTTGTTTGCAGAAACTTTTTATTTGTTTGCAGAAACTTTTATTTGTTTGCAGCAACTTTAATTTATTTGTTTGCAGCAACTTTTATTTGTTTGCAGTTATTTTTATTTGTTTGCAGCAACTTTTATTTGTTTGCAGCTGAGCCTTGTGGGCCACCGTACTAACCAGACTAACGTTAATTTAAAAGACTCTCTTGCTGTCAGACTCAAGAACTGGTAAATTAAAAGAAGCGGATCCACGACGAGTATCTCCGCAACCGGCAAACAGTCAAGTCTGTGCTCAGTTCTGACTGAGGACAGAGCAGGCAGCATGACGGCCGTGTCCTAATCCTTGCCGCGTGCGAGGTATGTCCAGAAGGAGTGGTGCAGGCAGAGGGAGGCCACCCTACTCCATGACTGGCATCACAAAGTGTCCTGACCTAAAGTTTACCAAAACACACAAAATTCTGTCACATATGAAGTAATATGAAAACGACAAACAACTCTGTCAAATGCCTTGCGTAGACCCTCGTTGCACTTGTTTCTATAGTCAGCCTTTAATTTTGTTAACGTTTAATGCAACAGCCCTTTTCGCGGTTAACCTTTCTCATTTGCATTACAATAAAATTCAACATGATTGCGAGGCAATTTCGGGCAATTTTGTAGTTTCTGCCCGAAATTGCCTCGCAACCACGTTGATTTTTATTGTAATGCAAATGAGTGCGATTGCAAATGAAATTTTGTTGTAAAACAATTGTAATGCGGCTAATTTGCATAAAACATGGCGTCTATATCGAGCCAAAATAAGGGGATGTACAAAACGAGTGTTATTTTCGTATTTCGCAAGGGTTGATTTCAGTGTTGACTTTTAGAATGTTAGTAAGTAGTCAAAAAGGTCCGTGAAGAGATCAATTATGTTGCAAGCATTTTGACCTTGTGGTACTTCGTCGCGATATCTTGCCAGGACTGTGTTTTCTCTTCCTTTCTCCATTCTTTATTCTTCTCATGGTGTTGCCAAACTCCTAGAATTTATTTATCATAAATTCCCATGCAAACCCTTACATTCTGACTATTATGTATTATACAAAATACTGAATTCTACGCATAATTTGATTGGTTATTTCCTTTGAACCCAGCAGAGTACAGACGCACAGTTGACGTCGTGGAAAATTTGTTTTCTCTGTTTTTAGTCGGCGTCAAACATGGCGGACTGTTTTGAAAATGTGGACGAGATTAATCCAGAAAGGACAAGTGAAGGCGTTGAAAACATGTTTAGCATAAGCTATTGACAGTTAACAAAAGACAAAACCAAAGCGAAAAGTAGTTTAGACAACGTAGAAAATGCAGAATTTAGGAAAGAAATCCTCGAACAGTCATCATCACAGACGAGTTTCACGAGGCTAATTTGTCTTCCATGTTAAAGTATAAGACAAATAGATTCCATTTTAATTTGCCGTGTATCTGTTCAGTTATAAACCACAGACGCTGTCAAAATGCGATTACAACATCAGTGACTAACTCGTCTGCGGCTCGTTGGGCACCTTTTTGTTCAGTTACCACATTTTGACGTCATCTGTGATCTACCATATTTGATTTGTTACTGATACAGCAAGAGCGATCACGCCCTGCTCACATGCACACGCAGCTTCATATACCATAAACCGCCGAAAATAATCCCCGCCCCCCCCCCCCCCTACGAAAATAAGCCCCCCTAATTTATAGCAAAAATTTCCTTCCAATAATAAGTCCCCGGAGGTTTACGGTATCTTCGGTTGTTTGTGCTCATTTGACAGAAGACTTGTAGCATCAGTAATTAACAGATGCATTTAAACATAACAACCTTTCAGCAAAGGTTATCTCACTGTATACACTTCATTTCCATACATTGCTGACAGCAAAATGACGCATTTGTTTCAATAGGTGGTTGTAAAGAACAGAATGCCAATCAAATCAAAAGTTTATTAGCATTCCCATATACATACATGGTATTGCCTATAACACTAAAGATTAAACTAGAATACAGTGATTGCAGTCCGTGCTAACAGAGTGTTTCGTCTCTCTGAGGCTTCATATATAAAATGACCCAGCTGTTTGCATATGAAGAAGTCAACATTATTAAAAAAAAAAGAAATTAATTCTATCTGTATTTTGCAGATTCAAAAAACTTTTACAATGTTTGCTAATTTCATTGAATAGTGAATTTCTTAGGTCAGAATATGAAACACAGTCGAAAAAGAAATGAATTTCGTCTTCAACGTCATTGATAAGCAGTATTCGCAGTACCTCAGATCTCTTGGAATTTTTGGTCTTGCATGCCTACCCGTTTCTATACGTAAGGCAATGATTCCTGTTCGAAACTTAGCCAGTGTTCGTCTGTGTTTCATATTTTTATTACGTCATACCAGTTACTAGAACTTCCTGTGTCACTTGTGAATTTAGAATAAAAATTAAGCTTGATGTTTAGTTGAACAAGCTTTATTTGATGTACCTTAGATTCTGATTCTATTTTCTTAATAATTCTATTTAAGAAATATTTCATGGATTTCTGACTATTTTCCACGAAAAAAGAATTTGTATTTGATATATCTTGGAAAGTTTCTAATATTTACTAGAACTTCCTGTGTCACTTGTGAATTTAGAATAAAAATTAAGCTTGATGTTTAGTTGAACAAGCTTTATTTGATGTACCTTAGATTCTGATTCTATTTTCTTAATAATTCTATTTAAGAAATATTTCATGGATTTCTGACTATTTTCCACGAAAAAAGAATTTGTATTTGATATATCTTGGAAAGTTTCTAATATTTTGTTTACTGAGGTCATAAAACTCGGATTGTCATGTGATGCAAGGGTATTTGATATGGATAGGCACTGTTTTGCAATACTTTCCATGGGAAGGTCTTGAAGATGCATCCAGAATCGAAGCATATTTCGGTAAATTAATGATTTCAAAGAAATTCTCCCAACTTCGTTCGAGCAGCTACATTAGGTGCTCGTTTATTGAGACCGAGATTGAATTTAAAGAATTGTTAATGGAGCCTCTCAACTGGGTCTTTTTCCCATTTTTCAAAAGTAAGTGAGTCATAAGCTCCCCATATTTCAGAGTTATATAGTAATATAGGTGAAAAAAAGAGCTTCAAATAATCTATTACAAATTCTGATAGGCAACTTAGAAAAATCCAAAAAGCGTTTTGTCGCAAAGATTGAACGTCTTGTTTTATCAACAGATTTCAATTTAGAGTTTGAAAAACTGCCATTACTAGATATAATGCCAAAACAAGTCAACAAATAGACTCGAGACAGCCGTTTTTCGGGAAACCGGACCCGACTGAGAAGCGCAAATCGGGTTCTTTCCTGGTGTACCGGTACACACAAGAAAAACAAAAAGACTAAACAATAGACTGCGGCATAATTTTCGTCTTATATCAAAACAAAGAAAAAACAATGTAAAATTCCTTGTGAGCCCGTACACGAGAACGGAACCGGAAATATAGATAACTCAAGATTTCAATGAAAATTGACGCAACATTCCGTAACAACAACTTGTTTTTGAAAGCGTTTATTTGACCTTGATTTTCTCTTGTTTCGCTGTGTGATGGCATCGTTGCATTTTGGCATACTGCCCTTGATATCTTGTTTTATCTGCAAACACGTTTGCTGTATGTATGAATCTTCCATTGTTTACCGGCTTATCATTAGCGATATTGTTACATTTGCCTTTAACAAGCGTTCCGTTGTTGCCTTGCCATCGAGCGAGAGCTAGAGGCGAGAGAATTTATTTTATACTGCCCCGCACCGTAATCTACCACCCCAGTTTCTTCGTTTCTTTGCTTGGTTGACTTCGGAGAATTTAAAACATCCAATCAATTTTCAAAGGGAAAAAATCTGAGCTTTTATCGCGTCACCATAAAATTTCCTAAGCGTTCTCACAGTCTGACAGTGGTAGACCTTGGTGATATCAATACAGGTGTGCCATTTTCCAGAAAACGTTGGCTGTTATAGTGGCCGATGTATTTTTCTCTTTACTTAAGTTTCTCGGGATCACACAAGTTACTTGTAGTAAAAATAAACAAAACCTTTAACTGTAATCATACATTTGACAGAAACGACAATGTAATCTAAAATCGATTAACATTTTTGAGAGTTATTCGAGTTCGGAAATTTCTTATAGTCTCCAGTTGAATGTATATTTGCATTTACCCTGTATACCAAATCTCTTTTTTAAAACTAAACTTGCCACGTTGTTTGTCTGTCGTCTTTCTCGGTTGCTGTGTGATTTCTTCAGCTGTTCAATGAATAATTAAAGCAGTGTTTACAGACCACTGTTATTCTTCTAGAAGCCATGGGCACATTATTTATAGCAGTCTGCAACAGAAATCCGCCACATCAACCCACTGTCAGTTCTTTTGCCTGAGGGAACTGGCTCGCGATACTTAATAGTTACTTAGCATAGTCATTACTCAATACTCACTTCTAAAAAAAAATTAGGCATTCTAATTGCGTTAAATAGCCTGGTAATCAATAACTAAATATGTGCAATTACTCCAGCATGGTTATAGCGGTTACTCCAATGTTCTTTCCTTTGTCAATGACTACTGAACGGCGACAAGGACCCGAAATTCCTGTCACTGATTCACAGCCGCTGTGACCTTGTGGTTTTACCCCTGTGGCTCCCATTAAGAGTGTTCAAAGTTTATTTTAGTTAAAAAATAATAAAAAGAATACAATAGCTTTTTCTTTTTTTGTTTTGAATAAGCATACTTGAAGCACCCCTTTCAGATTTCATCCGTTGAGACTCAAGCTTTCTAGAGCCATATTAATCGAGTTTGACTCTGGAATTCAAAGAAATGATGAGTGATGCTGGTATATTTTAACATGAATAGGTTAAACAGATAATCAATAATAAGAATATTTTTAATGAAACATTCACGGTTCCTAAATGAGCTTTTTTCCCCCGGCTGAGAAAATGGATAAAATGCAACGGCTAATAGCTGAAAATGAAACTGGTATGAATCATAGCATGAAGATGCCTCTGAATGAGTACTTGTAACGGTCTTAAACTCCATTTGGATTTAATGGAACACTCTAACCTAAAAACCCTCTTAAACCAACGCCTCCCATTAACAGAAATAAAACTTTACGATGGTCGCCCTAAGGCTTTGTGATGTTGCAGCCTCTAATGAAAAAAACAAATACCAATTCTTTACAGTTTTGACAGTTCCGAACCAGTAACCATGTCAAGACTTCTGTCACTTTTTTGGACTCAAAATCTTGTTTGTTGATAGTTGGAACGTGTGTTTAAACTAAAAAATGCAAACATATGGATTCCGTGACTCCCACGAAGACAGCTTGACACAATCATGCAACTCAACAACCCATTTACAAACAATCTGAAAAATGTTCATAGTCCAATTATTCCTTAGGGGTTATCAATTCTGCTATCACGTATAATTTGACCAGCCATTTGTAACGAGTTAATCCATCAAATGCAGCCTTTGTTACCGCAGTCAGTTGATTTTGCCAGCTCGCTGACATGTTGACCAAGCTGGGTCACAGTATTTGTTTAGGCATAACAGTTCTAAAATGCACGATTCTAGTAGGCCTGTTGAGAATCATCTCCACCCTTCCCTTCCTCAAGGGACGACTCCAGAAGTACGAAGAACGGATCCTTCTTGTCCCTTACCAAAACTTTTGGGATGACTACGCCAGCAAGAAAATGCTTAATGCTGTTCTAAAGATATTTATAGGTGACCTAAACAAGACAGCTGTACTTGGTTCTTCTGCTCCAAACTGTAAGTTAGTCACAACTGAAGGGACGCCGTGCAAACTTCTGGACTTCGCAAAAGGGAATCGACCGCTGATTGTCAACTTTGGCAGTTGTAGCTGACCTCCGTTTTTCATCCAAGTTATGAACGACTTTGCAAGGGTTGTTCATGATTTTGAAGAGGTGGCGGATTTTCTTATTGTATACATCTGTGAAGCACACCCGACAGATGAATGGCGATGGAATGTAAGTTTTTTGGGCTTTTCTTGTGTGTTGCTACAGATATTACATAAGAATTTACGATTTATTTTTTAAAATTTGTTATGTTCACAACCGTGAAAATAACACATACAAAGTCAATAAATGCATATTCTTTGCTTATCCATAAATACTAAAGTGCCACTGATATACCATTAAAAATTAACTCTAACGTATAAATACGCTTAATCCTAACCATGTGGTCACTGCTTAACAAAACTTGAAGCAATGAAATTTCCAGTCACCGACTAAATAACTAGTAAAACTAAGATATCGCTGGACAATAACTACGTGCCTTTACTCTACGAACTTCTGTTATTTATATCTGGAGGAAGGC
Organism: Cladopsammia gracilis; assembly: GCA_022457155.1. Lineage (NCBI taxonomy): Eukaryota > Metazoa > Cnidaria > Anthozoa > Scleractinia > Dendrophylliidae > Cladopsammia > Cladopsammia gracilis. The sequence goes on from JAJGOT010000124.1 coordinate 84,014, forward strand.
TTTCATGGTAATTTGAAAGCTGTGAAGACCGCGAAGAAATGTTACAAATTTAAAATTGCAGAGGACCACTCGATCAGCCTGAATATCGTGGTAACTTTCTTTCCGGTTCTCTTAAACTGGAAGGGAAGTTTGTGTTAGAAGTCACTCACGATGTAGAGAAAACAATTCAAATTGTAAAGCTAGTATAAAGGAAATAAAAGTCATAAACAGGAACATATGCTTTGTGGTTTCGATTGGTTTTCTTGAACACTCCAGGACGTTGAAGCGTGGGCAGCCCCATGATCAAAGTGAGTGATTAACGGTCAAACGTGACACGCGAGCGCAGTTACCGCCAAAAATTTGCTAACAAAATAACTGAGAATGTCGAATCTTCCATCTTAAACGCAAAACTCAAGGCTGTTTCTGAAAAACTTAAGGTTCCTCTGTTTTGCATCGCGCATCACTTACTGCGCATTATTTATTGCGTCATAAGCGCGCACATTCAGGTAATACAGGTTTATTTTTAGACTAAGCTCGCCAAAGACTACGTGGCTGTCTCCTCCTAAACGTGACCCATAGTTTTGTAAAAGAAAAGACTGATCAAATTTCTATTGTTAAAAATTAAATAAACGAAGGAAATAAAACTGAACTGCAGCTTTTCTGTTTTCCATTTTGGTAATCAAACAACAAATTTTGTTTTCTTAGCGCTTTGACGTTTTTGTCTAAAATGAATGTAAAAGGTTTTCTTATGCTCAAGGCGTTGATATTTGATGCTTTTTTTAGTGTATCCTCGTGAGTATGGAGTTACAGCGACTTTTAAAATAGATTTCAATGCACTTCTACAACAAGTTCTAAAATGAGAATATTCTATGCTTAACAGCTCCTTATAACCAACACGGACAACCCCCATGCCAAATGTATTATTCATACGATGAATATCTAGTCTGGAGGCAAAGTTTGAACAAGACTCTATTGTTAGTTATATTTCAGTGTAATAACTTTAAGCTTTTTATGTAAACTACGTATCTATGCAAAAGTAAGTAAATGTTATTCACAAGTTTTATCGGCTTGTAATTCGGTTTGTCACTGCTTTTCTTCTGATGTTTTGTTACAAATTTCAGGTCCGTAGCTTCGTAAACACTGTCAGTTTTCAAGGTTATGCAAAGCGGAACTGGCGTCGACCTTTTGCGTTTGACCATTGTGCATCCTAGTTGGATCGGATGCAGTTTAATTGGTTAATTGACAAATCGGGCCGGTTACGAATCGTAGAATCGGATGCAGTTTTGTTTTTGATGCATTTAAAAATGTGGCGAACGTCTCCTGTCGAGACGGTCACAAACTCATGAACGCTATTTTAAATCACCGATTTTTTTTTTTTGGTCTTTTTACAGAACAACATTGAAATCGTGCAGCATAAGACGTTAAAGGAACGTTGTCAAGCAGCAAAAACCTTGAAAAAGTCAAGTGGAAGCTCGACTCCGGTCATCGTCGACACGATGGAAAACGAAGCCACCCAAGCTTATGGCGCTTTTCCTGAGAGACTGTTCGTTATACAACAAGGAAAAATAGTTTACGAGGGGGGAACTGGGCCCTACAATTACAACTTACCAGAGGTACGAAGTTGGCTCGAGGAGTACAAAGCTAATCAGTAGAAAGACTGAAGTGGTGTCGTTTGCTTATCCGAGAGTTATGATGACGTTAGACAAGCAATAGCTATACGTATTACTGCTTGCAGCAGTTGTGAACCTCACACATTATTAATCTTACTCGAAATATAATCTTTTTAAAGCATGTCGAAAGGTAATCGTTTTACGAGGGTACTTAATTGGATTTTATAGTTAACAGTGCGGAGAACTGTTAGCATTTCGTATTCATTGGATCCGTAATCTTATTTACGAGCTTTCTCTTGGATACAATTTGGTCATAATATTGTATTAATATTTTCAGTATGCAAGATGAACTCAAATCATATGTAGGAAAGCATGATCGTCGGATCAGAAATCCCTTATGTGGAGAAAAAAAATCGAAAAATTTATAGCAATTGCAACTCGCAATTAGAGAAAACATTCGTCAAAACATTTCGGAGTGCTTTTAAGCCCATTGAAGCTCATCAGTTTGGTGGTTTCTTTGGCGACTTGAGGTCTAGACACTTCACGCCATAGAAAGCTTCTTTCACCTTTTTGTAGTGGTTTGACTCCTGCAAGTTATTTTTGTCCATTATTCTCTATCAAAGAAATTGGCATGTCCCGGATGACGGCTTGAGAAATAAACCCGCTCAAGGGACTTTCAAGCTCGAGGATGGACTGCCAACTGGAACGATAGGAATGGAGTGGACTTGAGAAATGCGAAGTCAAAAGAAAGCTCCTTGTTATTTGCGAATTGCATTGTTTAGTTTACGACAGGATAAACCAAAAAAGTACAATTTAATGATGTAAACACAAATAAGTTAAATGTTAATAAAAAATAAAAACATGCATATCCAAATAACATACTAATGAAATCGTGTGCACATAGAGAAGCTTGTTTTTAATCTTCCTTTCCCGATTGTCTGTAGTGGCGTCTGGTAATGTAAATCTAATTGGAAGTGAAACATGTTCAGTTCGTTTGTAGAAGGCATTTGCAGTTTAACATGATACTATAATCCTGTTTTTCGTTTTTAATTTTAATTAGATTTTTTGCTTGGGTTATTTAAAACGCCTAGACATGTGTTTTGGTCAGAGTTACCAAATGCAATTGCAGTCTTTGAAAAAAAAAAAAACGTACCTGTAACGCCTTGCATAACGTTTTTAACGTCACGAATTCCTGTCCATCTGAACGCAATAACGATCAAAATTGTCAAAATAATTATTGCAAAATCTGTCACAAAAATAGTCATAGTATGATCCACCGGCATCCCTATTGACTTTACATGGTGATGTGACGAGGGATATAAGCTCAAATGAGGAGAACTTGACTTGGAAACTTTGAGCCTTTTCGAAATGCGGTAGGATACCGAAAGTAGCGGCCCCTGTAACTTTTGGAATTAGCAGGGGCCGCAACTTCCGGGTAGAAGCTACTTTCGGGTTGCCGTTACTTTCAGCCTGTTAAAATACGCGAACAATCCATAACAAGACACTTATTGAAGAAAGATAAATACGATAACACAATTGGTTGATCTGACTTAAAATATAAAAGGACTGAATAAAATGAAATACTTTCTAAAGTAGCATACTACCATCGTCAACAGAACTCCATTGTTGCACTGGTGTTGGCCACACTACAGAGGGAATAGTTTTCTCTTCCAAAGTTTTTTCTGGAATTGCTTGAAAGGTCTGAAAATTAACGTTACTTTTGGGAGTGGGATGGGGGAAGTTACTTTCGGAACTCTACGATATTTTACATATTACACATTTTACTCACTTAAAACAAGCCCCAAGGTTCAGTCTGCCTTTCTTAACTCCAGCTTGTAATTTCCTCTCGTATTTCCATACAGCCCTCACTCACTATCTGCAGCTTGCTCGAGTCTCTGTGATTTAGTACAACACTACCTGGACAATTGAACCTCAGACATCGGAGAAACAATAAAAAACTCTTTGACTGCCAGGGCCAAACAGTCAGTCTTGTAATGTGGTTGCAACTTTTAAGTCTGTGAATGAAATTCTATCGTGTGACCATTCAACTGAAAGCTATCGAACAGTGCTTGCTCATGATGTTGTTTTTAATGTTCAAAAAATATGCTAAAGTTCCCTTAATAGCTGGTGTAATTAGTTCACAAATGTTAATGCTAAGTTTTCAAGGTGAAACTTACTTGAAACTTTGCACCACCCATGTTTGGGATACTAAAATTAGTCCAACAAACGTACGTTTTCGGAAATCAAAGAATGTAAGTTCGTAAATTCGTTCGCTAAGACTTCCTTCCCGCCTGCTTTAAGTGTCCAAAATCTTCAACAAATTAAGTTATCGAACAATTCAGGCTGTGTAACCCTTAATCCTTAACTTCCAAGAGTGCCAGAAATCAACGTTCAAGAAAAATCCCAAATTTCATTTTGTAAAATATTAAAAAGAAAAAAGAAATGGTACCATGCAAAAGGACTGCACAAGAGGTATTATTCGAATGGTCACACCATAGGATGTCGTCAACAGACTCAATTTTAAAAGTTAGCACTATACTACATGTCTCCATAATTGACTCTGGGAGTGAAAGGGTTAAGCGATGAGTCACAGGGCTATTGCTGGGTTTTTCTTGTTTCTTGTTTTTGTTTAGTTTAGTTTAGTTTTGTTTTGTTTTTGCCAATATTATGACTTTTACTCCTACAAGGAACACAAGGAAAGTTGAAAAGTTTGAAAACGTTCGTCTGTTTTTGTCCCAAGGCCACTTTTCATGGCCAAAGTAAATAAGCGTTTCAAAAGATCAAGATGTTGAGATCTGAGAAAAAAATTGCAAAAGATCTCGAAACATAGTTTTTTCTGTTCGTCTCACATGTCATACGATTACCCGTCTATAATCTTATAGTCGGATAGGTTCCCATTTACGTCACAGATGATGAATGACGTAAATATAGTTTTTTACAAACTTCCCGGAATGTCTGGAGCCTCTAATATTTTTCCAAGACAGTTATGAATAAGCTAAGAGTTTCATAAATCGAAAGGCAGTACTCACAATGAAACCGTTGAATTAAGAATTCGAAAGGCAGTACTCACAATGAAACCATTGAATTAAGAATTCCGTTATACACCATTGAATACGCACTATGTTTGTCCGAAATACCTATCGTGCTTCATTTTGCTTGAAAGGGCTTATGATAGCTTAAAATTATTTATCGCATTTACATGTACATAACTTTAAATCCTATCAGTTGGTAGACCTTTCAGAATATGATGAAAACGTCATGGCGAGCGAGAATTCTTTGTTCCAAAGCTTTCCTGTTTTCTTGACCTTCATACTGCTCGACGCCCTGCAAAAGTCATTTGTACTGTATATCGATGGATTCTCGTAACAGGTTTTTTTTTAATCTCGTGATATGCTGAATTTTCACTCGTTCCATCCTCCGTAAACTTTTGTAATTCCCCAGTGTATTACGCGTTAAAAAAATGATTGCTGTATTTTAATTCCCCAGTGTATTACGTCATTCAGTTGTCTGGACAGTCTCGTTTCACACAATGCATACATTATGTCACGCTTATATGGGGTGTTTCTTGGTGTTACGGAAGCCATTGTTGGTTACGGCTTTTGTGTTGTGGTGTGGGTATTGTTCAGTGTCTTTTGAATCTTTTGTTTTACGTCATTTGGTGATCACACCATCCGCAACACCAAGAAACTACCCTTACATGTTTGATCGTTTTTAATCTGTTTTACTTTTGAATTATTTGACTTCAAACTCAGTATGGAAAATTAAAACCGATCTCTGAACTTACTCTGAACCTTACGTTGTTTCGTATTCACGAGATGCCTCTTAAGAGCCCTTAGATTTCTTTTCCACTCCTCAAGCCACTATCTCACTTTTGTTAAATCATAGCCATTGATTCCTACCCATCCCTTCCCCGTACACTTTTTATCCTTGTTGTATAATAAACAGTCTCTCAGGAGAGGCGTCATAAGCTTGAGTGGCTTTATCTTCCATCGTGTCAACCATGATAGGAGCCGGGCACCGACTGGATTTTAACATTTCTGCTGCTTGAAAGCGTTCCTTTAAACTTTTCTGCTGTGCACTTTCAACGTTATTCAGTAACACAAACAACCGGCAAAATGTCCAGTTCATCTTTTGTACCGTGCTATTTCAACATCGTTCGAAACAAAAACAACAAGAACATTGGGTGTTAAACCACAAACAAATTATTATTAGCGATGCTGAAGTTAGTCGGTTCATTGAATGGACTGAAAAATCCAGAAGCCCCATTTTTACCAATGGCTCCAATTAGCTCCGATTTCGGGTCATAGAACGGCCAATGAAAATAGAGGTTTATGAGAGGTACGACCCTACCGCCGATTTCTGTCTCATAAATATTATTACAGCGGCACTCCGCCAAACGACCATGCACCCCTTTAAAACCTTTCACTCCCGGCAGAGTCAATTATGGAGACATGAAGTGTAGTTCTAACTTTTGAGTCCGTCAATGAAATCCTATGGTGTGACTATTCAAATGAAACCTCTTCAGCAGTACTTTTGCATGGTACCATTTGTTCTAACTTTTGAGTCTGTTGATGAAATCCTATGGTGTGACCATTCAAATGAAACCTCTTCAGCAGTACTTTTGCATGGTACCATTTGTTCTAACTTTTGAGTCTGTTGATGAAATCCTATGGTGTGACCATTCAAATGAAACCTCTTCAGCAGTACTTTTGCATGGTACCATTTGTTCTAACTTTTGAGTCTGTTGATGAAATCCTATGGTGTGACTATTCAAATGAAACTTCTTCAGCAGTACTTTGCAGGGTACCATTTGTTTTTCAATATTTTCGGCCCGAACAAAAGCGCAGTCTGATTTTCGTTGAAAACACCTCATTTATGCCACCAACGACTACCATTTGGAGTCACCAACCACTAAAACATTTCTACGTGACAAATGCTAGTAGCAATTGCCAAAGAATGAAACATTTTGATAGCAAATTTCGTCATTCATACTGGAATGATTTTTGATTGGTATAGTTGAATTTATACGGTATTTTGCTCAAAGCCGGGTGGGGGGGGGGACTCCCTATAATGGGCTATACGGGGATGCTCCGCCCGAAAGGGGTACCTTTTTGAGGCTGGACGTATATGAAAAGGTAGGGATTCCACGAGTTGAAGTAATGAAAGGGTAGGGAAAACTGCCATTTAAGTATTGTAAAAAGAGCCTTTCAAAATATATCAAACAGACGCACGTAAAGGGGTACCATTTTCAATGAAAGGTATATGATAAGGGTACCATTTTCAGTGAAAGGTATATGATAGGGGTACTATTTTCAATGAAAGGTATATGATAGGGGTACTATTTTCAATGAAAGGTATATGATAGGGGTAGCATTTTCAATGAAAGGTATATGATAGGAGTACCATTTTCAATGAAAGGTACTAATGAAAAGGGTACGTTTTCTGTCAAAAACGGTATATGGAAGGGTAAGGATTTGGAGCTTGGAGAGGAGCATCCCTGTACAAAACTTTGTTGAGTACCCTCCCGGGACTTTACGTTGATGTAAAAAGGGCTACTTGACTCTGAACCCCGTTTTTGTCCGGACTGACATTACCCCCTTCCCCAGAATATGTTTAGGAATCCCTAACCACCTACACCACCTCGGATATCTTAATTATTTATTTATTTTATTTACCTTATTGAGAATTATATAACGCAAAAAAGGAACAACAGGTCCGTTCTTAGATAGGGCATACATTAAAGCAGGTCATATAGTAAAATTTAAACCGAGTTGAACTGAGTGGCTCGGTGGTTCTCTGGTAGTGTGGGCTCTAGCTCAAACAGCCGAGACACTAGCTCAGGTAACAGGTTCAGTTCTGGGTTGGATTTAAGACTTTCTTCAGTCTAAATCTTAAACTGATAATATTTTTTAAACTTAAATGCATGTTAGGAAAAATGAACGTACATCTCTTCTGAGGCGTATGAAGGCGTAAGTGGTGTAGGAGGGTGTTATCTTATGTTGACATAGCCGATGTGAAGCAAAGTTTCGTACATGGACAAGACACGCCAAACGAGCCAACCAAAAAACATTCCTTTAACGGCGATAGCTTTTAGTTCAGATGGTCGCAATCACAAAATATTATGAATTTGTCACACAGAACAAAATAATGGAAACTGGTTTTCCATGTACAATACAAAAGAACCTAATATGTCTAGTCAAACTGAACCATTGAGAAGGTATCAACATTTAAATTTTTCCATGAATGCAATCCGATAGACACTAAGTGATTACGGTTTATGCAGTTTCAGGTTCTTCTGGCAGCTTCATCTCAATAGAAATTGCATCAGTTACAATGTTTCTGCAGGAATGGAATATCAAATAACTTACCACTTCAGAAAATGAAGATATCAAGAAAATATTTTTAGCTAAAAGTGGGCTTGATAAAACGGAATCTTTGATATTCGAGCACGAAGATATGAAACCTTTTAGTTTGAAGCTGTTTAACCAGTAAGTGAAACCGCTCAATAAGATACATATATCATGAGATTTTTTAAGCCGATTAAAAAGGATTAGTAAGGATTAAAGATTCATCTTTTGCCTGCAATCATCTTCTTGTTAGTGCGGTGCCAGGAAAAATAGCAGAGACTGTGAAACAGATTCGAATTAAATGTGGCAAGTAGTTATTGAACTAGAAAATAGTGGACTACTGCATTCATCAGAGAAGAAAGGCTGGTTAAAATTGGATGGCTTGTTGAAATCTGTTCAGATAAATAATATTGAGTTCACTGCGACAAACCGCAGATCCTCTTAAAGACTGATCACGGAGATTATAGCCGCTTTGATACTTGAAGCGTGTTATTGATATCCGCCCTGAGCCACTTAGGTTCACGTGCTTTCTTTATAGATTAAAACTTCAAACTTGCTGGAAAAGGTCTGAAAGGTTAACTACACGATCTTGTGACAAGGGCGCCGAATAAAAAAACGAAAAATCTGTTTACAGTACAACTTCTCTCGATCAACCTCGACCACTTAGTAGGAAACAAAACCAAGAGTTACTAATAGTACGATTTGGGAAAGCAGCGCCAAAGCATGGTCACAACAGAAATTTTAGCGCATGTGCGTTTGGCACGAGACGTTGACGTTCATTATCAACAGACAATAAACAGCCTTATTCGGGCTTTTGCTTTGATCTCTTATGGTTCTACATTTATCAGAACAATGCAGCAATGGTTGAAGTTCTCTCAGGATTGCGCCAATATTAGGGAGACCAGGATGATACGTTACTACCATGGGAACTCGCGTGTTGGTATTTTGAGGCCGAGGTGTTAATGCCTCCTCTCTGGTTTTGCACTTAGCTTTCCGAATCTGTTCTCGTACAAATCTTTCTCGATATCATCTTGCCACCAAAAATCTTCTGAGTTCAATGGCTCTTTTTTCAAAGGCTGCGTTTGTAGAGCATATGAGCCCTGAGCCACTTAGGTTCACGTGCTTTCTTTATAGAAAACTTTCTATAAAGAAAGCACGTGAACCTAAGTGGCTCAGGGCTCATATGCTCTACAAACGCAGCCTTTGAAAAAAGAGCCATTGAACTCAGAGGATTTTTGGTGGCAAGAGGATATCGAGAAAGATTTGTACGAGAACAGATTCGGAAAGCTAAGTGCAAAACCAGAGAGGAGGCATTAACACCTCGGCCTCAACTGCATGGGAAGGTCTGGGAAAGCAGCGCCAAAGCATGGTCACAATAGAAATTTTAGCGCATGTGCGTTTGGCACGAGACGTTGACGTTCATTATCAACAGACAATAAACAGCCTTATTCGGGCTTTTGCTTTGATCTCTTATGGTTGAAAATGCGCGCGATTGTTAATTTATCTTTAATATATGTTGTAAACTGCTGTTTAAACACATGTTTATTATGATATTAAAAGTACAAATCTTTAGTCTTCAGTGGCAATCAGTCATAAAGACCTAAAACTGAAAATGGATAATCAGTCACAGTTAATCGTACCTAATAGTTCGTTATATGAAACTTTACATCAACAATTCTGTTGGTGATGTCATTGCATGAGGTCCATTTGCAACGCCCCTGAATCAAAACCGCAAAACTGGTATTGAATGAATTGTGAGCAGTTGGGAACAGTCCAGTATGTTCTTGACATCACAGAATAACAAGTCATCTCTTTAAACTTGCTTCACACTGTCTTCATGTAGAACTGTTTGATGCCACCAGATTTCAAAACTAGTTGTTTGCACATACCAAATTCATCAAAAGAGCTTGACATACATGTAGCCATTTTACACCATTGACAAATTAATAATTTGCTTGAACTGCAGATCTCACCTCATCTCTATACCACCTATTAGGTACTGAAGGTCGCCTCTTTTCTGTCAACACAACTTTAATTTGAGTTTTGAACCCAACATGCACCAATTTTAGGTCACTTTCTTTTAATGAAATTTGGCATCTAGTCAATGTGACGCCCAAAAATACCTCTCCACGAGAGATCTTTTGTGAACGTACGAAACGCTTGCACACAGGTTTCTTGGACCTTTTCTGATGTTCATTTAAATCGAGTTAGTAATTATGCACGTTCATGCACGTCCATATGTAAGTTTATCGTTTCATTCATTGTGTCATTTCATTGCGGACCGATTACACCAGTCGTTTTGAAATAATGCATTATCAAGGTGGTTCCCTATAGTTTTTTGGCGCGCGAGGCATGGACACTAAAATGGAGCGAGCACGCTTGCGCGCGATTGTTTATTTTGAGTTTTTTAAGGTAGTTTTTCGAGTTTTCAAAGGTCATTACACCTAATTGCAATAACGTTATCATAGAAAAATGAAAAATGTAAAAACGAAAAATGAAGGCCAATAGGAATTAATTAGACATACAAAGTACATTATCGCCGGATTTTAATAATTCTCAAATTAAAGCATGCACGAGAACTGTGTTTAAGAAAAGGTTCTTGCACTTTTCCTTTTTCGAGTGCAACTGTGCAAATGAAACAGTTATTCTCAGAGAATGACATCAACCGGGTAGCACAATTTTTTCAAGATGAACAGTTACCATATGATTTCTATGATTTTAACTTTTACCTACTAGGTAAATTTCAAATAACAATAGCCGCTGCACGCTTAATTAATCGTGCCGCTTGTCGCTGTGATGATTAAGCTAATTAATTTCTATTTGGCTTTTTCCATTTTTCTATGACAACGTAATTGCAATTAGGTGTAAATGTAAAAAAGAAAAAGTAAGGTAATTTTTCAAAATTATGTACCGATGTTTTGTCAGATGAGACTTGTTGAATGTTATAACAAATATCGTGAACATTTACCGTGTAAAAGCCGTTGAGAGGTTCGCTAGCCTTGAACAACATGCTAAAACAGCAGTACGCCATCAATATTGATGGACTCCTGAAAACAGATATCGAGAAAATATGTCTGTAAAAATAAAACAACTTAAATGAAGATACACAAATTGGTGTTTTGTGTGAGTCACCTATATTTCGATCGGATACACCGACCTTCATCAGGGTGAATGGCCGGTAAAACCACAGGTAAACCAAGCACAATATGCGAGTAGGGAAACTGGTTACTAATAGAATCGAGCGTTGTTTAGCTTTGTTTTGTTTGGAACATTTGCGAAAATTTCTGCACGAAATTTATAACTTTTCTCTTTAAAAGTATAAATGAAGTTTGAAATAAAGTGTTAACATGTAACCTGGTGTATTTGTTTGTTCATTGGGTCCCTCCATGGCCTGTATTTGAGTATTTTCTTCTTTGCGCTACATCATGTATAAATATAAGACAAGGTTGGAAAGTATTTTGGCGGAGTCGACGAGGCCGCGCAAGAAAACGCGGTCGATGAAATGCAAGAAAACACACATTGTCCCTGTATCCCCGTATTAAACAAGATCGATAGTTGCGCCAACTTTTTCCGTAATTTTATTGCCAAGAACTCGCATTTTCGAGACGCGACCCAACGCCGAACTTCACCATCTCGCTCGACGATGGCGGCCATTAGCCGTGAGGACGAAAAGTGGCTACAACCTCGATCCCGCGAGAAGATTTTCTCCCCCACTACCGGTACGCACCGACAACCATTTCAGCACGCGCCTCCACCGGGTAAGTAAACTTTTCGCAGCAGTGAAAACCCCTTGAATAAAAATGGCGGGTCTTCAAAGGTTTACACGGAGAATGCTATTAAGTTGAAGTTTGATCCGTTGCTTTCGTTTACCGAAACTTTCCTCTCTAGGTAAGTAAGATACTGTCTTAAACTTGTTCTGGAAGAAATAGGAAGCCGGCAGACATCTTAGGGGGGCTGTAAAAAATAATGTTCTGGCCATTTTATCTTAACATCTATGCGATCGATCGCCGCTAAATTAGACTTACAGATGCAGATGTTTGCATGCAAACAAAATTATTTTCAGCCTCTATCGCAAATTTGAAGCCCCTAAATCTCAACATCTTCATCTTTTGATATGTTTCGAAAGGTCGGCCATTGTCGGCTATCGACTATAATTCTTGAAAGAAATATAAACAAGCGATTTCTGACATTGAGTTCCCTCTGAAAACTTTGAATTTTCGCCATGTTTTGCCCCAATATCAGTGATGCACTATTTTGCTTAACATGGCTTATTCAAAACATTCAATGTTTTCGTGAACAGTGTACGGCCTTATCAGTTAATAATAAATAGGATGAGCTAATTATAACAACTCTGTTGAGCACGTAAGTTTTTACCTCGCCATATCGATCTTTTCGAAGAAGGAACTGAAGTGAAAAAAACGCTGTACTGTTAAAAACCACACAACATAACCTTTGTTTTGATCCAACTCTGCTTTATCGAAAAACTTTCGCTAAAACCTTCGGCCTGACAACCGGAAAAAAAAATACACAAAGCTGAGTTGCAAAAATTATCGTCGCAACTTCGCCATTTCAAGGGGTTTTCACTGCTGCGAAAAGTTTACTTACCCGGTGGAGGCGCGTGCTGAAATGGTCGGCGGTGCGTACCGGTAGTGGGGGAGAAAATCTTCTCGCGGGATCGAGGTTGTAGCCACTTTTCGTCCTCACGGCTAATGGCCGCCATCGTCGAGCGAGATGGTGAAGTTCGGCGTTGGGTCGCGTCTCGAAAATGCGAGTTCTTGGCAATAAAATTACGGAAAAAGTTGGCGCAACTATCGATCTTGTTTAATACGGGGATACAGGGACAATGTGTGTTTTTCTTGCATTTTATCGACCGCGTTTTCTTGCGCGGCCTCGTCGACTCCGCCAAAATACTTTCCAACCTTGTCTTATATTTATACATGATGTAGCGCAAAGAAGAAAATACTCAAATACAGGCCATGGAGGGACCCAATGAACAAACAAATACACCAGGTTACATGTTAACACTTTATTTCAAACTTCATTTATACTTTTAAAGAGAAAAGTTATAAATTTCGTGCAGAAATTTTCGCAAATGTTGCAAAGCAAAACAAAGCTAAACAAAGCTCGATTCTAGTAACCAGTTTCCCTACTCGCATATTGTGCTTGGTTCACCTGTGGTAAAACGCGTTACACGCCACTAACATGCAAGTTACAATTTGAATTTGAAACGTTATCATAAACACGCGCTACATAAAATAACGACTTTAACTGTGAAACAGAACATTGCGCGCGCTTATAACGAGTGCGCGCGTATAAAGACCCGAATAATGTTCTCCCATTCAACTCCTCCGCTCTCGTGTAGATTTATTTTGGCTAAAAACGAAATCGTTTTCATTTAGTCCATGGGGCTTTATGCATTTTAGTCTGTACGCCCATTGTCCTTCCTTCTCCAATAAGTCCCTTTCATGAGTAACCTTGTCTATTAATTGGACACAGATCTTGAATACCATTGTGGCCTGGACCATGAAAATGTTGATATATTAAATCGTCTCTCGATTTCTCATTAACTGAAAGTCTCGTATGAGCTCTAATACGACTTTTATGGTTATTAAATCGTAAACGAAGCTTAGTGCTGGTTGATCCCACGTATTGAATGCCGCATACTTTACAACACAGCAAATACACAACGTTACTTGAATTACAGTTTAGTTCGTAATTAATAGAATATGCCTTTCCAGTGCCTTTTGACGTAAAACTGTCCCCTACTTTAAGGTGTTCACAAACATGACACCGTCCATCTCCACATTGAACGGTTCCCACAGGTTTGACTTCAGAGCGTGCAGGTTGTAGTTTTGCGTGCACAAGATAATCTCCTAAACTTTTGGGTCTCCGGAATGCTATCATAGGAATTTCTTTCACAGCTTTTCTACATTTATCAGAGCAATACAGCAATGGTTGAAGTTCTCTCAGGATTGCGCCAATATTAGGGAGACCAGGATGATACGTTACTACCATGGGAACTCGCGTGTTGGTATTTTGAGGCCGAGGTGTTAATGCCTCCTCTCTGGTTTTGCACATAGCTTTCCGAATCTGTTCTCGTACAAATCTTTCTCGATATCCTCTTGCCACAAAAATCTTCTGAGTTCAATGGCTCTTTTTTCAAAGGCTGCGTTTGTAGAGCATATGCGTCTCAGTCTTAACGCTTGAGCATATGGGATAACCTGTTTGCACCCTCTTGACACGAGGTGTATAACAGATATTGATGTTTATCTGTCTTCTTTGTATACAGATCTCTCTCAATCTTGCCATTGTTATTAAGAACTTGAACATCCAAATAATTCACCCGCTCCTTAGACCAACTCCACGTATATTTAATGGTATTATGCGCTTCATTAATGTAATTAAGAAACTCATTAAGTTCCTCTTCACTACCTGTCCATACCATGAAGATATTATCAATATACCTCCACCATATATACGGTTTAATCAGGCCATTCACCCTGACGAAGGTCGGTGTATCCGATCGAAATGTAGGTGACTCACACAAAACACCAATTTGTGTATCTTCATTTATGTTGTTTTATATTTAACTATTATAGCGCGAAAGCGCGCGTGATATCGCCTAAGGCCCAGTTCAAACGTCGAACTTCACATGTGCCGAACCTAATGCAAATGAGCAAAATCTATTGTTCTTGCTAATTTGCATTAGGTTCGGCACATGTGAAGTTCGACGTTTGAACTGGGCCTTATACTTAGCCGACGAGGCCGTAGGCCGAGTCGGCTAAAATTAGGCGATATCACGCGCGCTTTCGCGCTATAATAGTTTTATAATTCAACACATTGATAACAAAGCACAGTTTGAAGGGAAAATATCGCCAACAAGCCTTTTATTTAAAAAAAAAAAAAAAGCTTACAGATGTTTTACCGCGCGAAACTTGCAACATCACACAGTTCATGAATGAAAGTGGCGCCTTAGTCAATATTGTGCAAGCTTGAACACTATAACTGTTTTATAATTCAACACATTGATAACAAATCACAGTTTTGAGAAAAAAATCATTGAGATATACAACCTTTCATTAAGTAAAAAGGCTAACTACAATATTTTACCTCGCACCATTTCTTAAACAACAAGCAGTGAATGCCGAAACTTTTGCCAAGCTAAAATTAATTTAGCGTACACAATCAGTTGACAGTTTCTTCGAAGAGCTTTCGTCTACTCAAAGAACGGGACAGAATAGTGACTACAAGAATTAAAACACAGTAAAATGGCATAGAATGTCTTAGTTACAAGTGTTTCGTATCTTAAAAAGTTCAATTCAGAATCAAAACAAATTGAACAAACACACAGCTACGAACCTAAACATAGCGGCGAAAAGTCGGAAAGAACTGCAGCGTGGACAGTAAGCTTACAAATAAAATTCACAGCTAAAGGATACAAGAAACGGTTAAAACATCGTACCTGTAGTTGATTTGGCTTTTTAGTCCCTTCCATAAGCACCAAATTTGCAAACATCGAAGTACGAGCTGAGTCGACCAATGTTGTTTACAAACTTGGAATGCTCGTTTTTTAGCTCCCATAGCCGTAATGACGAGATCAGAAACTTTTCTGAGGAAACATCAAGTCTACATCATATTCCAGAGGTGATTACCAAAGGAATTTCACGAAAATTGTGCCCCTTCATTAATTTCTTGTCGGGCGGTTAAACTTTGAACCAGTTTTCATTCAGCTACGCCAAGAAATACTGCGACCGCGACAACGCGAAAATTTCGCGCCTTTTTTGTCCAATCATGTGAACAGTATTTTTCTCTTTTCTTTTCTTCTCTTTTTTTCTTTCTTTTCCCGTTTTTAACTAATAGTTCACGCACTTTTTCGCCAAAATTAGTTATACACGCGACGAAAATTACCTAAGGGACTGACCATGATTTTGTTTTTGACGGGGGGGGGGGGAGGGGCGGGGTGGAAAATTTTGAAATAATATTGCTTGCGGAGGCTATAAACACTGAAATAATTTGTACGCCAGCATAAAAATAAAGAAAAAATTGTTTGCTGAAAGTATGGCAAATGGACGGAAACACACAAAAAAATTGTTTGCAGCAGGTGCCGCATATAAAAAAATGTTTGCATCAGCGCTAGTTTGCTACAAGCAACACCGCGCTCACGATATTTGCATTGTTCTTATTCTTTTCTTTATTCCTATTTGCTCTAAATGGCCCGCCAACTTCTTTGATACTGATCCTAACGCTCCTACAGCCACAGGTACCACTTTTGCCCTCGTTTTCCATATCGCAATTGCAATTGCAATCGCAATTGTGTTATAGTCTTAGCTTTTTATCTTGTAGTTATAGTTTTTTATTGTATCTTATAATTTTTATATTTTAGTTGTTTAGTTATATTTATTTACTTACAGGACCCCATTGATAACAGTGTTTTTTAAATACTGATGGGTTATATCCTGTTTAAATATTCGTCATTATTATTATTATTATCCTTCTGATCGCTCTTCCCAAGTCTTGGTATTTTTTATACTTTTCAGTTTCGTTCTGCAATACATTATTATCTCCGGGAACAGCAATCTTTTTCAGGATTACAATGTCTGGCCTCCTGTGATGGATTTCACGGTCAGTTTGTATACGTGTTTGTATGGTGAATTCCCACAACAGTTTTACTTCCTCATTCTCCTCTACGCTTTTGGGGAAATGCTCATACCACTTGTTACCACATTCAACTCCATATTCCCAGCACAACTCCCAATGTATGACCCGCCCAACAACATAATGTCTCCTTTTATATTCTGTCTGCGCAAGCTTGGGGCAACTACACAGGATATGCTGAACAGTTTCATCATGGCTACCAGTCCTACCACACATTCTGCATTTGGGTGATACATTTTGGTTTTCGATCCTGGCTTTTACTGCATTTGTTCTTAATGCCTGGTCTTGCGCGGCAAAAAAGAGTCCTTCTGTCTCCTTCTTCAGTCACCTGTTCTTATCCCATTCCAGGAAACACTAGATAGATCCTCTGTCTCTCTCTTGAACTGCCCATGCAGCTGCTTTCCAGACCAGTCCTCAGTTCTTTTCCTCTTCATCGATCTCTTTATAATCCTTCGGTGTTTCAATTTCATCGACATTCTTCCCCTTCCATGCAGGCTTTTAACAGACGTTCCTGGCTCTGGCTGATATAGACATTGATGTTTCTTTCTTCAGTATTAATGGCGTCCTCAACACTAATTAGTCCACGCACGCCCTCTCTTCTTGGTAAGTATAGACGGCTTACATTGGACCTAGGATGCAGAACGCCCATGTATGGTTAACAGTTTCCTGGTCTTATGATGAAATTCAGCGAGCTCATTCTTTGTCCAATTTATAATCCCTCCACTGTACCGAAGTAGAGATACAGCCCAGTTGTTAATAGCATTTATAACATTACCAGCATTTAGCTTTAAAGACAAAATCTTCTTCACCCTCCTAATGTACTCTTTCTTCATACTGCTCTTCATTTCCTCATGCATTATTATTCCTCATGCATTATACTGCTAATACTTTTACGATATTTATACGGATTGTAATTATGAATATTTTTAGCGTTCCTAGTAGACGAATAATTGTAAACGTATATATAAAATTGTTTGAGAATTTGTTAATAAAGATTATTTAATTATTAAAAAAATATTATTATTATTATTATTATTATTATTAGAGCAGTTTTCAATTGAGTGTCGAAAGTAATTACACAATTGCTTTGGTTTTGCGTTGCTACGCTTTGTGATTGGCTAAAAATTCTCGCGCCACTTTCTCGACCAATCAGAAGTAAAACCAAAACCAATCGTGACTTGCTCGCACGCGTTTTCCCGCGCTTGGCGCCGCCGACATGTAATTGCTTCGAGCTTTGATTGGTTCATTGGATTGTTTACGACTCCTGTGATTGGTCAAAGTAATTACTTTGGTTTTGGTTTTACGACACTCAATTGAAAAATGCTCTATTATATAAACAATGATACTGCACGACTGCAACAACGGAAATCCCGGAAACAGTTTAGTCTAGGAAAATCACTTACCATATGTTCGCCAGAGATTAACAACAAAAATTGAATATTCGTGAACCGTTAACTCAAAGTACACTTTCCATTTTCCCAGTTTTAGCGTTTTTATTAATGGGCGTTGTCTCTGCTGTTGCAAGTGCGAGGGGTTTAGTAATTACCTGCTCATAGAAAAAGAGTTGTGGATATTAAGAGTAACAAAATGAAGTGGGTGCTACATAAACAGATAATAATAGCCTGTGTACAGCCGCCCCTCCCCTCCTCTTCTCTCCCCCCCCCCCCCCTTCCCCTCAGATAATAACTGTGGTAATTTTTATGAACACTGTAAATATCTGCAAGGGCAGACAAAACAAAGAAGCTGGATCTTAGTGGATCTATTCAACAAACAGTTTATATAAATAATAAATAACTTATCAAGCAAGGCTGACTGTACAGCTGGAATAATATATATTTCTTCTTTATGCATTCTGAGTTTGGGGTCTTTCTCGCCGATTTTACAGACATTATGGAGCTGTTCATAATACTGAATTGTGTGTTCAAACAAAGACACGCTTGTCTCAAGGAAAAGCCGAAAATAGTGTTTAATTGTCTTTCAAGACTTAAACATTAATGATCACGTGAGTAATTACTATTATTATAGTTACGGTTGCGCATACCCTTGCTATGTGATCACCCGGGGGGGGGGGGGGGTGCTCTGCATATCTTTAGATGGGGGTGTGCCGCGCTGGGACTCTGAGACCCTTAACCTATACTTGACCATTTTAGCTGCATTTAAATGCTATTTGCCAGTAAACTTTGTCTAGACTAAATTCTTCACGCAACTGAACAGTTTCGCGGAAAATGATATCCTATTCTAGACCAAAAATCTTTGATTACTGTACCCTATCCCAGACTTAACTGCCTGAAAACCATACTCTTCACAGCGGCGCATACCTACATAGCTCATCTGATGGGAGTCCCCCCCCCCCCCCCCCCGTCCGGGAGTGATCATGGGCACCTCAAGCGAGGAACATCGAGCAAAGAAATTAACTAAAAACATAAACGTTCGGTTTATTTAGTGTTTGTTATACAGGATACTGTAATTCAATTACATCTTTAGACACAGAAATCTAACGATTGCTTTTCTTATAAGAACCGTTTTTAAGAGAACGCCGAGGCTGCGATTGTTCATCCATTCATTTCACTAGCTAATTTTTAAACTCGATCGCCATCCACTGCATTTTCTGCCGTTATGTTGGCAGTGTGTATACTTCAAGCCAGAGATAGCCTTCATGAGGTTTTGTATCTTTAGCCGTCATTGTTACACATCAACACTCGGCAAACTGCAAGGGCACTGGATAATGAAATATTCGCTATCCGATAAAAACACTAGAGCTAGACATCAAGGTATTCATGCAATCCATGCAATTCATGCAATTCATGCAATCCATGCAATTGGATTGCAATTCATGCAATCCAAGAGAAAATTATCTAAGAGAACAGAACCCTGTGCCCCGTGATAATTATTTTTAATCTAATATTACCATACCAATGATCCAATCAGGTGTCGCCCATAAAATAACCGCGCAACTCCACGCAGTATGACACCGAACTAATAATGGATTAAAAATAATTTTCATTGGAAGAGGTTTATGTATGGGGGATCTCGTTCTCTTAGATTATTTTGCTTGTGTAACCTCGTTTCTCTTAAACTGGGTTCATATACAGCTATTTCAATTAACATTATTATACATTGGTGTCACTAGCTCGATTTTGATTGGCTATAAGCACGCAGCTAATTATTGCTTGCTTTTTCTGTTACGTCGTACCTACAAACAATAGTTTTATGCATGCAGAAGTGACGTAAGTTGTTTACTTACAAGTTGACTGCTGTGCATTGATCACTTTTTTGCGCGCGCTCTTGTCTTTACAAGTGCAGCTCAGGAATATGCATAATAAAACAATTATTGGATTCGGTTTTCGCATGATAGCGATAATTATCAAGGCCTCAGTTTGTGTTATCCGCCTCAGCCTTCGGCTTCGGCAGATAACACAAACTTTGGCCTTGATAATTATCGCTATCATGCTCAACCTCATCCAATAATTGTTAATTGTCAGATAAAAGCTTAAAGCCAAGACCGCAAGGCAGTATGGGTTAGGGTAAATAGCATTGCTTAAAAATCCAATATACCTTGCGGTCTTGGCTTTTCGCCTTTTTCATCTGACAACGTTAATTGAAATAGCTGTATATACATATAGACACAGCTTTTCAAAGGGAGTAATAAATACAATCAATAAAAAAAATTACGAAGTCGAATCGGATGGATAATTGTTTTCATAGCGGGTCTGAATTAAAGATCATTTTCATGGCTATCGGTGAACTCCCTTGATATAATCATTATTTCTCACTTTTCCACTTCTCAAGCCACCTTCTCACTTCTGTTAGGTCATAATTATACGGACCCATCCCTCCCTCATACACTATTTGTCCTTGTTCTATAATAAACAGTCTCTCAGGATGGGCGCCATAAGCTTGGGTAGCTTCATCTTCCATCGTGTCAACCATGATAGGAGCCGGGCACCGACTGGATTTCAACATTTCTGCTGCTTGACAGCGCTCCTTTAAACTCTTGTGCTGTGCAATTTCAACGTTATTCTGTAAAACAGAAAACAAAATGTACGGCGTTAAATTTCTGATAGAAAATGTCAATTTATTGCTGGTGAGCCCTAGCGAGGCAGTACACTGTTCTGAGATTCCTGTGCATGTGTTGGTTGGCCTGTTTTATGGATAAGTGAAGAAGATTCAAAATTTTCGGAAGTCAGAATCCGTGTATACGGACTACGATTGTGTACAATTATGCAGTCTTTATCTTGTACGATTGTATAAAGTAACATTTATTCAACCCATGCCTCTACAGCTACGATGGATTATGTAAGGACTGTAAGGTCACGTTTATCCAGCGGACTTAGCTCATGATAGTGCAACTCTTTTGTTGATTTTGTTGGAGACTGAAGGAAAGTTCATCTGGCACTTTGTACGATTGTACGTTTTAATACTGTTGAAAACTTACATATCATACATTATATATTACATTATATATTACGTTATACATTATATATCATACAACGAAACTTACATGTCTACACTATCAGTATTGAAATCGTGAATTTTATTTCGCCAGCAATCGCTTTCATTATGAAATTCCTAGTTCTCAGTAATTATTAAGTCTGTGTCCAACCCAGCTGAGTATAGTAATCAATCCAGAACTCCTATCGGTTTCGGAGCTAATGTTCAGTTCATGTGGCATAAAGTGTCAAGGCAGACAAGGCAGGCATGGCGACAAGAAATATTACTACCTCCACCCCCCCCCCCCCCTCCCTCCCCCCAGCCCCTCCCCCTCCCAAATACCCCAAGCATTGTGTTATGGTGCCCAGATGATTATCCGCTGGTCAGTCACACATTTGAAACTCGAGTGGAAATAGGCAACTTGGAGCAAAGTTCCTCAATACAGTAAGGACAAAACATGGTGACAGAGGCGACGTTTTTAACAATAACTGAAAAAAATAATATTAACAGAAAAAAAACACACTTTTATTTAAAATGGTCACAAGGCAAATCGATAGATATATTATGAATTTTTGTGCACAACTCCGCGGTAGAACCGGCCTTGCATGTAGTTCATTATGACAGTACCGCAAAAGTATATGATACTTAATAGCTTTTACAATTTCGGTCATAGCTTTCATTTGAATGCCCACCCTTGCGAACATTATCCTTAAGAACAACATTTCATTAAACATCTTTTAACTCTTTGAGTGCCGGAAAGGGAATTATGATTTAAATCCTTTTTACGAATGCAAGCCAATAAATGCTGCCAAGGTTCAAGTTTATGAAGTCTTACCGCCACCGTATGCATGCACGCAACGTCACGTGGACAAAAATTGTATTACAATATAAACTTTGTGCATAACTGATGCAATGTCAACTATTACCACCTTAGAATATGGAGATGGCAAGGAGATAATTTTGGCTAAAAGGGGTTTAGTACTTGTGGTCACTTGTTTGCATTTAAAAAACTTAAGAAACCAGAGAGAGTTTGGGTTCAGGGTGGCGGAATCGAACTTCCTTGTAAGGCTTTGTCTATGGACCGAAGGAATTCAAGGCGAGAGTGAGGAGTGAACTACGTAAAGGGCAATAAACTTTGACACTTCTTCCACAGTGGTTCAGCGTACGGATTTTGCTTTGGTTTATTTTGTATTTGGGGCAATTCCCAAATATAAACCCCCGGGGCCTTATATTCGGAGGGGCTTATTATAGGAGGCTTTTTTGCGTTAAGTATCTGAGGGGCTTATATTCGGAGGGGTTATACACGTTGTTAATAATTATCCACTGGATAGTGATTTATGCGGTGGATAGCGCTATCCACCTTTTGAACAACCAGGGCCTGATATATAAAAATACTGTACAGCTTTTTCGAATGGAAACAAGAAAGAAGCGATTAGGAAGCGGCGAGCCACGACTACAACGGGGGTATTGCCGAGTTCATAGTGGCTGTGTTATTTTGTTGAGTTTTAGCCTATGCCTGCAATTGTGCCAGACTAAAAAACAATACCAGTTGTTGTAACCTCAAAAAACATCGTGAAGCAATCGTAAAGCCGTTTGTGTACAGCGAATGTATTCTCACAAAACCAGGATTCTGTTTTCTTTTTTAATATATTTTTCTGCAAAAGTTCACTATTTTCTTCGCTGATAACAACAGAATTATCAGGACTTGTGTTACGGGGGCCAACAATTAAAATTTATCCAGATCTGCCGGGAAATTCGGGTCCAGTATGTCAAAGCGGTTCAATATAGCGCTTTTTGCCGAATCCACACAAATTACGGAATTTCAAAATCTCACTGTTCTTTAACATTTCAGCATTAGAGGGGATTCGTCACCGCCTTAAATTTTACTTTAAAAAGCCAAAAGATATGTTTATATCACTCAAAGCCCAAAAATAATGGTATAGTTTTGTTTGAAATCATTTTATTAGCGCCTAAGACTAAAAATAAGGCGTCGTTCACATTCGGTGCCCACCTCTGACCTTCCGCCATTTTGAAACTGTAGAACAGGGATTTATCTTCATGTTAGTATTCTATTAAAGAAATAAAAAACGCGCCGAGTGCATTATTGAGTTATATAAGCACGCGGGAATTTTTAAGAACACTAGAGAAGTGCAGAGAAGCACGAGCCAAAGGCGAGTGCTTCTCGCACCTCTCGAGTGTTCTTAAAAATTTCCAAGTGCTTATAAACTCAACAATGCACGAGGAACAAGTTTTTTATTTCTTTTGTAAAATAAAAACAGTTTTAATGAACCTAACGATACGCGCGTGCTTTATCGAGTTGTAATGAACTCGGTTTAACCAATCATAGCGCGCGCATTTCCTTGAGCATTTTATAAAAGCATTTCGTGTATGGCAAAGGTATTAAATGTTAATTTGAAGCGGTTTTGACCCCAAAACATCGAAATACAAAGTATCCATGACACAGCTCCTTTAAATATGACAATGCGCGGACTAGTCGAATGACAATATTTTTTCACCTTAAACCCTTCAATCATTAGCCTATGACATGCATGAAAAAAAAAAATTAAACACGCTGTGAGAATTTCACGACAAAATTTTCCGATCCCGTTTAGATGTAAAGTGTGATCTTACAAAGCTGACCATTCAAATGAGAAAATTCTTTCCTCATTTTAGAGCTGTTTCATAACTTTAAAATGAACACTTGAACAGTTTCTCTATTTTTTTCCCTTTTTAATGTATGCGGCGTTGTTCTTTTTAAACTGACTGAAATTGCAAATACGGCAAGTAAATTATATCACTTACATTCCACTTCCATCCGTCCGATGGATGAGCCTCGCTGATATAAACAACAAGAAAATCTGCCACATCAGCGAAGTCCCGAACAACCTTGGTAAAGTCGTTCTGGAGACGGATGAAAAACGGCGGTCAGCTGCAGCTGCCGAAGTTAAGAATCAGTGGCCGATTCCCTTTCACGAAGTCCAGCATTCTGCGTTCCCGTCCATCTGTGGAAACCAGCTTGCAGTTTGGTGCGGGCAAACCAAGTCGAGCTGTCTTTTTTAATTCGGCCAGTTCTAACTTCACTACCGTACTTAACATTTTCCAGCTGCACCAGGATTGCCAGAAATCTTCATACGGCACAAGGAGGTACTTTTCGTTGTATTTCTTGATTTTGTCTTGGAGGATGGGCAGCGACGAAGCGATCCACATCAGACCGATTGCTAGGGCGGTACGGATCACAGTAAATGGCCATATAATGGCGTACGATAGCATAGCCGCTGTAATAGATCGAAGAAATCTCGACGAGTTTGATGTTATATAGTATCCGGCAGAGGCCTGTTATAAAAATTACCAAAGACGCAAGACGTGTAAAGTTGTATTAAAGTTTCACAACAACATCCAATAGCCTCGCGTGATAAGTGTAAAGTCACGAAACCTTATGTTTCCTGTCTTTGTAGCACTTAAGAGTATTGGCCTTGACTCAAGAGGTTTCGTTTATCTCTTCAAGGCTGAGCTGTTTTGAAGCAGAATCAGAACCCAAAACGCACCGACACGTGTCATACCCGGGTGTTATAAGATGTATTTTTTTTTATTAATAATTGGAATATTGCATAACAGACGCGTGCTAATCTCAGATTATAAATCAATTTATAAGAAGGATAATCCAAAGGCCCTCTGGAAGAAAACGGAGTTACCAGAAACGACCGCATCGTTACTAGTAATATTTCTTTCTGTTTTTGCAAAACGGCTTTTCAAATATGTCACCGCGGAATGAGTGTGTTCACATGTTACAACATTCTCCTAGTTCTCGGAAGTCTTCCTTCACTTCGCATTTCAGTTTTAGGTAATAAAATCATGTTCTAAAGCGCCGGTTGGAACTAAAGAATGAAGGAATAGGTTATTTCTTGTTATTATATAATCGATGACATCACTTCATGAATACAATGGAACACAAATATCATTAGTTAAAATTGTGATGCCAGCATGACTATGAATTTCCACAATTCAGTTCAAAATTTTACTTTATTGCGATCAGTGCTATTGAGTCACAAAGTCAAAGCAAATTTAGAAAATGCAATTATAAAACAAAATGACGCATACATATCAATATGTTTCATGTATAATATAGTTTAAATGCAGGCACTCCGAAGCATATACACAGTCAGAATCACTGTGTTGAGAATTATTTTTCTTATTGGGGTCAAAATAATACTAAGATACCAAGAGAAAGGAATCAGCGACGTCTTGAGAGGAACAAATCTTGGTCTGTTCTACATCCCATTTTGGAAACGAAGGTGTGAGAACTTGAAAAACGTTATCCCGGCTAACATTTTTCAAGTTGCAATTCATTTCAGAGACCAGTCTGTCTAGGACTGGACACTCATCGATAGTTTTAGTACACTATGCGGTGCTAATTTTAATTTGCATCAAAACACTGTTTTGGTTTTCGAAATAACACCAAATATACATCCATCGTAAATTGGATAAAAAGATTCTATAGAGCAAAACAGAGGCAGTAGTTTGGAGATAAAATGCAAGATGCAAGGATGGAAGTGGATTTTGATTTCGTGACAGGCGGTCAAGAAATTAAAGTTTCCATTCTCGTGGAATTTTGAGTTTTTTTAGTCGTTCTTTTGTTTCTTTAGTTTTAGGCCCACCTCCACCCATAAGACGTTGCGGCCGTTTGTTTTTGTTTTAAAATGCTCCATTGTTCATACGCGTGATCTGATTGGTTGCACGCATTCACGAAATTCAGCACAGAAAGTGATCACGGCGCACAGCATTTTAGGTGAAGGTGGGCCTTTAAGATCATGAAACAAACTTCTGGCCTCAGTTGTTCAAAAGGTGGATAGCGCTATCCACCGGATAAATCGCCATCCAGTGAATAAGTATTAACAAAATCCATTGTGTTATCCACTGGATAGTGATTTATCCGGTGGATAGCACTATCCACCTTTTGAACAACCGGGCCCTGGCCATAATCATGAAAACACGATACATCAGCCACGAGGACAGTGCCCATTTAAGAGGCGCGTTCCATGTGGCACATACATTAATCATGCTTCAATAGCACATTAGAACGAGGTGTTGAAAGCAAATAATCAGAAATAACATCATTAATTTACTCATTCAAAAAAAGGCAGGTCACTTCAATTCAATGAAACTTTTAAAATTAGAAGTAAGATATCTAACAGACCAACAGCATCAATCATCATGAATCGTCAGTAAGTTCGTGGCTCTAAGGAATGCGTTATCAGCTAAATCACATGAACTTAACGAGTTGTCCACCTCCTGCTGACAATTAAGAAAGGAACTTGTTTTACTCCCTCACAAACCACTTGTTGTGGCGAAATATACTAGTAGTGGTGATCTATCAGAATTTTCTTTTTTTCATGCAAAGAAAACGATTTTCTCCACCAATGTCACTGTTGGACGAACAAACAAAATTGAATGGCATCTTTTTGTTTTGTTTTTTTCAAAAATGTCACCAAGATGTCCTATGTTATCGTTTCCTTGCGCGCGATTGACCTTTGATTTACTGGCGTAATCTGAAAAAACAAAGTTCATTATACGCACTTGAACAGCTATAAAGGACGGATTACTTAATTTAAATAAACATCCCTTCACACATCCGCAGCGTAAGTACAGTACTTGAATTCAGAACAAGTTGACGTGTTTCTTTCAATGCTGACTCACGCATACAAGAATTACGAAACACGCCTGTTCTTGTTTATACACGCAAGGTAAAATAAAACAAAAACGCATAGTTTCCAGTTCAAAAAGTTAAAAGTCGGTGTTAAATACGACTATAACCTTCACTGTTGTAATAATCCTTTATTTAAAAATATCGCACGAACGCACGTGCTGAAAGTAAATCACAACAGATCGACGAATATTGCTTCCAAAAATCACGCAAATTTTCTTTACCTGAATACCAATTTCCATGTCTATAGAACTGTATCAACTTGTGAAAGCTTTTTGTCGTTAGCACTTAGATCAAGAATATTATCTCACTTTACAAATATTCTCTCAACAAGTCAAACCTGGTTTGGCTTTATACAGGTCAAGTCTAGTTTGCTGACAGGAATTCATGTTGCCATGACGTAATAGCTCGTGAAGGAATTACGCGTAAGAAGTGTGCTTCTTTATTTGGGCACTTATCGTAACAGGTAGTCTTGTTAAGAAGACAAGTTTTTTTCATTGAAACCTGCTTTATGTTTTTTAACAATGTTATAATCAGCGCCACTTAATTACCGTGAACAGAAGAGATGGCACCTTAAATTTTGCGTGTTTGAATGATCAACCGAACATGTATATCAATAATTGCGAGATTATTTTCCCGCGCTTTTCTTCGCGTGACGTGGCGTCTTGCGTGCTTTCCGTTTCGCCTGCGGACGGAGGTCTTTTAAGCAACGATATCTTACCATGTTATTTTTAAGTGCTATTCTGTACGTTTGTGAGCCAATTCATACTAATGACGCGGCTTTGGTTGAGTGTATGTACTTATTTCTTCTGTATCACCTACAGACCCACAGACGAACGGTACCACATCTAGCAGTGAATAGCAAACTTCACTTTTAAGAATACATAATACAGATAGCTTTCATACTGTCTGAATAGATTCGTGATAATGAAATACAGTCGCACCTCCCCCGGCGCACCTCCCGCAAACGACCACCCAAAACACAAAGCCAAGGTGGTCACTCACGCAAGGTGGTCACACCACAGGGCGACCACCCAAAACACAAAGCCAAGGTGGTCGCTTAGGAGAGGTCAGACCACAGGCGGTCTTAACTTTGAATCATATGAACCTGCAGTAATACCAATATCGGCGCAAAACATTATGTCATATAGAAGTTTCGTTGCAAGGGACAAAATTTTGTTTTATTGGAGTTGTGCTGTAATACATTAATATTAAATTTAAGACTGTAGTGGCATCGAAATGTGGGCGAGTGGTCGATTACCAGAAGTTAAAAACAATACTGAGAAAAATCACCAGCGTTGAAACTGGTCGTGGTCGCTTACGAGAGGTTCCGACTTTAATGATTTGACTGAAAAAAAATTGGTATTTTGGAAAAGTGGTCGTTTAGGAGAGGAGCAGGTCGCACATTGAGGTTCGACTGAAGTAATGATAAGCGTTCAATTTTCAATATTCCGTTAACACATATAAGTGATCGTTCAAAAGGAAAGAAGCTTGTTTTTATTAACTAATTCAGACTGCATGATACCGACCGCTTTCTCAAAACTAAAGCCGGGGACACAAAAATCGTCTGGGAAAGAGGGAGTTTGAGATGATTTAGCAGTAGCAGTAGCAGCAAGTTTACAGCAAGTTTATGACGTGCCCAAAATGAGCAAGTGCTTTATTTTTTCCGCTCATATATTGATAATCGAATTGTGCAAAATATTAATTCGGAATGATCTCGGACACATATCAACAGCGAGCTACTTTAAAGAGTTTGAAGAACAGTCTGCTATAACTAAGGACATTATTAAGTATACTGAACATATTTTACACCAAGAAAAAACTGTATATTAACCCTATCTGGCAAGAAAAATGAAAAAAAAAAACTCCAACATTCGTCTATTTAATGTAAATGAACAAAGCAAGGCAAGGGAAAGTTCGAGAAATCCTGTCTGGATTCGGCTGAACTGGCCACGGAGATGCATTCCGTTGCACGACGTTTCTCTGAGCGCTCAATCAGGCAAAAGCTACGCGGTATTTGTAGCACACGCTCAGATTACTATTGAAAAAGGAAAGTTCGCTATCAGATTTCTAGAAAACAATCTGCTATCCACGCTTTGATACTACACTTGCGTCTCAGCGATAATCAACATACGTATACAATATACTTAATAATAGGTTTTGTTATCAGTGCCCAACATGCCCAAAGCAATGGCGTGTATATTGGCTTTAGTGTACAAACTCACAAAAGAATAGAATAACGCTTAAGAATTATATGATTAAATGCTGCTGCAAATTAATTTCATCACAGAAATGACATGATCAATATCATTTAGCCCTTATCCAAACATTAAAGGAACAATCAAGAAAGCGAGAAAAAAAAACAGCATATATATAGCAGTTAATCGTTAAAAAAGAAAATCGTTACTCTTTATATAACTATACTGAACGCTTAAGACTGACTTAAGACGTTCTGTGCTTAGGTTTCTTTTATATTCTCTTATCAGTGTTGTTCCGTGGTAGCATTCTAAGTATCAATAGCTGCAGGGCTTGTAAAGACGGGCAGGGCTTGTAAAGACGGGCAGATTATGCTGCGTTATGCTCGGAAAATATAACTATTATGGTCGCATTTTTTTTTTCTCGGCTTAGTTAACTTTGCTCATCCTGATTCCGGTCTGAATTTCACTGAATATTAAACAGCGATTGTTTCAGTTCGACTATTCATATAAAATAAGAACAAAAGAAAATCAAAGTAACCGTCATGCTAATTCTAAAAAAAGATTTCAGAATTCTGAAGCAGATTTCACTTGAGCCGGTAGTGCTGGTCTAAAACCAATGTCATGATAGCATTGGTCAATTTTTCTAGTAGCTGCAAAGTCGTCATGGGTTTAGTTGGTTAAAAAAAACTATAAACTATACTCGAATATTCTACGTACGCCCGGACAGAGCCTGCTGCCGCAAACGTCCCGAATATCTTAATTATGTTAGTATTTATTATGGCAGTCTGCAGTGGCAGAAATCAGTTGAGGTTATCCAAGCCTAACACACGCAACGCTACGCCATGCGAAATAAAAAGCGGGATTAATTGTCACTTGTTTCTGGCTCTCTTTCATTGATAAACAGGGCTTAAAACGGTTCATAAAACTATGCTAGTCTTTAGATTATCTAAATGGGGATTACAAGTCATCCCCAGCTGGATAACATGTGGCTTGAAGAAACCCACGCGACTGCGTCCATGACGTATCTGACACTGCAAGTCCAATATTGTTTTTTCTAGTTTAGTCTGTTTGAATAAAAAAACTGAAAACAGAATGGCTGATGTAATTACATCTTCATCAATTCAGTGTGGCTACTCTTAAACCCTTGTTAGATAACCATCTGAAAAATTTGAGTCGCTCCAAACTTTCATTATGTTGTAAACAAGTATCTCAACGGTAAACTTGGATTCTAAATGTTCCGTTAGCAAAACTGAACAAAAACTACTCTGACATCAAGCACATGTTCTTAACCTAAGCAAACATGGTGGCCCCACAAAACAATACCCGCCCTTGAAAACAATCAGGGACCCACAATACCGTGGGGTCCCTGGTCAGTAATATTACAACACATTATAAAACGTTCTCTACTCGAAAGCTCTTCTCTTTTACGAAAAACTGGCTCTGGAGAAGTACCAGATTTTGCTCTAGTTGGCTCATTCTGATACCATGAAAATTTCAACAAACGGCGCAACTTTACCCTGCGAGAACTTAAAGAAATAGTCAAGTTGTGTTGTAGCTAGTATACCGTTCCAAACGGTAGGCCAAAATTTACAAGTAAATGGAATAACGTCAACGACGACAGTAAAACGCTTCAAGCGTCTGTATATATTTGGGAAAATGTGATATACCATTTTGTCTCTGGCGCTTACAAGCTGCTTAGAACAGAACTTCTGACTTTGTCCGACCACAGCCGCCGGTCAGATTTCTGAAAGGAAAAGTTCTACACAGTGTTCCTTGATGCTGCCCAAGTACACAAAGCTCGTGAATAAATCCTTATTTGGACCTTCTCAAAGAGATAGTCTTGTTAGGACGGAAAGTTTCTTCACTTTAACATGCAGTACTGTTACTATCAGCTTCAAATCGATTTAAAACACTTAGACGTGTCGTTACTAAACAGCTTGTTATCTGTTTAAATTTCGGCCGTTTATCAACCACCGGCAAAACTTTTTGCTCTTCGTGAACTGGACACTCATAATACTTATTTCGTATCTCTATAACTGAACACCGATACTTGTACCAAGGCCAAGGCTTAGGCCAAGAAATCAGTTGTACCATGCAAGGCCAGCCCTGATTTCAATTTAACATTTTCAATGTAAAATTAAATAGCTTGTTTCGCTTAAGTCTCTTCAAGCTGCGTTACATAAGACCCAGACACACGGTGCACCTTTTGTTGCAACGTTGTGCGCAACAGTTGCAGAAGGAGAATCGAGTTCTAATTTTAAGACGTTGCGCACAATAAATTGCATCGTGTGACCCCCCCCCCCCCCCCCCCCAACCCGGGACTTTAATGAACTACCGGCAGTTGAGGAAGATAGTGTTTTAAGGACACAAGTTCGAGTCGGCAAACGAACGAATTTCCTGAAGACCATAATAGGATATTTGCCATTTGTAAAGCAAACAGAAGACCATCAACAAAATCCACAACAAGAGTAAGAATAGGTTTCATCAATTTATTTTTTTTTTAGTTAAACTGAACTGGCCAACCACTACTGCATGCATTTTCTGCCGTTCTGATAACAGTGTGTATACTTCAAGCCAAAGAAAGCCTTCATGAGGTTTTGTTTCTTTAGCCGTCATTGTGACACACCACAAAACTCAGCAAACTGCAACAGCACTGGAGACAAATAACTATAATAAACTGATGAAAGTCGTCAAATCATTGGATGAGTTTACGTAAATTCCTTTCTGTCACGTTTACTCTATATACATTGCTTAAATACGTCTCTTTTTGAAAGAGTTATTTGTAATAAATATAATACATTAGTAATGTGTTGCTTGCAAGAAACTCGCGAAGCTGTTAAATAGTATGTAGAAATTATTTTCAGTATAGATGGTATATAGTAAAGATCATTTTCAAGGTTATTGATGTGCTCGTTTTCTTTCTATTTTCATTATTTTTTACTTTTCCACATTTCAAGCCACCTTCTCACTTCCGTTAGGTCATAATTATACGGACCCATCCCTCCCTCATACACTATTTGTCCTTGTTGTATAATAAACAGTCTCTCAGGTGAGGCGCCATAAGCTTGGGTGGCTTCATCTTCCATCGTGTCAACCATGATAGGAGCCGGGCACCGACTGGATTTTAACATTTCTGCTGCTTGACAGCGCTCCTTTAAACTTTTGTGCTGTGCAATTTCAACGTTATTCTGTAACACAAACAAAAACAGTACAGCGATAAATACGTACATATCGCAAGCAAATGTAGGATTCCTAATAGTGACGATATTAGGTAGTGCGGACGCTGGACAGGAGCCAGTGTTTACGTGATTTAATAACCGTTAGACGCTGCGCGTATATCTATAGAGGTACAAAAATATTAATTTACCAAACGTAATCTCAACAAAGTACTGCCTAAAACGGGATGTAGACACGCTGTGGAAAATATGTGGAACTTCGACGGATCTTTTTAGATTAATTTGGTCCGCTGATTTAAGACCTATTTGACACTCACTGGGTGACAAGAGGCAACATGTAGCAAAAGCTTCTTAACTAAGGACACGTAGCCTGTGTAAAACCGCCCCTCCCCTGTGCACAGTAAGGCTGACAAGACATGACGGATAGAGCAATGTTTAACTCCTCTGAGTGCAGGATAAGGTATTAAAATTTTAATCCGTTTTACGAATGCAAACCAGTTGTCATTGTCAAGGTTTATGGAATCTCTGTTCTGCACGCAATTAAGTTGTGTTACAATGTTTGTGTAGACAACATAATTTCAACTATTACCACCTCAGAAATCAAGATAGCATTCCTAAAGAGACTTGATACACGTTTGCGTTTTAATCTGTACGTGAAACCCAACAAAATAGTGTACATCATGAATGATATTTAATTTTGGGAAGATTTAAAGTCAATCTGAGGGTACCCCAAAAGACTACTTTGCTTTCATGCCTTTTCATTGCTCTGTGCCTCATTAAAGCCCCATCAAACTATATATTTTCTGAAAGCATAATTATTAACAATTACGGTAACGAATTAATTGAAAGAGAAACGATTAATGGGTTTGGAATATAGCGAGTGATTTCCAAAAGTACATCCTTCACAAAACTGAATCCCGCTTCAGCCGGAAACGATCTAAAGAAGGAGATGAACATTGCGCCAAGTACCCAACCTGACAATTGAAAGAACCATGTCTCCGATTTTCATTTATTGATTTCGTTCAAATGTTGTGGGCAGTTAAATGCAGATTAATAGGTTTCTTTCGAACTTTAAAATTTAACTGCGTGAAGAAAACGAACCAGACAAGTTATCAACATTTCCCAACAGCGTTTTTAGACAAAGGTGTTAGGTACTTGGCGCAATGTTCATCTCCTTCTTTTTATCATTTCCGCGGGCTGGAGCGGAACTCAATTTTGTGAAAGATGCTCTTTTGAAAATCACTCGCTATATTCTAAACGCATTAATCGTTTTTCTTGAAATAAATACATTAACGTAATTTTTAATTATTATGCTCTCAGAAAATATATAGTTTATTTGAGTTTTAATGAGGCACAGAGCAACAAAAGGGAACGATAACAAAGTGGTGTTTGGGGTACCCTGATACATTAAAAGGATCAAAACGGATTACGGATTGAAAGAACCACTTCTTGATTTTGATGTTTTCTTTAAGAATTTTTGACAGGCCACGATTTCCTTATCACGGTTTGCCTGAGACTGTCTGCTTATTGGTTAGGGGAGAAAAAGCTGGAGATTGTAACAGATTCCTTACAGAGATTTTCGAATAAATAACCGCGATGAGGTATTTAACTAGAAAATGGTGAATTTATAAGAGAAAACAGTTGGCGTTCCAGATAACACGTAGCATGACTAGGATTAATTTGAGTGGCCAGGTCATCGAGTTCGTTGCAATCACCCTAAAATCATCCTAAGCCAGTGATCACATCTCAAACACATCCTTCAGCTTCATTAGAAAAATTGTTATCCGCTTCAGTAAACCAGTAAGGGAAACTTGACATTTGATTGAAATCGCCGTGTGTCTTTGATGTCTAAAGCTTTCATCTCTGTAACCTGCATAGCGGCGCCGAATAAACCACGAAACGCTAAACTTATTTACTGCTTCTTCATCCCATTAACATCGATCACCAAGGTTCACATGACGAGGCTTGTAAACAGTCACGAAGCATGCGCAAGGACCTTTGTTATAGCAATAACGGCACGTGCGTTTGGCACGTGATCGTTAATGTCTAATTGTTGGCAAATACTTTATCGCTATTTCCGGCTTCGGCTTTGAAATTTTTCGACCGAAAACGCATAGGTTTGATACAAATTTGTCTTTGTTTGAACACATAATCCAGTATTGTTTTATTTACGGACAACTCTAAAATCTCTGGAAATTTGACAGAATTGAAGATGATTAAGGAAATATTTACTTGTCAGCAATGAAATGGTTCTGTCACACTTAACATCAACAATTTTATCGTTGCTATCGCTTAAACTGATATTTCTTTCAGCATTTAGTTTCTGGACCCTCCCTTTGCACTTGTTCAGTGTTTGGGAATAAAAGTCATTTATAGACGACAACGCTCGCGAATCAAAACCCCAAAACTGGGAGAATAATAATAAATAAATAAATAAATAAATAAATAAATAAATGAGTCTTTAAAAGGTACATTCAACAATTCTTGTGAACTAGAGCGTAGTGAACGTGAATGTGTGCGATACGTGAGAAGCTCTGAAATGTAGCTAGGTAGCAAACCATGAAGCCCTTTATAAAACTAACATCAACATTTTTGAAGATGATACGAAACTTTACAGGTAACCAGTGTAGGTTGCGCAAAACGCTTGGCAAGTAATATGATCTGATTTCATATTGAAAGTAACAATTCTTGCAGCAGTGTTTTGTATGGATCGCAACCTACGTATCCAATAATTCTGGAGACCATGGAGAAAAGCATTGCAGCTATCCAATTTAGAGGTAATGTTTTTGACAAACTGATGTAATATGGGTTTGCCTGTGTTTATTTTTCGACCATTTCCGTGGTCCATGAAAGCGGTCCAGAAACTCATGCATGAAAATATGAAAAGCACTCACTATTCAGTTTCAATGATTTTGCACCACTAGTTTTGAGATGGTGTAACATATGAATGATGGATCAGCCCAGCAAATTTAACAAAGGCATGCCGTGCGTAATTGCATCACACAATTTCCCGCATGTAAAGTGACTCTGTGGACGACATTTCAAAGACTGACCAATCACAAGAAAGCAATTTAGCAATTAATTATTTCCTGTAATGCTGTTTCATGGCGTTTATACTTTTTCCCTGCAGTACTTACAATTACAACATACAATTACAACATAAAATATATTACTTACATTCCACTTCCATCCGTCCGATGGATGAGCCTCACCGATATAAACAACAAGAAAGTCTGCCACATCAGCAAAGTCCCGAACAACCTTGGTAAAGTCGTTCTGGAGACGGATGAAAAACGGAGGTCAGCTGCGGCTACCAAAGTTAACAACCAGCGGCCGATTCCCTTTGACGAAGTCCAGCATTCTGCCTTCCTTTCCATCTGTGGAAACCAGCTTGCAGTTTGGTGCGGGAAGACCAAATCGAGCTGTCTTCTGTAATTCGGCAAGTGGTAACTTCACTACCGTGCTTAACATTTTCCAGCTGCACCAGGACTGCCAGAAATCTTCATAAGGCACAAGGAGGTACTTTTCGTTGTATTTCTTGATTTTGTCTTGGAGGATGGGCAGCGACGAAGCGATCCACATCAGGCCGATTGCAAGGGCGGTAAGTGGCCATATAATGGCGTACGATAGCGCAGAGAGCATGGCTGCTGTAAAAGATCGAACAGCTCTCCACGAATTTGGTGATGCAATATCAGAGCTAAACATCAGTACGAGCCGACTAAAAACTTAATGAAAGTGTTCAACCTGTTCAAGTTTATATGGATGTATAAGACGTCATCAGATGATATCGGCCTATAATTAGCCAAAACATAAAGGATTAATCTCAAGTGATGGATCAAAAATCACGCAAACATTGGCTTCCTGTTTGCAGTACTTGGGGATACTGCTCTTCAATCTAGAAGCCTCGATTGTTTTCAGTCTTCAACAGTGAATTCAGTTTTGATTGGAACTTGTAACGAAGCAGAGCCCTCAAAACCGCTTCGGCTCATGTTAGGCGAGGTAATTCTGGTTATTTTTGATAAATAATCTGATAAATAATCTGGCAGAATATTGGAATCATAGAAGCTGCGAATCTGGTTAATTTTTTTTTCTCTTTTTCTGCGAAGGTGCTTTGAAATTCGTCACTACGGAAGGGTGTGTGTTGCAACATTCGCCCAGTTTTCGGAAGACCTTCTTTACGCTTTGACGAACCAAAGGAAGTTCTGCTTATGATGCTATATCTAGAAATACGTGTCTCGCAGAACCTCGCAAAGCTCGGGGGTGTTGTGAATAGATCGTTTCGCGTGACGTCACGACAGATTCGGCGCCATATCGATTGCGTAATAGCAGAAATAGGGTGCAAATGCGAGTCATATCAACAGTTGTCGCATTTTAGAAATGAATACTTCGGGATGTCAAGCAAAGTCTGGGAAAAACCTTTATTTGACTTGTTAAACGTACGTCAACAATTTCCACTGTCGCGTTATTTTTATGTGCGTTTACGTGCGTAAATAAAATAAAGGTGGATTTTCACTGTCGCGTAAATTTTTACGTACGTAAAAGGTCGTAAAACGGGCGTAAATAAAACGCACATAAACAATTTTCACTGTCACGTAATATTTACGTGCGTTTTACGTGCGTATATAAAATAAGAGACGATGAATGAACAGCTTGCGTAAACGTAAAACGTTGAGCAGGGTCAACTTTTTACGTTTACGCAAGCCGTTCATACATCGTCTCTTATTTTGTTTACGCACGTAAAACGCACATAAAAATAGCGCGACAGTGGACTGATTGTTTACGTGCGTTTTATTTACGCCCGTTTAACTCTAATAAAGAGTGGAAACACGGGGAACAAAGAAATCGCTTAAATCGCATTAAATCAGGAAAAGAACTACACAGGAAGCAAGCAACACACCATGAAAATAAGGTAAGGCTTTTTTATTGAGAAATTTTGCGAATAATCATCTTCTTGAATCTATTACCGGGATTCCGATACAAATCCTTACTGATTTGCAGCCATGTTGATATTACGAAATACGGTACTACACGTAACTGACTGTCACACTGAGCTTGGGGTGCCTATGTTGCTACAAACAAGTTTGTTTAGAGAAGGTGAAACTGACATTTCCTGAATATGAATGACTCAAAATCTCGATTTAAATCAACACGGAAAGAGAAGGAACAGTTTCGTCTGCTCATTTCCTAGGTTTTAAGGCTTGGCAAGCAGAATGCTGTTCAAATTATATGGCTAGTGTTCGTTTGGAACTGACCAAAAAGGATAGACAACATTAAATGATAAACTCATTCATGTACTGGCACAAGTTGTGTACAAGCGGCGAGTGGAGAATTTTTAACGATCAGTTTGAAAGATAAACTAGCGGGCAGCACCGGCATTTGCGAACTATAAGCTGCAAAAGTTTTTTATTTCTCCTACATAATGACTTCATCAGGGAGTTTTAAAGTAGGTCTGTATCGAAGCCATAAAAACGGAAATCGCACGAGCGCAAACAACAGCCGAGAATGTTTTGGTCGAATTTGCGTAAAAGAAAAGGCGAAACTATGAAATTCATCATCATCATCATCATCTTTATTTAAAAACACGGGATCACTTTCATTTAAAAATGCTCTTCCAGTGAGCCGTGGACTACTACATACAATAATAATAAAACTTTTATAAACAACCTTATCCATTTTTTTATAAGCACAAACTATCCAAATAAAAATAATTTTTTTAAATATAACTAATTATCATAAACCTAAATCTAACCTTATATAATAAATTTAGGGCAAGACATGAAATATCCTTGGCGGCTTCAGTTTCAGCTTTTGGAGAAGATCCAAGTAAGGATTTTTTCACGAGCGTTTTGTACTGGGGCAGCATCAAAGAACACTGTCTAGAACTTTTCCTTTCAGCTGAGCCTCGCTGATATAAACAACAAGAAAATCTGCCACATCAGCAAAGTCCCGAACAACCTTGGTAAAGTCGTTCTGGAGACGGATGAAAAACGGCGGTCAGCTGCAGCTGCCGAAGTGAAACGAATACGCCTAGAATTGTTCATCACGCCAAATTTTACTCGTTTCAGCTTGGTTTTGGTAGATTTTGTACCAGTCAATTCCAAGACCGCCCATTCCCCCCCCCCCCCCCCGGGCCAACCCCTGGGCATTTGACTTTTTGAAAAAAAAATTGTCAAATGCCCCACTATGTGGGCAGTTTACACGGTCAAATGCCCCACCGTATAGGGCTTCACAGAGCGTCAAATGCCCCACCGTCCGGGCAAGGAGGGATTAAAGTAACCAGTAACAGTGGATTTTAGCTTACTTTGACCGCGCCAGTTGCCAAGTTTGTTGGGAAATTTGATACTACGTTGCGAAGTTGTCAATCCATTTGTCAGTTTGCCAACCAAATTGCGAACTTTGAAACAAAGTTGACAACTTCAGTGCCAACGAAGCCTGTATGTAAAGTCTGAAGTTGTTCTTAAACGCTATTTGGAAAGTCAAAACAATTTTTAGCCGATCTGGATGGTTTTCTTTAACATTATTTTGTAGACTTGCCAAGACGAATCTATAAACTGGTGCTGTTCGGATTGTTTTCGAGGTGAGATCACGTACGCTGTAAGATGCATGCCGCTATTTCAGTTGTGGTTTTGAATTCGACCAACATATAAACCGTATGTTATCTTACATGTTCCCCTTAAATATCTTGCAATCTTTGCTTGTGCTGTTGTCTGTTGTTTATATATCTCTTGGCTAGATTTAGTTTCAGCGAAAAAAATACAACGATATTGCAACTTCTGAACATATGTTTCGAAATACTAAATGCAAACAAAGATATTGCTTAGTCACTTTCCTTTTGTCCATTGATCTGATTTCCAAATAATAATAAAAAAACCCGCACAATTAACAACGTGTCAACAGACACGTGGAACCAGAAAGAATGGTTACGAAATCTTTTACCTTGCGACTGCTGACCAACGTTTTTGTTGAAGTCAAATGCCCGCCCCGTCGGGCCTCGTTTCACGTCAAATGCCCCACTATGCGGAGCTAACCTCTCGTGAAATGCCCGGGGTATGCCCGGGGGGGGGGATGGGCGGTCTTGGAATTGACTGGTACATTAGTCAGGTTCAAAACGAAAAAGGCTAGTTTCAGAAGAAATTAACCTTCTAGTTTAACCCTTTCACGGCTGAATTTTTTTAAAAAAAGGGTATTTTTACCGTTAAATCGGTTTTTTG
This sequence comes from Cladopsammia gracilis, assembly GCA_022457155.1. NCBI lineage: Eukaryota > Metazoa > Cnidaria > Anthozoa > Scleractinia > Dendrophylliidae > Cladopsammia > Cladopsammia gracilis. The sequence continues at coordinate 123,322 of JAJGOT010000124.1, forward strand.
GGAGCAACATGGCCAAATGACAACAAACATTGCTACAAAAGCAATTTGCTACACTCACGCTACAGTATGAACTAGATTCCGTCTTGAAAAGTGTAATTTGCATTGTAGGTTTAGCGCATGCGGAACCTTTCTGATTATTTTTTTGCTTCTTTTACTTTCCATTTTTCTCCCCCTTTCTTCTCTTCCTATCTTCTACTCTCTATTACCTTTCTATCGGCTGGAAAAGTTTTGGCATAAGCGCTAAAAACGCTGGAAATGAAACATTGTTCAATTGCAGGTTTATTGACCTAATTTACCACCTAATTTTGCACCAATACTTGAACATGTTTTTTTCGACTAACTCTGCTAGAATTTGGTCCATATTCAAAGTGGAGGAACGTGTGCATGGATCTATCCTTACTGTATCAGTGGAGCATCAAAATTATCTGGCAACGTTGAAATTGATGACGTCACAAGTGGTGCAATGTCTTCTGCTCCAAATGTCGACAAAAGTCGACTTTGGTAGCGAAAGTGTTAAGAACCAGTGGCCGATTCCCTTTCACGAAGTCCAGCATTCTGCGTTCCTATAGCTGAATTTTTGAAAAGGTGGCCAACGAAGATTACAGCAATTCCTCTACAACTAGCCCAAACGAGGGTTTTTATGACCCCAATCAGCCCGAAAATCACAGAGAAGAGAGGGAAGATGGGAAAGGTTGCGTGGGCGAAAGAAAAAAGACTGTGATTTTCTGGCTGATTGGGGTCATAAAATGTCGTTAGCTGTCAAATAAACGGCCTATTAAAGTCGCTTGGATGCCTGTTATAAAAATGACGCAAGACGTGTAAAGTTTCACAACAACATCCGATAGCCTCGCGTGATAAGTGTAAAGTCACGAAACCTCATGCTTCCTGTTTGCAGCACTTGAGAGTATTGGCCTTGACTCAAGAGGTTTCGTTTATCTCTTCACTGTCTTCAAGGCTGAGCTGTTTTGAATATAATTCATAACGACGAACCAGAACCCAAAACGCACTGACTCGTGTCATACAAGGGTTTAAATAACATGAATTTTTTTTATTAATAATTCGAATATTGCATTTACAGACGCGTGCTAATCACAGATTATAAATCAATTTATAAGAAGGATAATCCAAAGGCCCTCTGGAAGAAAACAGAGTTACCAAAAACGATCGCATCGTGACTAATAATATTTATTTTTATTTTTGCGAAAAGTGCTTTTCAATGTGTCACCGCGGAATGAGTGTGTTCACATGTTGTAACATTCTCCTAGTTCTCGGAAGTCATCCTTCACTTTGGATTTTAGTTTTGCGTAATAAAATCATGTTCTAAAGTGGCGGTTGCAACTAAAGAATTAAGGAACAGGTTATAACTTGTTATTGTATAATCAATAACATCACTTCATGGATACAATGGAACACAAATATCATTAGTTAAAATTGTGATGTCAGCATGACCATGAATTTCCACAATTCAGTTCAAAATTTTATTTTATTGCGATCAGTGCTATTGAGTCACAAATAAGTCAAAGCAAATTTAAAAAATGCAATTATAAAACAAAATGACGCATACAATATCAATATTTTTATATGTAATATAGTTTTAATGCAGGCACTCCGAAGCATATACACAGTCAGAATTACTGTGTTGAGAATCATTTTCTTCCTATTGAAGGGGCAGCGTCCCTGGGATTTCGATCTTTTGGAGTCAAAATACAAGAGAAAGGAACCAGCGATGTCTTGAGAGGAACAAATCTTGGTTTGTTCTACTGTCTGTTCTACATTCTTCTTTGGAAACGAAAGTGTGAGAACTTGAAAAACGTTATGCTAACAGTTTTCAAGTTGCAATTCATTTAGACCAGTCTGTCAAGGACTGGACACTCATCGATAGTTTTGGTACACTATGTGGTGCTAATTTTGTCACAAAACTGCATCAAAACATTGTTTTGGTTTTCGAAATGACACCAAATATACATCTACCGTAAATTGGATAAAAAGATTCTATAGAGCAAAACAGAAGCAGTAGTTTGGTGATAAAGTACAGGATGCAAGGATGGAAGTGGATTTTGATTTCGTGACAGGCGGTCAAGAGATCAAAGTTTCCATTCTGGTGGAATTTTCAGTTTTTTTAGTCGTTAATTTGTCTTTTTAGTTCATATTTCTTCGCTTTTATCACGTGTCTCAGTTGAAAATTCCTTTTAGATCGATTTTAACGTTGCATTAAAGACTCCAAATGCGAAACATCTTTAAGCTTATTGTTGTTTATATTCGTTTACACCAATTTAGTTATTGTTATCGCTGGATTCACGCTGTTCTTGTTACAAAACGCATTCGTAACAAAGCATTACGTCACTAAGTTTACAGCTGATGGAAGGAGTGAGCGAGTGACTCATTTGCATATCTGTCGCCGTTACCGATAACCTGTTCATTACGCATGCGCGTATATTCACGGGTTAAAAAGGAAATTGTTTTATTCCCTCACAAACTACTTGTTGTGGCGAAATACACTAGTAGTGGTGATCTATCAGAATTTTTTTCATGCAAAGAAAATGGTTTCCTCTACCAATGTCACTGTTCGACAAACAAACAAAATTGCATGGCAAATGGCTTTTTTTTTCTTTAAAAATGTCACCAGGATTTCCCATGTTATGGTCTCCTTGCGTGCGATTGACCTTTGATTTTATACTGGCGTAATCTGAAAAGGAACTAGAAATAAACAAAATTCATTATACGCACTTGAACAACTATAAAGGACGGACTACTTAATTTATATAAACATTCCTTCACACATCCGCAGCGTAAGTATAGTACTTGAATTCAGTTTCTTTCAATGCTGACTCACGCATACAAAGAATTACGAAGCATGCCTGTTCTTGTTTATTACACGCAATGTATAACAAAATAAAAACGCATAGTTTCCAGTTCAAAAAGTTAAAAATCGGTGTTAAATACGACTATAACCTTCACTGTTGAAATAATTCTTTATTTAAAAATGTCGCACGAACGCACGTGCTGAAAGCAAGTCACAACAGATCGATCAATATGATTACTTCCAAAAATCACGCAAATTTTCTTTACCTGTCGAATACCAATTTCCTTTTCTATAGAACTGTATCAACTTGTAAAAGCTCTTTGTCACTAGCGCTTAGATCAAGAATATACCTGTGGCCCTCTTAACAAGTCACAGTTGGTTTGGCTTGATACAGGTCAAGCTTAGTTTGCTGACAGGAATTCATGCTGCCGTGACGCAAAAGCTCGTGAAGGAATCTGGTTTCCGTAATAAGTGAGCTTCTTTTTTGGACACTTATCGTAAGAGGAAGTCTTGTTAAGAAGAGAAGTTTTTTAACAAAGAAATGAAGAAATGTTTTTTAACATTGTTATAACCAGCGCCACTTACAAATCAACTTTTAAAAACTGAATGGCCTTTTTGCTAGCAAAAAGCTTGTTATCAGACAAAGTTTTGGTCCTTTATCAACATCAAATCCTCTTACTATGATCTCTTCGTGAACCGTAAACAGAAGATGGCACCTCAAATTTTGCTTGTTTGAATGATCAACCGAACGTGTATATCAATAATTGCGGGATTATTTTCCCGCGCTTTTCTTCGCGTGACATGGCGTCTTGCGTACTTTCCGTGTCGCCTGCGGACGGAGGTCTTTAAAGCTACGATATCTTACCATGTTATTTTTAAGTGCTATTCTGTACGTTTGTGAGCCAATTCATACATGACGCTTTGGTTGAGTTTGGTACGACTTATTTCTTATGTATCGCCTACAGACCCACAGACGAAAGGTACCACATCTAGCAGTGAATAGTAACATCTCACTTTTAAGAATACAGATAGCTTTCCAAACTGTCTGAATAGATTCGTGATAATGAAATACAGTCGAACTAATAAATGACCACTCAAAACGGAAAGCCAAGGTGGTCACTCACGGGAGGTGGTCTCTTACGAGAGGTCAGACCACAGGGAGGTTAACTTTGAATCATATGAGCCTGCATGTAGTGATATAAATCTACAAAGAACCTATCGACACATAACATTATGTCATATACAAGTTTCGTTGCAGGGGACAAAATTTTGTTATATTGGAGTTGCACTGTAATACATTAATATTCAATTTGCGTCTGTAGTGGCATCGAAATGTGGGCGAGTGGTCGATTACCAGAGGTTAAAAACAATACTGAGAAAAATTCAAATCGCCAGCGTTGAAAGCGGTCACGGTTGTGAAAGGAGGACGCTTACGAGAGGTTCCAACTATAATGATTTGACTGGAAAAAAATTGGTATTTTGGAAAAGTGGTCGCTTACAAGAAGTGGTCGCACATGGACGTTCGACTGTAGTAATGATAAGCGTTCAATTGTCAATATTCCGTTAACACAAATAAGTTATTAAAAGTTGTTTTTTGTTTTTATTTTATTCTGATTTTTATTTATAGTTGATGTGATATCTTACAAGATTTTATCAACTCAATAAATGTAGATGTAGATGTAGATAAGTGATCGTTCAAAAGAAAAAAAGAGCTTGTTTTTATTAACTAATTAAGATTGATACCGACCGCTTTCTCAAAACTGAAGCGGGGGACACAAAAATCGTCTGAGATGATTTAGCAGTAGCAGTATAGCAGTAGCAGCAAGTTTACAGCAAGTTTATGACGTGCGCAAAATGAGCAAGTGCTTTATTTTTTCCGCTCATATATTGATGATCGAATTGTGCAAATTATGAATTCGGAAAGATCTCGGATACATATCAACAGCGAACTACTTTAAAGAGTTGGAAGAACAGTCTGCTATCTAAGGACGTTAAGTATACTGAACATATTTTACACTAAGAAAAACTGTATATATACCTTACCCTATCTGGCAAGAAAAATGAAATCAAAACCTCTAACATTCTTCTATTTAATGTAAATGAACAAAGCAAGGCAAGGGAAAGTTCGAGAAATCCTGTCTGGATTGGGTTCAACTGGCCGTGGAGATGCATCACGACGTTTCTCTCGGAGCGCTCAATCAGGCAAAAGCTACGCGGTATTTGTAGCATACGCTCAGATGACTATTGAAAAAGAAAAGTTCGCTATCAGATTTCTAGAAATTAAACAATCTGCTATCCATGCTTTGGTATATTATACTTGCGTCCCAGCGATAATCAACATACGTATACAATATACTTAATAATACGCTTTGTTATCAGTGCCCAACATGCCCAAAGCAATGGCGTGTATATTGGCTTTAGTGTACAAACTCACAAAAGAATAGAATAACGCTTTAGAATGATATGATTAAATGTTGCCGCAAATTAATTTCATCATAGAAATGACATGATCAATATCATTTAGCCCTTTTTTTTATCCAAACTTGAAGGAGTAAAAAAGAAAGCGAGCAAAAAAATAGCATAGCAGTTAATCGTTGCTCTTTATATAACTAAGACTGACTTAAGACGTTCTATGCTTAGGTTTCTTTTATATGTATTAGATAGTTACTGAGGCCGGTAGCAATATGTGATATATTGCAGTCAGCTGAGGGCGTAGCCCGAAGCTGACTGCAATGTATCACATATTGCTGTTGGCCGAAGTAACTTTAGAAAATGGTCACACCCACTCAGCCAATCAGTGCCCAGTATTTGTGTGCTCTATTTCCCATAAACTGTCTTAAATTATGTAAAGAGGCGGGGGCTTTGAAGCCCAGGGAAATTGTGGGGTAAAATAACTACTCATTAGTAAGCTCTATATAGAACATACTAATGAATTCTTTTGTTTTCCTTTGTCTTAAAGCCTAATTAGTATGCTCTATATAGAGCATACTAATGAGAAAATAGAGCATACTAATGAGTATATAGAGCATACTAATGAATTACAGGCTGCTAATTTAAACAAAAACAACTTGCAGTTTGAGTGATTTTACTTCATCTGTGAAACACTATCTAACAATTAGTGTGTGATAGTCAACATTAAACAAAAGAAAACAAAGGAATTATAGTCTAAAAGTGCGTACTATTCTACTATTTCACAGATGAAGTAAAATCACTCTATAACAATGACAATTTTATTTGAAGTTTTCGCTTTACATAACTTAAGCAAGAGATTAATCACCAAAATAACAAAACGAAATTCGACTTAACAATTTTTAGGAAAAATTAAATGAAAAACTGGGTCTTTCGGCGTGTACCAGTACTCATTGTCTTCTATTGTTTGTGAGGTATTGTATTTTTGGTCTTGTTTTGCATTTGTATTATTGTCGTTCTTTGTTCCTTTTGTTTTGCGTCATCTGTCCTCCGGTACACACCGAAACAACCGAAAGACTGGTCTCACCGTGCTTTGGAATTCTGTCTCTTTCCCTTTGCTCAATTTCGTTCACTGTCGTAGGCTTTTGGAAACGTGCACTTTTGTCGAATTCATATCATCCCCCAAGCACTCGGATATGTCTACGCTCTCAAAAGCAAGTAACTCTTGAGTGGCAAGGACGGCCTCAAGTTCCCCGAGCTCTGTGTACTGGCTCATAGCCGGAGCAAATGAGCCATCAAAACAACAGAGAATAAACAAAGCTCCAAAGAAAGAAAAGCATTGTTATTCGAATTTCGGCGACATCCAAAACAAAATAACGACGTGATTCCGAAGTGTGAATGGCACAATTAAAATACGCTCATAAATACAATCTGCATAACATATGTTTTCTTCGCGGATGTGACCAT